>OX030950.1:73085641-73685641 GCA_943735915.1 Pherbina coryleti | reverse complement strand
GACAAAAGATTTAATCTTTTAATGTGTTCTGAGATTTGCCCGGCCATGAGAGATTCAAATACTTCTGACAAAGATGATAACAAACTAACAGGTCGATAATCAGACGGATCACGAGGATTTGATTTTTTCGCTATGGGAATGATTGTCGCTGCCTTCCAAGCATCAGGGAAACACGAACTTGTGAAGCAATGATTTAATGTGTGAGTAAGCGGGCTGAGGATGTGCGGCAAAATGAGCTTGATAAATTTAATGGGTATTCCATCTTCACCCACTGCGTTGGATTTGATCTTAGTTACACATCGGGCAACCTCAGACTCGTCGACGGCAACAAACTCAAAATTAATAAGAGATTCAGAAATTACAGGTCTCGTATCTAACGCAAACACATTACAAGAAGACGTAAAATTTGAAATAAAGTGTTCGTTTTAAATATAAGGTTCAACCTGTCATTCGTCGGATTTCAGATTGCGTACGCCTGCTTGTTTCAAACTGTTCCATAGCTTTTTGGAAGATTGTACTGAACTTTACCTGGACATAAAAATATGTGTTTTAAGGCCTAATACTACGTTCACACATAAGCCAAATGAGCAAATTTGAATATCTCATTAAAAAGTGTTCACACTTATAAATCTCATTTTGTTTGACGGTTGTTTTTGTTGTATTTTCATATTTTGTTTTGATAAAATTTTTCTGTGTACAAATTTTTCTTACATTTTGCTTTGAAAGGTATGTTCACAAAGCAGTTTAATATGCTCAGAGCTGTGTTTAACGTGAAATTATCTCATTTGCTACTCATTTCGTTGAAATGAGTTGTAATGAGTTTGAATATTTCTATGGGAAATGAGCTCATTACGCATCTCATTTGTGTTTTTTGGCCGAAATGAACAAATTAGCTTAGGTGTGAATGGGCTATAATTTAACATTATTTGTAAACCAGGGGCAATTAGGGTCTGTTACTCGAAGAGTGATTAGTGGAACGTGTAACTCAAAAAGTTCAATTTTTAGTCATAAAAAACCTAAGTTTCTCATTAACGGAGCTAAACAACTAGCATTCCGACCAATTTATTGTAGACAAGTCACTAAACAAAGAGTCATAATCAACAGACTTATAATCTCTATAAGTAATTGTTTTTTCAACGACAACTGGAGACATATTTACATTAAAGTACAAAAAATAAGATCATGGTCAGAAATAAACGATAATTGATCAAAAAGCAAAACAGAAGAAATATCGGAGACAACCCGATTTAATTTACAGGTCAGAATTATTTTCGAGAAAAGAACGCATAAAGGTTAGAATTCCCAAAGAGGGCAGAAAAAATGCAGATTTTTTTTTGAGAAAAGAAAAGTTAATCGGTTGCCAATCAAGCAATCCCTTGTGACCGAGCGTTTCCTTCGTTCGTTCAGGCAGTGTAAACAGTTTGGTCCGAACCAAGGTTCGGAACATTGGTTTTTTACAAAATGCTCGCGAGCGCTATTCGCGCAGTGTAAACACTTTTCCAGCACGAACGAACGAAGATTTCTTCGTTCGCTCTGATCGGCCGACGCTCGATCTTTTTGAGCGAATCCAGTGCTTGCGCATAGGTAGTAGATTTGTTGAAATTGTAGTTAATTACGTAGGAAAAACAAAAAAGAAAGAAAATATATTGAAAATTTAACGCAAAAGAACTTTGTTTTACTTTGTTTTTTTATTAGCACTTTATAAAATCAAATTATTTATATAATATTCTTTATATAATAAATTCTTTACATATATACTTACATAAAACCTAAATTAAAAGGCATAAAATTAGTAAAAATTAATCAAATTTAGTACGTTTGCATAAACAAATATTGATCAACGCTGATGCTCGCAAGCATTGAATTTAAGTGTTTCCACTGCACGAACGAACAAGATGGCGATTTACCAATGTTCGCAACTTGTGTTCGTGCGGTGGAAACAGTTGGACCGAACGAAGAATTCATCGCGACGATTTGTTCGCGATGATTTCTTCGTTCGTTCGGGCGGTGGAAACGCTCGGTGAATTGCTACATTGATCAAGACTTGAAATCAACTTTCTTTGACGTTCTCTTGTAGACTTGACGAAAGCTTTCACATTGGTCAAGAATTGAATTAAATTTTATTTCTTCTTTGCTTGCTTTCTGTATGCGATAGCCTTACAATTTTCACCTACAGAACACCAAACGCACGCAAGCAAACGAAAAACAGCGAAAAGCACAAAATTAATACAAAAAATACAAAAAAAATTACGGTACAGCGCAAGTGTTCTCTTATAGCCCATTCACACCTAAGCTAATTTGTTCATTTCGGCCAAAAAACACAAATGAGATGCGTAATGAGCTCATTTCCCATAGAAATATTCCAACTAGCAAATGAGATAATTTCAGGTTAAACACAGCTCTGAGCATATTAAACTGCTTTGTGAACATACCTTTCAAAGCAAAATGTAAGAAAAATTTGTGCACAGAAAAATTTTATCAAAACAAAATATGAAAATACAACAAAAACAACCGTCAAACAAAATGAGATTTATAAGTGTGAACACTTTTTAATGAGATATTCAAATTTGCTCATTTGGCTTAGGTGTGAACGTAGTATTACCCTTTTGTCACTTCCGATGTCCGGCAAATTGCCTACAAACTCACAGACTTGATTTCAAGTCTTGACCTACTTTCTGGTCCTACTTTTACATTTGCGCCCTCAACACATAGAAACATAGAATTGGTTCAATTGAAATGATCCTGCTCATTTACTGGATCATTTGTTGTTTTTGCTCTGCGTACAAAAGCGGTGTCTGTGGCGTAGTCGGTTATAGTACGTGGCCTCTATGTCAATGAACCTTGAGACCCGGGTTCAAACCCCAGCAGCGACAGAAAATTATTTGAATTAAAATAATTTTTCTGTACGGCCGCCACCTCTCTGCAGACAATGGCAAACCTCAGGGAGTACTAAAAATGCCGTATAAAGCTTCTTAAGAACAAGAACATTCCGTTTATCGTCGTTCGGAGTCGGCGTTAAGCCTGTAGGTCTGGTTCTCGGTCAATTGTGTACAAACTTAATAACACGCACAACACAATTGAAGCATAATCACGAATAACGTTGTAAACGAAATTTTTTCTAAAAGTGTTTCTTTTGCGGATATCCATGGTACAATTATACAAGGTAGCATTGACAGTTGATTGGGAAAACATCTCCTGTCAAAAAATATACTCAAAAAGAGAACGTTCACAATCGGCCATTGAAAACACAAGCAATGTTGAAAACGTAGAAGTGAAAAAAAAAAACAACTAAAGCAGCTGCTGATGCATTTCCACATACAGTTGTTTTTGACAGATGTTTTCTTGTAGAAGAGAAAATAAGCAATTGTCAATGCTACTTTGTATTCTTATACCATGGCGGATACCAGTTAGAATTACTCTCTTATACTATATTTTTTTTTAAATGCCAGTCAGTTGAAGAACGTTGTGCGTGCTTGTAAAATGAATAAAAGCGAACAATCGAACTTGATGCGCAAGTACTATCGATGCTCAAAACGTAAAATGAATTTTGAAAATTGGTCAGTCTCATATTTCGAGAAATGGAGAGACTATAGAAAATAAAAATGCTCCTGTGAATGTAATTTGGAAGAAATTTGTAAGTGCAGTTAGTTTTCGTTTTTAGTAGTGGAAAAACGTTTTAAGCACCATAAGTCATATGTTATGTTCAGTGGAAAAACGTTTCACCATCCATTCAGTTTTGGATATAAAACGTTATTCCACTGTAAAAACTTTTAAACGGTAAATTTAGATGTAATTAAATCTTTTATTCAATTGTTTTTTATATTTTATATATAGTAAAGTTTTATTAAATCAGAGTGTTTAAAAAAAGATACAGTAGTTTCGACTATGTCGTAACACAAGACGTAGAATTATTCAATTCGCTATTGATGACATCTTTTTTAAAAAATATTTAGCAAAATATTTATTCCATACACCTGAGCATATGACCTTTAAAAGAATGCCGGAGAGAAAATGTATGACCGACCCCCATACATTTACGCCGAGCATAAAATGTATGACCGACCCCCATTACTTTTGCAAAAGGAATATTTTTGCCTTTGACACCTATTCCCTCCGACCACTCCTTAGGGGGGCTCCCATACAAATTTTATGGTTTTTGTTTATTTATTCCATACACTTGAGCATATGACCTTTAAAAGAGTGCTGGAAACGGTTAATGTGTATCACCGACCCCCATTACTTTTGCAAAATTAACATTTTTGCCTTTGACACCTATTCCCTCTGACCACTCCTTATGGGCGCTCCCGTACAAATTTTATGGTTTTTGTTTATTTATTCCATACACCTGAGCATATGACCTTTAAGAGAGTGCCGGAGAGGGTTAATATGTATCACCGACCCCCATTACTTTTGCAAAAGGAACATTTTTGCCTTTGACACCTATTCCCTCCGACCACTCCTTAGGGGGGCTCCCATATAAATTTTATGGTTTTGTCGATAAAACCGGAAACTGTCGATAAATAGGTAGCAAGTTTAAGCAAACAAAAACACCAAATGTTGGCTTTATATTTCATGTAATTGTGTAAAATTTATATAGTTAGAGAGTTCTAACATGAATCTTTGTCGCATTGAGGATCAAGCAGACCAACAAGTGCTAACATCAACAATGTACGATCAGTACTTTAGGCCCACCAAAGGCTCAACAAGTGATATAAATACCGACACCTGATCACTATCAACCACCCTACTTACCTCCGAGAATGACGTATTCTACGTCAAAAAAGCAAAAATAAACGCCTACAATGTTTAAAACGTTTGTTATCTCTAGTCAAAAATTACAATTTTTCGTTTACAACGTTATGCGCGATTAGGCTTTAAGTGATTCTAACTGTGAAACCTAAATAAGAGCGTTGAGCGGCGCGTTACCAGCCGCTTTGCGTTAACGCTGAATTGGCATCCCTAAACAAAAGCGGTGGCTTTATGTCAGATGCGCAGGCAGCCAACAAATTTTTCACAGAAATAGCAATATTTTCGAAGTCTGCAGCCAACTTTACTTCCTAACGCTCTGGCAAAATTGGATTTTCCAACCGCTCAGCGTTGCCGTCGCGTTATTATGGTTTGCTTCATACAATCCATATTAGCATGACGATTTTTTGACAGATAAACAACGCTGACGCTCTTGTTTAGGTTTCACAGTAAGAAGCTAGGTCAAAGTCCTTTCAAGGGCTGAAATGGCCTGTTATTTATATATGTTTTTTTTTACAAAAGCGATGATATGATCCGGATCTGCCATGAAAAAAATGCAGTTTATGTTTTAGTAAACGAGTTTGTTTTAAATTTGTTTTAGCTTTCTCGTTTACATTAGTACAGATACAGAATATGACCTGGCTTTCGCTTGAAAAACAATACAAAATACACTAAAAAAACACAAAAAAACGTAGTGTCATAGGGTATTAGGCTGTCATCATTTATGTTTGATGTATGTTTAATAATGTAAATCCTTTTATCGAAATGTTTTTTGTATGCTATCTGAAAGTTGGTAATTCTGAATAGATTCATGTTCTTTTTATTTCCCTTCTTCTCTAAGCAAGTTGTAAAATGTCGAAAAGAGGTTTGTATTTTCAAATTAATCCGAATAAATCAGCTAAAGGAATATTAATTGCGTGAAATCTCATTACATACGCAATGTACTGAGTATTGATTAAAATGTTCTTCCTTTTTTTTAGGTCGTGGCGGTACCGCGGGTGGAAAATTTCGCATCTCGTTGGGTTTGCCCGTTGGTGCAGTTATGAACTGTGCTGATAATACAGGTATTGTTATAGTGTATGTAATATATCTCACTTGTGTTAAATGCTTCTATTAAGGTGGTAAAAATTTGTACGTTATTGCTGTTCATGGAATTCGTGGTCGTTTAAATCGTTTACCTGCAGCTGGTGTTGGTGATATGTTCGTAGCTACAGTCAAGAAGGGCAAACCGGAATTAAGAAAGAAGGTTAGTTATGAATTAAATAAGTAAATTATTTAAAGATATTTATTCATAACTGAAATATTAATGTTAAGTCAGGATTTAGTTATTGCTTTATCTGTGTTCTAAGTTTCTATGTAAAATCATGACTTATGGCCTTCAGTGGTTCTGTACCAATTCCAGACAATTTTCTACTATTGTCCTAGGTATGTTGTATGATCACTTTACTACCGCCGAAGACTAAAGCGTTGAACTAACACGTCTTCTAAACTTACATCTGATCCATCATGTAACTTTAATAAAAGGAGTGATCTGACACAGTTGTTTTGATGAACTTTATGGCTCTATCCGCTCGCCTGGAAATGCTGGCACTTCCACTAGAACTAAACTTGTTGGTACTTAATTTTAATCTGCTGGCATCAAAAAATTCACAAATTTTGTCTTCTAAAACTGCAACAGCAAACATCACATTGCCAGGTACAGCCTCTGACCCTCTTTTTTTTGTAGTTCCGACTGATATTTTTCAACCTGATTCTGCTTGAATGCAATTCAATTTTAGTTCCTGCTATATTGTTGAATTCGAATATGAATATTGCATTAGATAGTGTTTCAACTTAAGTTAACCTGATGGTCATTCAGCGACCGCAGTAAGTCTCTTTTTAATATCAAGACTTAAAGCTGTTACTACTAAAGACAATATTTTATCATAATTATAATTCGCCACGGGATATTGGTTCATTAAAATTATTTGTTCCTGCACATAACTCTCGTCTCTTTTGAGTTTATAAGTCTCTCGTGACTTGGCCCGAAAGCAGTGATGTTAACATTATTTGTTGAAATTACTGTGTTAGGCACGAAAAATAACTGTTTTTGATTCTAAATTACTGTGAATTGGAACAAAAATTACTGTGGAATTACTATATATCTAAAACGAATAAAAAATCAATTAAAATGTAAATGTCTATATAATACATGTATATAACTGATGTTAGGAACATTTTTTTTAGTAAACAAATGTCAAAATGTCGAAAGTCCAACCACAGTTTTCAATTTCATGAATTGGACCTTGTGAATTTTTTTTCTTTTTTTTTTTTTTTTAATTTATTAGTAACTTTATTCAATACAATTAATGAATTAATACAAATGTTCTATACATAGCCTAGGTTATATATGTGCAATTAATTCATGCGTTTTTTTTTTTTTTTTGTAAACGTTACTAGGATCCTCAGACGGATAAATACCGTGTATGAGAGGATAATGAAAATTTGGTAAAAACTTAAAACTAGTAAATAACAGTAAATAAACATTTTTCCTTATTTTCTAAGATATTGAGGTATCACATTGGTGAGATCATATATTTTTAGATAAGTTATCTTAAATTCATTATAGGATAATTAGGTTTTTGTTTGAACATATTGATGTTTCTTGCGTTTTTAATCTGTTCTGGTAGGTTATTGTATTGCTTGATTGCGCTGTGTTTCAGGCTGTTGAGTTGTTTTGCTGTTCTCGCTTTTGGGACGTCGAAGTTGTATTTCTGTCGTGTATTATGTTGATGTATTGTGTTTCTTGTAGTTAAGACCATATTTGTTTTGAATAGGTTGTTTTTTATTTTGTAAATGTATTTGCATTTTTCTGTATATATGAGTTGGTTTATGTCCAGTTGTTTTGTATAGTTCCTTTGTGGATGTCGCTGTACTTTTTTTGAACAGGGTTCTAATTGCTTTGTTCATTAGCCTTCCAATTTGCTCCACTTGGAACTTGTTGCATTGACTCCAGCTACAAATGTTGTATCTTATTTTTGATAGTATATGTCCTGTGTATATCCGTTTGGCTGCCTTTTCCGGTATCAATCCAATTCTTTTGATTGCTCGTACAATTGGTAGAATATGACTTTTTATTTCTTTGATGTGGTGTTCGTACTTCAGTTTCTCGTCTATCACCATGCCTAAATATTTTGTGTGCTGGACTCTCTGTATCTCCGTGTTGTTGATTTTGACATTGATATTGATTTCTGAGTTGTTCTGTGTTTGAAATACGATGTAATTTGTTTTTTGAATATTTATGCTGAGCCCGTTTCCGCTGGCCCATTCATGATAAATCTTCATATCATGGTTCATTTTTTGCTCAAGTTCGCGTTGTGTTTTTGCTGTTGTTAAGAAGTTAGTATCATCGGCGTAGATGTTATATGTAGATTTGAAGTTGCATTTTCTGATGTTATTTATGTAGAGAAGATATAGTTTCGGTCCCAGGATCGAGCCCTGTGGAACTCCAATTTTGTAATGAGGTCGTCACTGTACTCGCCATCTATTTTAACTACATGTGGTCTATTTTTTAAATACGTTTGTATTAGTTTGTTCGCCATTCCTCGTATGCCGATGTCATTTAGTACTGTAAGTAATTTTTCGTGATTAACAAGGTCGAATGCTTTTGACAAATCTATAAAGGTCGCTGCCACTAGCAGTTTTTCATCCAATGCGTCGTAGATTTTTTCCATTGATGACGTTATTGCTGACTCGGTGCCACTGCTTCCCAGGAAACCGAATTGATTACTGTCAAATTGTACCGTGGCGTCAATAAAGTTTTGTAGCCTGTTATCGATCGCCTTTTCGAAAACTTTGCTGATTGCGTTGAGCACTGCAATAGGTCTATAGTTCTCGCATCTGTATTTTATTCCTTTTTTGTAGATCGGTGTTATTATAGTTGTTTTGAGATGGTTTGGGAAGTTGCCAGTTATGAAACTATTATTTATCATATTTGCTAAGATCGGGCCTATCGTTGATTTAAGTGCTTTCAGGTCCTTAACTGATATTCCATCGATTCCTCTTGCTGCATTACTGTTGAGATTTGTGATTATTTGCTGTATTTCTTGTTCTGTGACTGGTTTTAAAAATATTGATTTTTGATTGTAAATGTTTGGTACTCTTGTGTTAATTGCAGAATTGTTTTTTGCTATGTTTATTGCGGCTTCATTGAAGTATTTGTTGAACTCGTTCGCGATGTTTTTTTTTTGTGTTGTGCTGTATGTTCGTGATTGTCCTTCTGTGTACATGCTGATTCTGTTTTATTTGCTATTGTTGTATTTATTTTGTACTCCAAAGCTTTTTGACGTTATTCCCAGCTTTTTCTATTTGTTCGTTTATATATTTTTCTTTAGTGGTTTTTATTAGGATTTCGACTTCTTTTTGGATTTTTTTATATTGTTCTTTTTTATTTTGATCATAGGTGTTTGATTTCCATTTTTTGTATAGTATTTGCCTTTGTTTTAGTTTTTTTTTTGGAGTTCTGGTGTTATCCAATTGTTGTTTCGTGATCTAATTTTTATATATTTTGTACATCTGTTTTTTGCCGCTTGTATAATTTGTACCAGATTTTCAACTTCGGTGACTGCACTTTTATTTAGCTCTCTATCGACTATCTCTAGCATTTTTGTATAGTTAATTTTTGGTATAATTAGGCATTTCATTGGTTGTTTTTTTGGTAGTATTGCTGTTATTGTTGCTGTTGTATATTTGTGGTCTGATATATCTGTATCATCCAGTTTGTAGTGTATTTTGTGTGTGGTATCAATATTTGTGATAATATGATCGATTAGTGTGATTGTGCTGGTCGTTTGTCTTGTAGGTAACGTATTATTGGTGAAAGTGTAACCGTTGCTTTGGACTATGTCTGTGTACCTGATGACCGTATTGTTTTGTTCTAAAATGTTGATGTTGACATCCGCAAAGAAAATGGAATTTTTGTTGTTACTTAGTATGCCTTCTATAAAATCAAAAAAGATGTTGCAGTTTTCATTTGGCGCTTTGTAGAACGTGCCAATTACAATTGGTTTTTTTATATTTGTAGTTTCAATCATTGTTAAATTATATCTATCATCTTTATTTATTTCGTTGTAGCTGTAGTTATTTTTAATAAATATAGCCGTGCCTCCTCCGCGATTCCCATTTCTGCAATTATGAATTGCTGTATAATTGGGTAAATTGTAGGTTCCGATTTCGTTGTCATAAAGCCATGTTTCTGTAACAATTACTAGATCAACGTTTTTATGATTGTTGACCATAAGTTCTAAGTCAAATAGCTTGTTTCGTATGCTGCAGATGTTGACATATAAAACATTTAGTGGTGAACTTTCTAACATGGTGAGTAACTAATTCGGTCTTTTTCGCCGTTAATTTTCGCAATATGTACGCTACAATTATTTGCGCCTGCTTTATGATCACATGCAAAATTTGTGCCGTGTTCATTTGATCTTAGACAGTTTATACATTTGAAATTATGTGCTACTGTGCATGTTTTTGTAGCGTGTTTTTCTGCACACGAGCCGCATACCTCTTCGCTCATGCACTTGCTACTGTGATGGTGGTATTTCTGGCCCTTAAAGCATCGCAGAACCGATATATATTCCTTCACATAGCGTGCCCTATAGTTGAGCATCACATACCTATTGACTGTTTTCGAAAATGTTCTTCCAGTGGTTTCTATTATATAATTCCATAGTTTTGTTTTTTTTGTTCAGATATTTGTGCAGCAATTTCATTGTGTCGTGTTCGTCAATGAAGTGATTTGTTGCCATTAGCTCTTCTATAAGATCTTCCTCATTCATGATCTACACCAGATATGAATATTTTGGGAAGTTTTGTTTTGGGTGCCGTTATTTTATAGCCCTCTGCAAATTTTTGTTTTATTTCTGTTTCAAGTTTGTCTCTCCCGCTAGTGTCATCAGTTGTGATGATAATACCCCCTTTATTAATGTGCTTAATCGAAGAAATTCCCACTTTGATTTTAGCTGGCAATATTTTTGTTTTAATTTGTTTTTCAGTCTTATTACTGTCCTGTTCATTTAGTGTCGGTAAAATTATAATACTGTTTTGACATTTTGGTTTGCTGGGTTATGTTTTCATAACGCTCGCTGACAACACTTCTGAGTACGTTAAGGTTTTTTGCTGCGTATTGTTGTTGTTTCTCTCCAAGATATTAATTGCATTTTTTATTTCGCTTATGCTCTCTTTGATATTTTCGTTACCCTTTTTAATGTCTTCGTTTGCCGCGCAAATCTTATCAAGGTTTGACTCACCTTTTAGCCATTGTTTAAATTTTTTTTTTTATCGGTTTCGCATACCCAGAAGCATTTGTTTTTCAAAAAATGTATTGCATTATAATGCTCATCGGAATAGTTAATGCAATCAATATGCCACCATGATTGACAAAGGCCTTCTATGGTCTACTTTTTTTTTGCATTTTTTACACCAGGTTTTATTTTTTTCACTCTCCATCTCGTCCTCTGCCATTCCGACTTTTTATCGCTGAATCGCTGTGAGAGAGAGAGAACTATGCTTTTTTGTGTTTTGGTTTCTGCCAGTTTTTGTAAAATTTAATTAAGTTATTTTAATATAGATCGTTATTTATTCAACTTTATTTCATGTTCAATGTGTTATTTGAACATTTATTAATAATGTCACAATGGTTTTGTCTATTTAAATTGTTTTTTTACTAGTTTTTTTGGGGTTTATTACGTTGTTCATCTTTCGCACTTCTGTTGATATTTCACTATTTTCTTAAATTTAACTTAAATGTATAAGTTTGCACACTGGTTAGTTCTTAGAACGTGAATATATCAAAAATAATATAACTTAAATGTATTTCTGAGTCTTCAGTTGTTACAAATATAATATACAACCGTAACAAATATGTTGAATACTTTACGTTGAGACCCTTATGTTGAAAACATTTAAAAAATTAAGAATTTTAGATATTCATCCAAATGATCCTTCAAAAATCTTGCCAAAAGCGCAAAATGGTTTCTTTGGAATTGTATGGTTGTAAGTGCTTGCCATATGTACACTATAATTTGCAAAGTTAGCAACGCATCGTTTCATTGTGCACTAAATTCCAGAGATGTTAAAATTATAAGAAGAACAGAGATGTTACAAATGTGATTTTAACAAATTTTTTCTAAAAAATAATTATGAATTTGGCCGGCCATTAACATGCAAAATTATGAACATTAACATTATCCAGTCATGCAAAATTATGAATTTCACAATTGTCTGCAATCGATATTCATTGATTTTACGTACTATAAGAATTATGTTTATGTTGTTTTTTTTTAAATAAATCTATATAATATATTTGTTTGTTTGTATGTATGTATGTATGTTTGGAATAGACTCCTAAACTACTTAACAGATTTTAATAAAACCTATATCAAACGATGCCTTCAATTACTGCGCTGAACATAGGCTATATTAATTGTGCCACGCCCCCTTTTACCGCCCACAAATCAATAAAAATGCCATATTTCAAACGGTTTCGGCTGTATAAGACTAAAATTTGGTAGTTTTGTTTGTATGTTGACTTTCGGAAACTTTACGAAAAATGGGTTGCCACACCCCCTTTTACCGCCCACAAATCAATAAAAATGCTCTATTCCAAACGGTTTTGGTAGTATTTGACTAAAATTTGTAATTATGTTTCTATGTTAACTGTAGAAAATTTACCCGAAAATGGCTTGCCACGCACCCTTTTACAGTCACAGATCAATAAAAATGGTATATTTCACACGGTTTCAGTCATATTGCATAAAATATATTGCACTAATACACTGTCAGCAAATGTATTAAAAATTATTGTAATCTCACTACAGCTACGCCCACTATTCATAAATAATGATTATTCCTGAGATGCTTTCATAATAAAATATGCTATGTAGGTAAGATTAAATGATAAAATTCATTAAGAAGGTGCAATCTATCAAAACTAACCATTAAGAGAAATGTTTGTGCGGCTGGACCTAATCCACGCCCACTAGGATCAATTTCTATAACTTTTCTTCCCCTTTTACCGCCCATAAATAAAAAAAAATGCTGTATGTCAGACGGTTTCGGTCGTATTGGATTAAAATTTGGTAGTTTAGTTCGTATCTTAAAAATAAAAAAAAAATAAATAACTGGCCATTTCAACATTGAAAGGACTTTGACCTAGCTTCATGATCAATTGTGTTGTGCGTGTTATTAAGTTCGTACACAATTGAACGAGAACCGGACCTACATGCTTAACGCCGACTCCGAACGGCGATGAACGGAATTTTCTCGTTCTCAAGAAGCTTTACATGGCATTTTGATTACTCTCTGAGGTTTGCCATTGTCTGCAGAGAGGTGGCGGCCGTACAAAAAAATTATTTTAATACAAATAATTTTCTGTCGCTACTAGGTTTCGAACCCGGGTTTCCAGGTTCGTTGACATAGAGGCCACGCACTTTAACCAACAACGTCACGTACGCCACAATGAATAAAATACGCCTGCAAAAAAATCAAAACGATCGGTTCACTGAGTTTCGAGAAATCTTGGTCATCGACTTTGAAAACATGGTTTCGATAAAAACCACGGCGCGCTCACTCACTAGGCTATAACTTTGTTATATTTTGAGATATCGACTTGAAATTTTAACCACATGTTCTTGAGACTTGAAACTTTAAACAAATGTAAGAAAAAAAAATTGAAAAAGTTTCGGGTATATAATCCCCCTTAAGCCAATCCGAACAAGGTCGGGTACTCTGCTAGTATAATATAAAATAAAGTAATAATAAAAATGAAAACAAATAACTAAGCATTTTCAAATTGCCATCTCTTATTTTAAACTTTAAAAAACGGATTACATATGTTATCCGCGCGATCACTCTCGTCACATTTAGGTACGCGACTACTGCAGGGTTAAAATTACTTGATATTTCAAAAAATTGCTGTCGTACTGTATGAGCAGTCAAATTACTGTAGAAAACAGTAATTACTGTGTCTTTAACACCAGTACCCGAAAGTACCATTGTACATGAATATGTACCACGAAATAAATACCCCATGCCTAATATTCAATCTAAAGCTTTGCCCAACGTAGTACATCCAAAAAACAATTAAGTAGCGCTATTGATTTAATATAAAAAAACATGTAATTCTTTATATTTATTGATAGTCAGTGGCGTAAATAGGGGATAGATTACCCCTGACCACCTTCGATAGAATTTTTTACACTGATTTACAAAAAATTCTAGAGTGAAGATGGTAGAAGTTATTTGTTATGTGGGCTCCGCCTAAAAATTATAAATTTCGTCTTCTGGCAAAATTTGAGGCCTCGCAATACATATTTCTGGCTTTATTGTTTGCATATTTGCATTCTTTGCGTATTGTTTGCTAAAGGTGGTGGTCAAGGGTCTCAACCATTGGGATCACTTGTCAGAATAAAGTTCGACAACTGAAAGAAGGCAATATTGGTCTTTTCTTAAGTTTTTTAGTCTGGACGCATATAAGTGTTTTTTCTTTCTACTTGATTATCAAATTGTTTTCTCTGAAATGAAATTTCAATATATTTACTAATTAAATAGATGTAAAAATGTCTGCTCAATAAGGGGTTTCTTATTGTAATATTGTGCTATAATTGGTACTTGATTTTTATAATAATTATTATAATTTTATTTATTGTGGCGTAGTTGGTTAAAGTGCGTGGCCGCTATGTCAACGAACCTTGAGACCCAGGTTCGAACCCCAGCAGCGACAGAAAATTATTTGAATAAAAATGATTTTTCTATACGGCCGCCACCTCTCTGCAGACAATGGCAAACCTCAGGGAGTAATAAAAATGCCATGTAAAGCTTCTTGAGAATAAGAACATTTCGTTCATCGCCGTTCGGAGTCGGCGTCAAGCCTGTAGGTCCATTTCTCGGTCAATTGTGTACAAACTTAATAACACGCTCAACACAATTGATCATAAGAAGCTAGGTCAAAGTCCTTTCAAGGGCTTCAAAAATTCAATTCAAAAATGACCAGTTATTTATTTTTATTATTTTTACAGCAGTTTTTGTAGAGCGCTCTGAAAAAAAGATGAAATGCGGTGACCAAGATTGCTCATCCTAAATTCATCTGAAACAAAAAAATGAAATATATTATTAAAGTAGATACTTAAAACTCGTACTTGTCATAGCCGTTTTTGAAAATATTGATTTTTCACAAAATGGCGAACTTTCGAACGTAAAAAAACTATTTTCGACCAAAAATTCGTCATAGTTTTGCCTATAAAAAAAGAATGAAGCTAAAAAAAAAAAATCCTATGACAAGTACGAGATTATTATGAATAAAATAAGCTTGCAAAAAAATCAAAACGATCGGTCCACTGAGCTTCGAGAAATCTTGGTCACCGACTTTGAAAACATGGTTTCGAGAAAAACGCGTTTGAAAATAAGCGCCAACACTGCGCACCTCTAGAAGGCGGTTCACTCACTAGGCTATAACTTTGTTATTTTTTGAGATATCAACTTGAAATTTTCACCACATATTCTTGAGACTTAAGGCTTTAGAAAATGCAAAAAAAAACTGCGTTTCCCCCCTTAAACACCTACATAAATGAATGTCTTTTCTAGAAAAATTTGTAAATGATCAAGAAGAAACATCAAATAATTTTTTTTTATTATTATTGTTTATTATTGTAATCCTTATTCAATATAATAAATTCATAATTCATTTTTATGCATTTGAAAAATAAAAAGCTTACACATATTTAATAATTAAAGATTACATTATTACATACATACATTACAAGAGGTGTAGGATATTAAGAAATAATTAATAAATACTATTGGGTATGCATGATTTTAACAATTTTAGAATTACAAAAACAAAAAGTAAAATAAGGCACAGTTATATCAAATGTCTAAATGATAAGATCAGGAATATGATTATCTGAGATTTTGTACATATAATTTTAATTTGTTCTTAAATATTTGTAGAGTTTAGACTTCTTTATTTCTTCGGGTAGTGCGTTATACTGCTTTATTGCGCTGTGAATCAGACTGTTAGTTAGACTATTAAGTTGTTTTGATGTTCGTGCTTTTGCTACCTCAAAGTTATGTTTTTGGTGCGTATATATATATATTTGCATTTTTCGGTGAAGACTAGCTGGTTAATGTCAATTTGCTTGGTGCTTTTATAAAGTTCTCTAGTAGAAATTGTTGAATTTTATTGAATAGTATTTTTATGGCTTTGTTCATCACTCTTACGACTTGTTCTAGTTGAAATTTATTACATTGGTTTCAGCTGCATATGTTATATTGAATTCTGGATAGTATATGCCCTGTTGATTTCTGTACTCCTATACTTCGTTGATTTTTTCAATTCTTTTAATGACCATAATTGAGTTTCTTAATTCCTTGATGTGCTGTTCATAGTTGAGGTTCTCATCTATTGTCATGCCAAAATATTTAGTTTAGTGTACACCTATCCCCCGTTTTACGCGGTAGATAGGTTCCTGAAAAATCCGTGTAAAGCGAAAATTAAATTTTTGTATGAAAAACCGTGTAAAACGAAAAACGAAATTTTATTATGAGCCTGATTCTTGTCATCTCACCCATGTGAGTTTTGTCACAGTCGGTGTCACGTCACTTGAAAAGTGGTATCTTTGTTGTCACGTGACGTGAGGTGAGGATACATTTGAAATGAAACTTGATATGTCATTAAACACATCTCAGAATGTTAAATAAATTACAGCTGTGTAAAAAAAACAAAGTCTCAAATAAAATTAGCTTTAATAATTTATTATGAGTTCTTTACTTATTATGGTTTTCGGATTCTAATAGGTCAGATAGTGCGGATTATGGTGAAAACCTAAGGATTGAAAGAATAAAAAAAAGTTTATTCATGCAGCAATCCTTTACACATTTCAAACCCTTGGCTATAGATAAGTTTTTGGTATTGAATTTGAACATCTCTTCGAATTGTTTATGGTAGTTATTTTTAAGCTAAAAAGAATGAGTTATAAACAATTTCCATCAATAAACTAGAATTTTTGTTAATTTACATTTTTTTCGGCTCCATCTCACTTCAAAAATTACTGCGCCTAAAATATCACTTCACTTAGTGGCGTCCGTGGCGTAGTTGGTTAAAGTGCGTGGCCGCTATGTCAATGAACCTGGAGACCCAGGTTCGAACCCCAGCAGCGACAGAAAATTATTTGAATTAAAATAATTTTTCTGTACGGCCGCCACCTCTCTGCAGACAATGGCAAACCTCATGAACATTCCGTTCATCGCCGTTCGGAGTCGGCGTTAAGCCTGTAGGTCCATTTCTCGGTCAATTGTGTACAAACTTAATAACACGCACAACACAATTTATCATAAGAAGCTAGGTCAAAGTCCTTTCAAGGGCTGAAATGGCCAGTTATTTATTTATTTTTTTTTTTAAATATCACTTCAATGCGACACAGGACGGCTTACAGTGACAACTTTAATATGACGAAAAATTATTTGGCTGTGTTTAGACCAGTGTCGGCCAAAAAATACATACACAGTTCTTTCAGTTTTGTAGTAGTGTGCGTCCAAGTGAGAGCAAAGAATCTCTCTTTGGCTTACACTGTGACAATTTTACTTCGCAGGAGGCTTAAAGAAAATTCTTATTATTAACATTAAGCGGCATTCTAAATGAATGCAGGTATATGAAAGTGAATTGAAATTAAATAAATTTCTTACTAGGTAAATAATGTGCAATATTATTTATTGTCTAGGGGCCGCATTATTAATAATAATTAATAATAACATTAATATTGTATTAATAATATCAATATGAATATATTTATTATTAATATCAATATAACATATTTATTTGGAAAGTAATCTTTTACTAATAACATTTTACCACTCCTAATATTATTTATATTGCGTATTACTTCAAAATAAAAAAAGCGCTGGTAGCGCACCCTACTTTCTTCTGACAAATTCAGTTTTAGCTTCCCCAAAACAATTATTAAAGAAAAAATATGCTAATTTCCACATTTGGTTGAACATTTTTTTTACGTGTATGCTTTTAAAATTACGTAATAAATTGCGCGCATAGAAGCGTGATGTTAACTAGCCAAAAGCGAAACATCGACTGAGCGCTCTTCTGAGCGAATAATCGGCAGCGTCGGTGTAAAAGCACGACAGCCAGTTTTATGTCGATGTAAAAATACGAAGTTTCACCAAGCACGCGTGCATAGGTGTCGGCCAGAGAACAGCTTGATTGCATTCAAATGGCGTTTCGAATATATTCTCAATATACGAGCACCGAATGTGCCTTCTGCATTAAAATTAATGCGCGAATACATGCACCAATCGCTGCGGATACGAATACCATAGAGTACGATTGGTCGCGATTACGATTGCCTACGAATCAAGAATACCCAACGAGGCGAGGCATGAGCAACATTCGGCAAAAGCAACGAAAATTCATGCTTTTATGTCCATTCGTACCACGGAAAAAACACGCAGTCTGCAGTGTTGATTTTTTTGTATACGAAAAAATCTCATGTGAAAAAAAAACCATTTGTGCCGTACACGCATGGCTATGGAATGACAAACAATGTTATAAACTAGGGATTGCCAAAGAGTGATTTTGGAAGAGCGCAACAACAATTACAACAAAAAAACCAACAACAACAACAAATCGTTGAATACGTAGTACAATAAGGAATTTTTAACATAAAAAAGCAGTCGGTGACGAAACAATACGCAAAAATACCAACAAGAAGCCTTCAGCGTAACAAGCGCTATATTTACCAACAACGACAAGAATAAACAACAACACACACACGCTGTATTGTTGCGGAGTGGAAAGAGTTAGGCGATGGCCATGGTATAATAATACATGGTAGCATTGACAACTGCTTATTTTCTCTTCAACAGGAAAACATAAACTGTCAAACACAGCTTGTTGTGCAAATACATCAGCAGCTGCTGTGGTTGTTGTTTTTTTTTTCACTTCAACGTTTTCAACATTGTTTGTGTTTTCAATGTGTTTTCAATGGCCGATTCTGAACGCTCTCTTTTTGAGTATATTTTTTGACAGAATATGTTTTCCCAAGCAACGGTCAATGCTACCTTGTATTATTATACCATGGGCGATGGCAATCGCTGCAGCAACAGACACTCGAGTGTTAAGCGAAGCATCCGAATGTCTGCATTGTCTGGATGGTGCCTTTGTATGTATTCGCATTCGTTACAAACTGTGCTTAGCACCAATCGTTGTTTACGAACTCGAGCGGTATGCGTGCATTAAATTTTATGTGCGATTGTGGCTGACGACGATTGTTATTCGAGTGGCAAAAAATGACGATTGGGCTTGTGCAAATCTCTAGTGTCGGCCGACACTGGTTTAGTCACGCATGTGACGCAGGTCGCTGTTCAGTGACTACTAGAATATGGTTTAGAGTCGCAGTGGCTTGTATCACCTCACTCCGCCAATTAGAATAGAGGCATATGTATATATTGAACGTAAACTTAAAGCAAAATATTAAATAAATTATAAAAGTGAGCAGTTTAATTAAAAGAAATATAAAATACTAGCGACCACCGGTGCGCGTTGCTGCCCCCATCAACTATAATAATAATAATATTCTAAGAGTTTTGCCGTTGTTTGCAAGCGCTCTATAAAGAAGAGGCAGAATAAAGTGAAGTGTGAGCGGAAAATTGCAATAAAAAAGCTTGTATGTATCTTGGTTGCGAGCGTTCAGTGCGAGCGGCTTGCGAAAGCTTTACATTTTTCTGACTTTCATTTTGTTGTTAACAGACGCTCTGTTAAGAAGAGACAGAAGAGAGCGAAATGTGAGCAGCGAATAGTTTTGCTCTGAGTTTGATAATGTTGTTGTCAGCTGCTCTGTTAATAAAAGAAAAACCAACATAACAACAGCAATTATATGCAATTATATGCAAACTTTAATAAGCTATAACTTAAAAAATATAAATTTTTAAGAAATAAAAAGTCCAGTTTGCACATCTACAGGTCTAAACCTATCAAACCATACTAAATTTATTAAAATTGGACTTGTACTTAAAAAGCCTTACGCCGGACAAAATTTGGGTTTGCGTAATATATGTATATAAGATAAATTCATTTGTAACATTGAATAAACATAAAAACATGTACAGTGTTGCGCAAAACAATAGCAACAAAATCAGTGCGCTGCTACAAAATCTTGTATCTTTTCTAATATTAGGGACGCACAAAAATTATTATAGGAACCAAAGCATATATTCATACATCATATAAAAAACAAATAATTTTCAAATTTGGTTTTATTTTTTTTATTAAATATAAAAGTAATGTGACAACATATAAAATATAAATTCATTTGTAACATTGAATAAACATAAAAACATGTACAGTGTTGCGCAAAACAATAGCAACAAAATCAGTGCGCTGCTGCAAAATCTTGTATCTTTTTTAATATTAGGGACGCACAAAAATTATTATAGGAACCAAAGCATATATTCATATATCATATAAAAAACAAATAATTTTCAAATTTGGTTTTATTTTTTTTATTAAATATAAAAGTAATGTGACAACATTCAATTTGTCTGAAACGTCGACTGAATCGGCATATTCAACTCTGCATGTGGTAGCATCTTGCTTTCTAAAATGTCTTTATATACAAATCGATCCATAATACCATCGGTTTTATGAAATAATCCGACTCCATCATAGGAAAAACAAGTCCAGACCATAATACCATCGCCTCCGTGCTTAAAATTTATTTTGCAGTTTCGGGATTCAAGTCGTGTATCTGGACGCGCCGTACAGTGCACATCCCATCTGAATTAATCAAGTTGAACTTTGATTCCGGTTTTCCATTTTTGAACGGTCCAATTTAGGTGCTCTTTTGCAGTCTAAAAACAATAAATTGCAACTCATTGTCACAAATTCAGACAGAGTTGTTTAAATTATAACACCTCACCTTTTTTTTTATGTTTAGCTGTAAGCAAAGGTTTCTTTGCCGGTCTGTAACTCCTTAAATCGTTCTCAATGGCTCTTCTGCGAACAGTGCTGTGATGGATATCTAAATCAAATGTCCGAATCACCTCTTTGGAGGTTGCAAATGGATTTCTCTTGAACACTCCACAAATGTTCCTGTCATCACGCAGCGATGTGTTCTGCGGCCGCCCTCCTGAAAGTACCGTTGTTATGACTTTTGTGATGTTATACTTTTTATTAATCTACATACTATTATACGAACGAATTATATTAAACTGTTTCGCGATAGATATTTGCGATTTTCCCTTTTTATATTCGGAAATAATTTGTAATTTTAGAGTTTCACAGTATTTATCACGTGCCATTATAAATGGAATAGTCAATGTCACAATTAGCGCAAAAACAAGACTAAACTTTAATCTTTATGACTCACAAACAAAATGTGCTTTACAATAAAAGAACTTTTACCGTTGTTTTTTGGAACTTCTGTCCTCTTTTTACTTTTTTTAAGTTTTGTTGCTTTTGTTTTGCACTCAAACAAATTGAATGCAGTCACATTAAATTTAAATTTAATAAAAAAAAAAAACAAAGCCAAATTGAATATGATTTGTTTTTTATATGATGTATGAATATAGGCTTTGTGTTCCTATAATAATTTTTGTGTAATTCACAATATTAAAAAATATATACGATTTTGTAGCAGCGCACTGATATTTTGTTGCTATTGTTTTGCGCAACACTGTATATGTTCTACAAGCGTAAGTATGTGTAACTTGAAAAAGCTCTACGTATTTCATAGAAATAAAAATGTTCAAAGTACGAATTAAAAAAAAAAAAAAAAAAAAAAAAAAGATACAGTATACCGTGTATACAGTAAAGAAGTGAAACTTCTTCTTTGTATACTCTTTTTCTCTTCTAGAATAAGAACCATTTTAGTGTAAAGGCTCGATTATGCAATCGTAAAGCTACGCAACGTAACGTGGCGTAGAGTTCTATCTGGAATAGAACCCATCGCTGCGCTAGGTTACGTTACGATTTCACTAACCACTTACACTTATTTTTCATAAGAGATTTACGATTGCATAATCGAACCTTAAAGGCAAAGAGAGAACTTTTTAAGCAAAAGAAATTCAATAAAAAGTTTTTATAAAAAAAATATTCTGTTTATTTAATATTCATTTGTATGGACCTATGGCCGAAAAGCAATTAACTTGATAACCAATTTGCGTCGTATTTACATACACTAAGGGAAAAAAATATTAAATTTATCCAAAAACTTTTTTAATTTATCCAAAAAGCGAGTCATTTTTGCACCAATAACGCATTTGAATAAATCGACTACGTAAATATTTAAAATTTATTTGAATACTTTTGTAATTAAATTAAATATTTAACGAATTTTTTTAAAATATCTTTCAAATATTAACTATTTGAAAATAAACTGTCGCATTTAAAGAAAATTTTAATAAAAATATTGAAATTAAAAAAAAACATTTAAATTGCATATGTTATTAATGGTTTTATTATTTTCTTCATATTGCGTTCATCAAATGCTATTGCCTGTATAATTTATTATCGCTTCACTTTTTTCGTTCTCTAATTTATAATATTTTTGACAGTTGTTGCACTAATATTGCACCAACTGTCAAACATAGTATAAATTACAGAACGAAAAAGTAATGTACAAAACATGTTTAGGCAGAAGCAAATTATGCAGGTAAATTACAACCGGTACAAGATATTCTTGAAAATACCGAGTTGTCACTCCACCCTACATAATTTAATTTCTTTGCCAAACATGCATAATATATTGCTCTTGTAACAATAACTAAATGAGAACTATAAGAACTGCAAATGCAAGAAATAAACTCAGGAACAGAGTGTGATGCTGTTGCTGCTTGTCGGAGTATGTGTGTAAGTGTGCGATGCTGTTGCTGCTTGCTTGTATGAAATATGTGTGTACGTGTGTGGTATAAATAAAATTCAAATACGGGAAAAAAACGAGTTGTAAGGAAAACATTTGATTTATCCACGTAAATATTTGAATAAAATTTATACTCTGGCGTGGATAATGCTAATATGCGTTATTTCCCTTAGTGTATAGATGTGAATGCAGAATACAACTTGATATATTTTTAGTTCAACATATATATGTACGTATTAATATTACTTATATCAATCATATCATACTTACTATTATTAATAATATTTCGATATAAAATTATATAACTACAATATGTATAAAATAGTTATCTATTGAAAGAACTTATTCCAACTTTTCTTGCGCACAGTGTCAAGTTAGCGTCATGGGCGACAGCATATGCTTCATGAATTTGGGTTTTTATATAATTTTATATCGCAATATTATGAATAATAATATAATGTGTGTAATATGAGCAAAATTCATAGAGGTTATATTAATATATTGAATTAAAGATATACAAACGTTGGTATTCTAAAAAAATATTGGCATGGCAGCCCTAGTATGAGAGTTTACTTTGCGAAAATCATAATGCGCTCAGGGCAACTCTCTTATTCACTTCTGCTTCGCTGAATCTTTCTCTCTTCTACCCGAGTCATGGCAACCCCCCTGTCTACCACACATAGAACGCAATCAGCACATAATCTGCGGCTTTTGCCACCCAGCGGTAATCGAAGCGTTTCAAAAGCCCTAAACAAGCGCTTCTGCCATAGCGCTTCACACATCTGAAGCGCTTTTTAAGTAAACCAAATTCATATTAAAATTTATATTGGATATCCTAGGATGAAAGCACTTCTTAACAAACAAATAGTTAAAAAGCTCTTTAAAAAAAACAAAAAACAAAGCGAGAAAATTTTTTAATATGCGAGGATTGAACTCGCACCGCTCGCATTACAATCAAATGTCTTACTGCTGTGCTATTTTCCGATGTTTTTGTTAAGAACAAAATGTGTATAAAAACATGAGCTCCACAACTCTGAACTCTGAAAAGCACATCGTTATTTCTAGGAACGCTTTTTATTTTCCCGCTGGGCATCTACAGCAAAAGTAGTTTGATTAATTGGTATATAGAGCAAATTTATATATGAAGAGTTTAGCTCGTTGTATAGAGCGTTGTCTTTGCAATCGTTAGTTCGCAGGTTCGATCCTCAGCTGTGACAAACAAATTTTTTAAGTCTTTTATATAATGTATATCTCTCTCATTCTCTCTACTGTAAAACATATCTTTCTTCTCTATCGTGTAACGAAATGAAGTAAATTGACCTTGAAATTTCACTCCTCAATATTCTCATTCAAATTTCGAAGCGCCGCCTAAGAAGTTTCACTTCAAAAATTAGAGAAAAATGATTATCAGTAAGAATCATATATTCAGATTGTTTCATTGCTGTCACTCACTTGTAGCCATCTATCTTCTTTTTCTGAATGGTAAAAAGTCACTTTCATCATAAACCAAGAACCGTGCAAGATCGAAAACGTGCTAAACGAGTACCTTGTAAAACGGGATAAGTGTACTCTATCGGGCATTTTCTGAAATCCGATTCACGTCGGAATCGGATTTACTTCCGATGACATTTGAATGAAAGGTGTTCTGCAATCCGATTCCGATCTTCGAATCCGATATTCGTTTTTTTTGGCGGATTGTAGGTGTTCTGTAATCCGATTTATCGGAATTAAACTGAAATCCAATCCGATTTTCCAATTTTGTTTTTTCCAGTACTCTTTCAATTCGCATGGATTGAATGGGAGAAGAAGTATTCCATAAGATGGAGCAGTATTCTAAATGGGGTCGGACTAACGAAGAGTACAAACATTTGAGGGTGTAGGGATCCCTAAAATCCTCTGAGTTCCTTATAAGGAAGCCAAGCATCGAGTTTGACTTGTTGATGATGAAATTTATATGATCTTTAAAATTAAGGTGAGGGTCAAATATAATTTCAAGGTCTTTCTTAGAGGCAACATGTTTAAGTGAACATGAGTTAATGAGTGAGATGTTAAGTTGTAATTCATTCTGTAATAAATATAATTATTTCTACCTCAATATTTGATGGTGTATCTATTATTTCTGATAACTGCTGAGCAACGCCTAGGCATCAAATCCACTAGTTTTTGGCACTTAGTTGGAATTTTCTCCCATGCGTCCTTGATTAACCTCCAAAGATCATCTTTGTTCATTGGATGTCTGTCTCTAGGAGACACTTTAACCTCTCGCCATAAATTTTCGATAGGATTAAGGTCTGGCGACTGTGGCGGCCAGCTTAAAACTTCGATGTTTTCTATCTAAACAATACATTTGCCTGCTTCGATTTGTGTTTCGGGTCGTTATCCTGCTGAAACACCCATCGAAGCGGCATATTAAACTCTGCGTACGACATCATGATTTCACTCAAAATCCTGGTTTATTTTAAAGAATCCATCTTCCCCTCGCCATGTGCTCGTTGGTCAATCAGCATAATCCTTTGCGAATTGAAATGTCTTGCGGACATTAACTTGGTCAGGAATGGTATCTTCCGGGCAGGTTTCGCCTTCAATCCGTTTTTAATTAAAAGTTTTCGAATCGTTAAAGTGTCCACGTCCAATGAATATTGTTTCTTAAGAGCGGAAGAGGTCACAAAGGGATATTTTTTTACGTGACGTAGGAATCGTCTTTGCAAACTGGTACTTATTTTGGGTTGTTTTCCTCCGGTGTCTTTTTTTTTTGTGTAAACTTAAATGCGTTCTCAACCATTTTCTTTGAGCAGCCAACTATACTGGCTGTAGCTACCCACTTTCAAATTCACTTTTATGTTTATTGTTAAAATTTTATAATTAAAAAAAAAATCAATCAAAAACAAATATTGAATCTTGAATTGTTTCAGATTTTGTAAATTCTTTGAATTAAATATTTGAATGTGTAAAAACCAAAAATAGAAACATTAAATTAAATGTAATTATTGGTTCAATATACCAAATATGCGATCCTGGCAGGAGTAATAATAACAAACAAAAAGAAAAAACTGCAAACCAAAAACTTATTGTCTGTCCATCATATAAAATAAAATTAACAAACGCAACATTTGCGAAAAATTAAACATACCACCGAAATGAATTTTTGTGATTAAACGAATGTGAACAACACACATCAATCCATTCAACAAATAGCGAAAAACGCAAACTACATAGGGAATATCTAGATAATCATCAACAATCAACATATGATGCTATGCTTTTAAATTATCCTTCCATGGACCAATATTTGCTTACATCAATCAAGAACACTGATCTGATATAATTATAATGCATCCATCAAAATAACCCACATCCTCATGCTGAATCTTCACATGGATATTCAATCTTAAGTATATTTATTAAATAACCACATATTATAATTCACATAATTTCATTAATTTTTAAACCATATTATATAGTTGACTTTTAACATTTTTAAAAATATTTGTTGTAAACTTTCCTCCAGTTGTTATTTTTTATTGCATTAATTTCTTCTGAACATTTTGAAATCGAAATGCCTGTAACACGTTAATTTGATTTAGAATTACCGAACAATAACATAACATCCACACCTACACACAATACATCAAACAAAAACAACAATGCCAAATGTAAATACTTTCCATCAACAACACAAGAACCTAACATACAAACAATTACTTTACTTATTCTTATTATTTAATTCAAAGTTCTTTTAAATTACCAACATTCATGACAAGTTGTCCTGAGACTTGGTTTTTACTTCTTGAAGAACAATTTTTGATTCAAAACATAACTAACGATTTCCTTAAATTTCACTATGTTTTTTGCATCAAAAAAACACTCCTTAAACGCTGTTCCATACGCGACGAAGAAAAATTGGAACAATTACATACTTTTCACTTCTCAATTAGGAAACCGTAAAACCTCTGAACTCTACAGAGATTTAAAATCTTTGTTTGGTTCTAATTCAATAATTAGTCAAGAACTTCTTTTTAAATTGTGGTTTCGTAGACTACCACAACATTTACAAGTATATTTGACGTCTAGCTCTGACAAAAGTGTTGATGAACAAATTATCCTTGCTGACAAATTAAATGATCTTACATTTAGAAACCAAAATTGTTTAGTAATTGAAAGTTCGGACAACAAACCTCTGGAACAATGTATCCAGAATCTAACACAACTAGCAACAACTCTTTATCAACATATAGACAAAATAAACTTAAACCTGGCTGAATTAAAAACTGATTGAAGAAATTTTGAACACTATCCTAGCAGAGTAAGAAATTCATCAAAAAATAAATACTCAAGTAACCAAAATTTATGCTGGTATCATAAAAAATTTTGCGACAAAGCTTTTAAATGTATTAAACCAAGTAAATTCTTCAATAAAAGTTTTAATTCCATTTCTTTTGAATCTTCTCATTTTTTTTTTTTTTTCTATTTTTTCCTTTCTTTATTTAGCTATATGCTATTTTAACAAAATTAGATTATAGTATTTAATATTATCTTAACATATTTCTTATTTTATATAGCTCCATTAATTAATTCAGTTATATTTTGTTCTTATGTATTGTAGTAAAACATTCTTAAAGCTATAATAATTTGTTTCATTCTGCAATTGATTAGGTAGTTCATTGTATAAATTCAGGCCTTTATATAATAAAATATTTTGAGATCTATTGTTAGGAAAGAAATTTAGTCTAAAATTAGCTCCATTTCTCAGATTGTATGGCTGTACATCAGCAACATAAACCAATTAATTACTTAAATATTTAGGTAACATATTATTCTTCATTTTAAAAATAAAAACTATCACATTCATAATTATTTTTTGGTTAATGGATAACCATTTTAGATTTTCTAACATGGTTCTTATTGGCGCTAACCTATTACATTTCAAAATACATCTCATTCCTTTGTTTTGCAGTTTTTGCATTCTCGAAAGCATAACATTTGATCCTTAGAACACTATGGTGGAACAATATTCGAAATGAGGTTTAATCATTATATTGTAAATTTTGATTGCCGTTGCTATAGACAGTCTACTTCTTATTCTTTGAAAAAATCCTATTTTTTTTGCTACTTTTTTACATAAGTAATTAATATGCTCACTAGTGTCTAGTTTATTATCAATAACAATACCTAGATATTTCATATTATTTACTTTTTCAATAATTTCACCATTAATTTTAATGTTTTTCTCAGAGTTTCCATTGATTAACATGGCTTTAGTTTTGCTTGTATTGAGTTTTAGCTTATTCATTTTTAAATAATTTTCTATCCTCTCTAGATCCTGATTTATTTTATCTATACACTCATCTATTTTATTTCCTGCTATATATATCAATGTATCGTCAGCAAACAAACAAATTTTACAAAAGTTGAGAACTTGTTCTATATCATTAATGTAAATAATAAGTAGAACAGTTCCCAAAACTGCTCCTTCTGGCACTCCAATGGAGGTTTTAATCCTCTCCGAGGTACATTCTGAAACTCTTGTACGTTGTGTCCTGTTAGTCAGGTAACTCTTGAACCATTCTAATTCAATACCATTAACACCGTATTTCTTCAATTTATGCAATAATATAGTTCTATCTAGTGGCGTCCGTGGCGCCACTAGATAGAACTATATATATTTATTATAGTTCTATCTATCGTCTCAAATGCTCTTTGCAAGTCTAGAAACACTGCTTTTTTTGCTTGTACTTCAGTTTTCCACCGGGCTACGACGAAATTAAGCGCCGATTCACAACTGTGTCTACGCCTGAATCCGGATTGATGTTGCGTTAACAGCTCAATTGTCTCCATGTACATTTCTAGCTGGTTATGTACCACTTCTTCCATTATTTTGCTTTCCGTCATAAGCATATTCACGGCTCGATAATCTGATGGCAATATTGAATTTTTTACTTTCCCTATCGGTACTACAATTGACTCTTTATATCGGTCTGGAAATATTCCATTTTGTAGAGATTTATTAATTATCCCTATAAAACTTTGACCTATTAAATCAAATGCTGATAAAATAATCTTTGTTGATAAAAAATTTAAATCTCTTTTAGTGTTCATATTTTTGAAGATAGATCTCAGTTTCTGTAGATTAATTAGTTCAAATTTAAAGTTTATATTTATATCGGTATATTTTTATTTATTTCTTCGACACTTTTCACAAAAAATCTATTTATTCCATTTGCTATTTCAAGCTTGTTTTTAATTATTATCCCTTCTAAGTTTATTTTTTCGATTGTATTTTTGTCTTCATTTAACACGAACTCTTTAATTGTTTTCCACATAACTTTTTGGTCGGATGCTTGATCAATTTTCTTACTAATATAGTTGTTTTTAGCTAATGTCAATTGATTAGAGTATTCATTTCGACATAGTTTGTAACTTTCCCAATCTGTTGTTGGTTTATTTATTTGTTCGGCCTACTGATTATAAACAATCTAACAGACTAATTTAATTAAATAAAATTGAATCTAAAGTTTAGAAAAATAATAATAACGTAACAATATAAATTAAGAATTAATACATAAAGTGATTTCTGGAGATATAAACGCTTAATAAATACAAAAACTAGATTGCACTAAGGAAGGCACAAAGCAAGTAAATTAAAAATATTTGAGCTAATTATCTATACTTATATTATATTTTGAAGTGCCTTTTTTATGTTCGGAACAATCTTGAGAAAGGCCCGGCCGTTTTTCATGAAATTTTTTATAATAAAAAGCTCTCGACCTGGTGAAGGTTTTAGGCCAAAAAAATTATTAAAAAATTTATTAGAAAAGGAGATTCATGGCTTTCAAAATCCTAAGTAAAATTCACCTGCAAGCACAAACGGACATGAACGACTCATAGCGTATAAAAATTGTTGTTGTTGTAGTGAAAAATAAAGCAGTGTGCGGCACATCGACACGATGCGAGTGTTCCAATATTTTACTCTCCCATCCTACCGTGAGTATTGCTTTGCTGAGAATAGCAATGTGATTTGTTTTTGTTTTGCCTACATATGCCCGAGCGTGTGTGTGCTATGGATAGCAACAGAGAATGGCAATGTATTTTGTTTTTGTTTTTTTTTGTCGTACGCTATGCGTGGTGACGTGAAAAAAAGACAGAGGCAAGCAAAAACAAATATAGCCAAACATGACCATGAAACTAGACCAGTACGGATTAAACTTAAAACCTACAAAATGTACTTTTGGCGTACCTTCTCTTGACTTTCTAAGTTACCAAATTTCAAGGGTATTCAACCTTCTAAGGATAGAGTTAAAACAATCACAAATTTTGATAAACCAACTTCTATCACGAAATTACAGAAATTTCTTAATAAGTTAAGAAAATTAATTATTATCACCGTTATATTCCGATGCTAGCAGCAGAACTAAGCACATTGCACGATATGCTTACATCTGCTACAAAAAACAAACTCAAACAATTGACTTGGACCGTCAATTTTAACACATTTTAACAAAAATGCTCACTTATCACTAGTCGTCGACGCATAGAATATTGCAATCGGAGCTGTTTTACAACAATCTACAAACTCATGGGAACCACTCGCTTATTTCTCAAAGAAATTAAGTTCAGCAGAAGCAAAATAATCCACTTTTGACCGAGAACTTTTAGGAATTTACCAAGCCGTCAAACATTTCAAACACTTCCTTGAAGGACGAAATTTTACAATTTACACAGATCATAAAACCCTAACTTACGTACTAAACTCCAAAACCGACAGATCTCCAAGACAAACACGACACTTGGAATACATTGCACAATTCAAGAACGATATTCAATACATAACTGGCAAAAGTAATATAGTAGCAGATACATTTTCACGCACTCCAGAAATTGACTCGATATCAACATAAGACATTAATTTCTCAAAATTATACAAAGAACAACAAACTGACAAAACACTTAAGACTCTTATTTCTTTTCCTAATTCCAAATGCAATTTAGGAATCATATACCAATTCTAAATCTAAAATTTGGTGCGATATTTCAAGTCACTCTTCTCGACCTTATGTCCCAGATTCAATGAGAAAAATTATATTCAACAAAATACACTCATTTTCACATCCCGGAATTCGTACTACTAGACGTTTAATTCAATCAAAATACTTTTGGCCTAATATGCGTAGAGACATCAATGATTGGGCATCAAATTGTATAAATTGTCAAAAATCAAAAATTAATACATAACATGGAGTGTATACATAAACTCCAGTCCAAAAAATTTAAATACCTAAAGGCAGATTTGAACACATCCATATGGATCTGGTGGGACCACTTCCAATTTCTAACAATAATCGATATTTACCTACAATAATCGACAGACATACTCGTTGGCCTGAAGTTTACCCTTTAAAAGATATTTTAACCCATACAATAGCACACACCTTTGTTCAAAACTACGTTCCACGTTTTGGTGTCCCAATTCAAATTACAGTTGACCAAGGAACACAATTCACTTCCTGCCTTTTTACAGAATTAACATACTCACTTGGAGCTTACAAAATACACACCTCACCATATCATCCACACGCGAATGGCATGATAGAACGCTTTCATCGTCAGCTAAAGACGTCAATACTTACTTCTAACGACTCGACACATTGGTCAGAACTTCTACCATTGATACTTCTTGGTCTCTGAACCACAATTAAATAAGATCTAAAATGTTCACCAGCAGAGTTGGTTTACGGTCAAACCCTAAGACTACCTAGAGAATTAGTCTTGAATAACAATGAAAATACTAATAATTTAGATCATACTCTTCAAATGCTAAGAAAACACTTTTCACATGACCGAACAAAAGTGGTGCACCACAATAGAGACCAAAATCGCTTGATACTTGTGAGTATGTTTTTGTTAAAGTAAAATCCGAAAATCCGGACTTCAATCACCATTTGAAGGTCCGTATAAAGTAATTTCAAAACACAAAAATACTTTCAAAATTCAACAAGGCAACAACATTAAAACAATATCAATAGATCTCCTTAAGCCAGCACACATAACAAATTACTCTTTACATAACAGGTTACTTTTAATATCAATTAATTTATTATTTTGTTTTGTTTAATTTAATCTCAATTATCGTTCTACTGGAGGGGGAGTAGTGTAGCTACCTACTTTCAAATTCACTTTTATGTTTATTGTTAAAATTTTATAATTCAAAAAAATGATCAATAAAAAAAATATTGAATCTTGAATTGTTTCAGATTTTGTAAATTCTTTGAATTAAATATTTGAATGTGTAAAAACCAAAAATAGAAACATTAAATAAAAATGTAATTCTTGGTTCAAAATACCAATGGTTGCTATTATCCTTTGGCTTTTACCTTGTTTACGCAAATTTTTATAATTTTTCGGTTTTCAGAACTGCATTGCTTGGCGCTTCCCATTTTTAGACCTAATTGTTTGAAACACAAAAATTTATTTTAAAATCATAAAACTGAGAACTCTTCCTCACGTTCTGTAGTAAAATTTTATTAAAAAAGATCTTTTTAAATTTAAAAATTTTTATTTATATTGGTTGGCTCTATTTTAACGCACACACTTTAAATGCAACAATATCACAGTTTCACAGATTAGCGAAAAATAAAGGCGCAATTGTACTCAAAAAAACAGTACAATATTCATGGGGGAAGTGGTTTTTAAACTAAGTTTGGAAAATATTTTTTTTAAAAATCGCGCTTTTATGATAAAATATTTGCCCTTGTACGAAATGGTGTTATTAACATTGCGTACAAGGTCAATCCAATGTGCGCTAAAGAGTCAATTGAGCTATGAGTTAAAAATGATACGAAAAAGAACTGCTGGAGAATTGAAAACTCCAGTAATTAGTTGGTGTAAATAGGCGATATCAGCAGATCTCCTCCACTCACAATGATTGCATTTTTTATAGTTTTTAACGATCATCGTAAGAGCAAGCTTAACAATTTAAAACCAATTTAAGACCCCTAAGAGTAAGCGGAACAAACGCTTTTGACTCTGTATTCGATCAACATGCTTTCATATTGTAACTCATGTTGTAACTTTGAGACATAACGACGTACTATTATAAGTCCATCTAATAATTTTTGAGCTGCCTAAGTGATTTTACCGTATTGATAAAGTCACTTTGTATGGGAGGTTTCATACGAGAATTTTCTCGAATAATTTATGAATCTTTAAATAACAGAATTTAATCAGTAATTTTTTTAATACACTAAGTATTATAAATAGTAATTAGTATAGTACACTAAGGATTTAATAGTTCTTTTGATTTAAAGTAATTTCTTGAGGTAAGGAAGTGTAGAGCTTAGGTGCAAGGTTTGGGCGACCATTGTATATTCATTCAAACTCTGAATTTTGACTTTTTTAAACCTAACATTTTTTTTTCTTTTAAGGTCATGCCTGCTGTTGTTATTCGCCAAAGAAAACCATTCAGAAGGAGGGATGGCGTGTTTATATATTTTGAAGACAATGCTGGGGTCATAGTAAATAATAAAGGCGAAATGAAGGGTTCTGCCATCACAGGACCAGTAGCTAAAGAATGTGCAGATTTATGGCCACGTATTGCATCAAATGCAAGTTCAATTGCTTAAAATAAAATTAAAACCTGCAGTTTTTAAAAGTTTTTTTTTCATGTGTCATTAATTTATATTAACTGCTAGCGATACCCGGCAAGTATGTGGTATTCAATATCAAAAATTTGGTTTATATGGGCGAAGCCACACCCCCTTATCCAATGCCCGTCACAGTTTTTTAGTAGATGGATATCTCCAAGTGGCAACTTAATACTGAATTTTATTGTTGTGGCATTTAGTTCCAAAGCTACTCAATATCATAACCGCCACATGTTGAGTATTTTTCGGCTATTCTTTTTCCTAAACCTTCGCGTGGCAATTACGAACAAATTCGCAGAAGGAAGTATCCAACTGGGTCAAGTCGTTTTCAAGTTTTAATCATACGAAAACACCAAGATTAATTTTTATATATATTGATAAGAATATAGATAGATACATATATCTATATTTATTATATAAAATTAACCTTCATCGGTCCTTCATCGATGAATGAAATGAATGCGATCTTGTTAAAAATTATTTATTATTCATTATTTTAACTTTTTTTTTTAAGAAAAAAAGATTTTTTTAAATACCAATCAAAATTCTATCTCGATTTGATGAACTTATATTCAAGAAATATCAGCTTAAAGTTGAAAAGTGTGTGTAAAATTTACACAAGGGACCGATTAAGAATAAATTGGACCAAGGGACCAAAGTTATTGGTCCGATTTTTATGAAATAAGTTTTAAAATATCACATTCATGCTACAAAAGGATAAAGGACAACATTTTAATAATTAATATTTTTAATAAATGCTAGCATTAGACTAATTGCTTGAATACTGATTTGTGCAACAGCAACTCAATCAGCCCTATTCCAGGATCCGTCGTAATAAATCTACGAACGTAAGACTACGCTACGAATACGAAAAATTTGCTATTCTAGGATCCGAACAAAACTATGCGGAGCGTTGCCTCATTGAAATTTAATTTCGAAAATTCGAACAATGCTGTTTTTGACAGAAGACAAGAAACTTTAAAAGAAGTGATAAATTAAGTGTTTAAAAAGTGTCACATAAATTGTGTTTTAAAAGAATTACTTCAAAAGAAGAAGAACTGTAAAAGAAGTGATTACAGAAGTGAAAAAAAATTATTTTCAAAACGCATTTAATACACTTTCGACATTTTTCGACACAAGTTTGTGATTGTGTTGACTTGGTGTAATTAACTTTTTCTAACGTCTAAATAAGAAACGTTGTAAAACATTTGCGGCTTAGATCAATTGATTGCGTCATGTTTTGGTTAATTTTCACAAAATTTATTGAGTGAAATGGGTTTCGGTTTTGAACAAAAAACAAAAAAAAATTAATGTCCATTTTTAATTTTACTCTTCTTAAATCCGTAGGTTTAAAAAAAATTTCCGCTTAAATAAAACCGCATTCAGGCTTGTTTTAAACATTTTTCAAGATGAGCTTCCTGCCTAACTGTTCAGCATTAACACCTATGTATATCGCAGTTAATGGCATTATTGAGATTTTTAGCAGAAGGTGGCTACCAACATGGAGTTGGAAAGTCCTTGCTAAATCCCTGCGCCAAATCTGGCCTTTTAGTCATTAAGCTGACCAAACGCACGTATTGGTTTCTGTTTGTTGTTTTTGACCTATAAAAATAGACAATCAATTTTTTTTGGTGATTTAAATGAAAATACTTTCATTTTTTCCTAAATGCAGCTTATTTCCAAAGAAAACACAATTCACACACGAACTCTGCACCAATTATACTTTAAAATTCTTGTTCAAAATTAATTCCGCCAACATAAACCTGTCGTAAGAAATCCGCAAAAACAACTGTCAAATGTTGATGCGTTCGGAACGTGGAATAACAATGTTACGAATTTCGAATACGACGTAACGATTCGGATCGTAGAATACAACTTTACGAATCCGAAAGAAAATCACAGCTACGACGGATCCTGGAATAAGGCTGATTGAACACAGAAGTTACTGTTGTGTTGTGAACCATAATAGGGCTATAAATCTGTCAACGTTTAGATGCTTGGTTTGATTCCGATAAGAAAATCGATAATATTGGTTCCTGTGACACCTAAAACCGATTCGAACATAAAACCAATAATGTCGGAATTCATGACACCAAAGTAAATTTTTTGTCGTTTTTAAAACCAATTCCGACAGTTATTGGATTCTATGACAGCCCCGAATGTGGTCAATCCAACACAGTTGTTAAAAGGGGATTCACTGACCACCTTTAGCATGATCGGGATTTTTTTGTTTTATATAAAGTTTTTCCGCTCTATCTACAGTTTTAAAAAGAGGCTGACTTCGCAAACGTCGTAATGCAAAGTCAAAGCTTTGCATCATTAGAACAATGTTAGTGCTCGTACGTCCATTTAGTAGAACTGCAAAAATAATAATTAAATTAAGTAAATCCGTTTTAATAATAAAAATTCGTTTTAATAAGGATTTGTTTAATTCAAATTATTTATTTCATTAAAAACACATCTTTCATCGTCGCCATTTTTATCAACGCATTATCAGAGATAACAAGATGGGAAACTTCGATTCGGCTGTAATTTTTGTTGATTTTGCGCCAAAATGGTGCTTGTTCTCGTTTTTTATGCACTCACGTATTGTGTATATGAGTTCACCTCAAGATTGTCAATTGTTGGTGTATCGACTAACAGATTCTTTAAGTTAGCCATAATATTGTTTTATTTTCGAAGTTTAAATAAATAGGCATTGGATATGGGCATAAAATGAATAAAAAATAGACGGAAAATTAATTTATGCATGCAAAATCTCTCAACTGATAACATTTTAGGGTAATTCACGATCTTATTGCATTGTTGCAAATGCAAAATTAGCTGCTTTTACAAAAACAAAAAGCATTGATATGCATTTGCAATATATTTGCATATGCAATAATAAGAGCCTGTTGTGTGTGCAAATCCAAAAAGATTGCAGGACTCTTGTGAATGAATTTCATAATATTGCATTAAACACAACCATGATGTAATTAACAATCATGGTAGTGAATTTTTCACCACACACTCAATTTTGCTGAATCTGTCAAAAAATTGTGACATAAAGAGAGGTATGTGGTATGTGTCAAATCGTTATTTGTTTTGTTTGCTTGCTAGTTCTAGCGTGGTAGTTCCAGCTAATAAGTAATGAACTGCAATTATATGTAGTTTTGTTTGCTTGCTAGTGGTAGTTCTAGCTAAAAATCATTCTTCTAAAAATTATTGAAACTGAAAAACAAGAGCCGAATATAGAAACACTGTAATTGGTTGCAAGTATGAATGATCTGGCATTTAGTTCCAAAATACCAATAGCAGGAATAAGCTGTTCCTATTAAAATCTTCGAGTAAATCTACAAAAGCTGTATCACAATCCTTACGAGGTGGTACGTAATGCTTTAAGAATCCAGCTGCCGGAGAAGTAGTTTAATAAATTTGAGGTTAAGTTTAATAATTGTTGTTTTTTTATTGGCTAATAGCTTTGTTTTATTTACAACGCGAGCCAGCGCAGTCCGTACGCACAGCGTCTCAGCAATTTTTTATTCTTGCCCATGTTTTTGCACGTTTATAATCAATCAAATTATACTATCGTAATAAGCAGAAATTTCACAAACTACGATTTGCTTAAAATATGCAATCAGCTGTTTTTGACAGATCGAGAGTTCATTTTTGTGAGAGAGGTTGAAAATTCACTACCACCTTGTTAATTACACCATGAACACAACCACTTTTTTTTTGACAACCGCTGATTGAGCAGCTGTTTCCTTCATCTAAACATGACTGGCGACTTGCACTTAAATAGGAATTTGTTTTGATGAATGGACCTTGTCGAACTCTTATACCTATTAAATCTTCAACAGCATTATGAAGCACAACGTCTATAATCCTTTATTTTAGCGATTTTTTCGGCATTTCATTAAAACTCAACTTTCACAAACGAATGATGAAAAAATGTAAAACAAAAAACAACTGTTGTAAGGCATTTGCAACATCATAATATTGAAAGTGCGTTCAAAAAAAATCTTCTCTTGCAAAAAGGCATTTGCAACGATGCAACAAAATCGTGAATCACCCTATTAACTTAATATTGCCAATGAAAATGCTTTGAAAATTAAAAAAGCAACTCTGATCCTTATTCCGTACACCAGAGCTGCAAAAGATTAAATCATTTTCAGTTTTCATTCTCTTGTTTAAAAATTCAAAAGCTGAACTCTTTTTTTGTAGCATTCAAAGTGTGAACTCTTTAGGCTGATTAAAATTGTTTTCAAGTCATGAATTGCAAAACGTAAAGAATGCACACTGAATTGAAATTTGAACGAGTGCAGCCACCGATGGCTGCAACCATCGATAGTTGCAGTCGAATTAAAATTTTAGTGAATGAAGACGGCGATGGCTTCAGCCGCAAGGATTTGTTGTTGTCTGAAGTTGTTTTGTGTGCACTTGTGTATGCGTGTGTGACTGTCGGCATGACTGTGATGGGTTGCCATTGGCTTGATATCATGTGTAGAAAAAGTATTATATATAGGGTGTTTTTTTAGAGGTATAGAACTTCGAATAGAAATAAAACACAAGAAAATCGTTTTAATGTCCATCAATTTGGCTTTATTGGAAGGATAATTTTATGCCATTAATGTTTAAATATGATTTTGGGCATGTGGCCGCCGCGGCTGGCTCGAATAAAGCCAATTCTACAGGTCCAATTTTCAACCACTTTTTCGAGCATATGGGGCCGTATGTCGGCAATAACGCCACGAATGTTGGCCTCCAAGTCCCCTAACGTTTCTGGTTTGTTGGCGTAGACGAGCGACTTCACATATCCCCAAAGAAAATAATCCAATGGTGTCAAATCACACGATCTTGGTGGCCAATTGACAGGTCCATTCCACGAAACTATGCGCTCATCGAATGTTTCCTTCAATAAATCGATTGTGACGTGCGCTGTGTGGCATGTAGCGCCGTCTTGTTGGAACCACAACTCATCCACATTCATGCCATCCAATTCAGGAACAAAATAGTCGGTTATCATGGCTCTATACCGGTTTCCATTAACGGTAACTGACTCTCCAGCATTATTTCGGAAGAAGTATGGCCCAATGACTCCACCAGCCCATAGAGCACACCAAACAGTCAGTTTTTGTGGATGTAATGGCGTCTCAAGGATCTAATGTGGATTCTCTTCACTCCAAATGCGGCAATTTTGCTTGTTGACGTAGCCATTCAACCAAAAATGAGCCTCATCACTGAACAAAATTTTGCGATGTAATCTTCGCGAACTGAACCATTATTTTCGAAATAAATTTGCACGATTTGCAAGCGTTGCTCTTTTGTCAACCTGTTCATGATGAAATGGCAAACCAAACTGAACATAAATAACATTAGAGTTGCCAGATTTGACCACAAAATGCCAGTTTATCTCTATTCGAAAAACAAACCCCTAAAAAAAACACCCTGTACAACAAATTGTAGAAGTTTATTTTTATACATTTTGTTAATAATATTTATTGTTAATAAGCACTTTATTGTTCCAGAAAATGTCAAAGGAAAGTCAAAAGCATGTCACTAAGATCGGCCGTCGAAAACAAATGACAACAAAAATGCAAAATGCTGCTTTATATTTAGTAGTATTTCATGGTAGTAAAGAAAATGTCCAGTGTTTCAGAGTTGAAAAGAATGATAAAACTGAGTGCATTCATCGCATTTCTTAAGCCTACAAGAATGGGATTGATATTTTTCATAAGTCCCATTCCTTATAAATCATTGGGTGTGCATTCTTTTATCTTCAAAGAATGATGAATTGTGCATTTGTAATTCATTTAGTCTACAGAAGCATAAAATTGCAATCTGGTTGATGCAGCTTTTGAATGATTTAAGAGTGTGTGCATTCCGAAATGATTCAAACTTTTACAGCTCTGCCGTACACGAACCTTCAATGCATGTTGATGCCGTGTGCGAGTTGCTATAAATGCTTACTTACTTATCTGGCGCTTACAACCGTAATTCGGTTTTGGCCTCATATAAGAAATTGCGCCAGCCATTTCTGTTTTGCGCTTGCTGGCACCAGTTGGAACACCAAGCGTGGTCAGGTTATCCAACACCTGATCCTTCCAACGAAGATGTGGGCGTCCTCTTCTGCGTTGACCACCACCGGGCATCGAATCAAATATTTTTTTCGCTGGAGCGTCGTTTTCCATTCGCTCAACATGACCTAGCCAGCGGAGCCGCTCGATTTTAATGCGCTTAACTATGTCGATGTCAGCGTACAGCTCATACAGCTCATGGTTCCATCGAACTCGGTACTCGCCATTGACGCAGATTGGACCGAAGATTTTACGAAGGATCTTTCTTTCGAAGGCTCCCAAACTCTTTTCATCAGAACTGCTCAACGTCCAGGTTTGTGCTGCATATAATAGGACGGGCATGATTATTGACTTATAGAGCGTGAGTTTTGTTCGTCGAGAGAGGGCTCTGCTTCTCAATTGCCTACTCAGCCCAAAGTAACACCTGTTGGCAAGAGTTATCCTTCGTTTTATCTCAATACTGACATCGTTGAAAGAGTTTATACTGGATCCCAGGTAGACAAAGTCCTTAACAAACTCGAGGGAGATGTTGTCAACAGTGACGTGGTTTTCAAGACGTTGGGACTGTTTATTTGGAGGACGACCCTCACAAGGCAATGCGTGAGGGTCAGGGGGGCGATCTTCACATGGCAACGTGTCTGACTGCCTCAACCTGGCGAGGCCAGCATTATCCATGTCGAAATCGTCTCAAGTCGACTCAAACCCCTGCGTGGTGTCCTCTAGAAACGGCAAACTGGCAACCGTTAGTTTGACGGCTAATATGAGCGGCGGGCTTGCTGCCTTTAAAGGGTTGTGCGTTGGGTTTGAAGCCCACCACGTAAAAAAACAATTTCAATGAAACGTAAAAAAATAAAGATAAAAATGAGCCCCTGAACGACTTGCCATAATCCGTTTCAAGGCAAAATTTTTCAATATAAGTCTGATATGTGCGCAAGCTCCGACAGAAGACAAAGACGATGAGACCGAAGACAGCTTCTACGAGCGCATTGAAGATGCCTATGAGCGCAGCCCCCGCCACGACATAAAAATCGTGCTTGGTGACTTCAACGCCAAGATGGGAAAAGAAAATAACTTTGGTCCAACAGTCGGAAAGTTCAGCCTCCACGACAATACCTCCGATAACGGAATGAGGCTGATTGACTTTGCCGCAGCGCGAAACATGGTCGTTAGTAGCACTAGATTCAAGCATCTCAATATTCATAAAGCAACTTGGCTGTCTCCTGATCAAAAGACGCGTAACCAAATTGATCACGTTTTGACTGACGGAAGGCACTCTTCCAGTGTTTTAGATGTACGCACGATCCGTGGTGCCAATATAGACTCGGATCATTATCTTGTCGCAGCCAAGATCCGTACACGCAACGTACAGTCGCAAGAGTTTTTGTAGAATAAATTCTTTGTCGTTTCGGATTTCCAGATTCACTATTAACCAACAAAGGTAGAAATTTTCTAAGTGAATTATTTAAAGAAATATGTATATATATATTTAAAAATTACAAACAACACCATACCATCGATCGATCCTTACAAGGCAATGCGTGAGGGTCAGGGGGGCGATCTTCACATGGCAACGTGTCTGACTGCCTCAACCTGGCGAGGCCAGCATTATCCATGTCGAAATCGTCTCAAGTCGACTCAAACCTCTGCATGGTGTCCTCTAGAAACGGCAAACTGGCAACCGTTAGTTTGACGGCTAATCTGAGAGGCGGGCTCCCTGCCTTTAAAGGGTTATGCGTTGGGTTTAAAGCCCACCACGTAAAAAACAATTTCAATGAAACGAAAAAGAAATAAGGTAAGATAAAAAAATGCTCTAAATGCCGCCTAAACTAAATTTAGTTAAATGACAACATAAACTAGTATCTGATCGATTCATTTAAAAAGTATGCACAGTATAGTTAGTGGTTCGATTTTCACTAAAAATACTGTTGTTTTTTTTTTTGCCATAAAATAGCCGTTTTTCATCGAATGAGTCTGCAAAATTTTAAAAAGATAGGTTCAGAATTTTCGAGTAATTTTTGAAAAATTACGTTTTAAGTTTACACGAAGGAAACAATTTTTTAACAAACATGCAGCCATCTATTCAGGACCCATATGGTAGCTCTTCCACCGACGATGATTCTTATAAATTTCCTGTTGCTTTTCATTTTTCTCTCATCGCGCACCTCTCTGTTACTGTTGTCGAACCTTCGAGCTAAACTGACAAGTTTAAACAATAACAGGCATCGAAAATTCATTTCTGAAAGTTCCTAACATTATATGAATGCCAGAAGTACGAGGTATACGACCCTTTTTGGAGACGTATAACTTCGTAGTTATACTTCAAAAATATGCAAGAACAAAAAATTGATGAAGTTCAGAATTAATAGTGCGAGTTACCTCTTAATTTGTTTATGTTTAGGTAGTGGTAAAAACCGCTTTACATACGGGGCTGTCATAGAAACCAAGATGGTTTTGCTTTTTGTCGGAATTGCAAACCAATTCTGATTTCATTTGGTGTCACAAAATCGTCTTGGTTTAGATCTTTTCGAACATAAACAAAACCGATGTTCGAAACAGCTGTTTATCACATTTTGTCTGTGTATGTGGAAATTTTATAATTCCATTAGTTCACAATTTTATTAAATTTAAGTGTTTTTTCTATTTATGTTATATAAAAAGCAATAAATAAGCATAAAATGGCTTCAGCTGTTGTAGCCTCTTTATTAATAGAAGAATGAAGCTTCAGAAAAGGTGAAAAGAAGAGTTTTGATAGATTACAGCAATCCACTTGAGCTCCCTGCGTCGGCGTAAGCATATTTTTCTTTTACTGTGCAGTTATCTAGATCTATAAATATAGCCATAAAAATTTTTTTTTTGTAGATTTATTTATTTATTTTTATAAAAGAACAAGAATTTACTTACATTTCAACGAAATATCAACTAGCAAGAGAAAAAAAACTCGCACAAATTAAATCTGTCAATGGTTAGATGCTTGGTTTGATTCTGATAAGAAAATCGATAATATTGGTTTCTGTGACACCTAAAACCGATATTAATTCCGATTCGTACATAAAACCAATAATTTCGGAATTCATGACACCAAAGTAAATTTTTTGTCGTTTTGAAAACCAATTCCGATAGCTATTGGATTCTATGACAGCCCCAATTGTCCTACTGTGTGTTACGACATGTAAGATAGAAAGTATAACTGAATTTCATCACACTTTCATTTTTAATTTTTGTATAAGGAAATCAAGTTTCTCTTTTAGACTATTTCACAGTCAAATTGCACTTTCATTCAATAAAAATTTAAAAATTGAAAATTCTTAAAATGAATCGGGACATAGCAGCTATTGTAAGCATTATAAGGGCCAATTGTGCATTAAAAATAGAAGCAGTCATTTTTTTGCTTGCTTTTAAACATTTGATGAAATTTAACTTGCAGCTTGGAGATTTCCAATAAATTAAATTCGAAGTAATCTTATAAAACTCATCTCTGGTCGAATAGAATAGCTGTGTTCGATGACTGCTCTAGATTGAAATTTCTCACTCCAGATCAGTAAAAAGTGTTTGATGAGCTCCTTTTTCTGCTCTTAGCTGCTCTCATTTGCTCTTGATCGTTGTTTTTTGAAGCTGCTATAAGTTACGCTTTTTGCTCTTTTCTACACTACTATTTTTTGTGGTGTAAGTTAGAGCAGCAAATAAACCAATCAGCTGTTTTGGCTCTTGTTCGAAAAATAGAAAGTTTAAAAAATAGAAACTGCAAAGATGGCTTATAAAAAGGTATTTATTAATTTTTTTTTTTGTTTACTTAATGGAAACTAGCTAACTTTTGAACGTTTTCAGACTCATTTCTTCATTGAGCAGTAATGTAGCAATGGTGAGAAAGATATGGTGCAGTATTTAAAAGGTGACTTTTTACAGTTTACTCAAACTTGATCTTTTTTCGTTCTTTGAAAAAACGGCTCTATTCTGCTCTGAAATTATTTTCGACGACTCAGCTACTCTTCCCTGATTTGCACTGAGAATTTTTCAACGAACACAGCTAATGTGTGATGAAATTAGAAACAAACCTAATGCGGCCCATACACAATGCAACCAAAACAAAGCTTGAAGTGTAACCAAAAAGCAGAACTTTCTAAAACTTTACCACACACACTGCGATGGTTGCAGCAACCAACTTTGCCACACACGCTGTAACTTTTCTTGTAACTAGCTATCAGTTGCTTCAATTCTCAATTGCAAAAATAGTCTGCATAAACAAAAGCAAAATTCCTATTTTAAATTTAAATTTTATTTAGGAATTAGGAAAAAATCAAATGAATTTGTGCAGATGATGACAAATATGAGTAGCGATAAACAATAAAACAATGCAACTTTCCCACACACGCTGCAACCAGATGGTTGCAACTTTAGCTCCGCCTCTAAATATTAAATGATTTTACTTTTACTGCAACCTGAGTTGCAACCGTCAAACAGTTGCGTAACTTCGACACACATGCTGCGACTTCATCATGGTAAACGTCAAAAACTTCCAGGTTACACTTCCAGCTTTGCTTTGGTTGCAGTGTGTATGGGCCGCACAAAGAACTAATACGGCCCATACACACTGCAACCAAAGCAAAGCTGGAAGTGTAACCTGGAAGTTTTTGACGTTTACCATGATGAAGTCGCAGCGTGTGTGTCGAAGTTACGCAACTGTTTGACGGTTGCAACTCAGGTTGCAGTAAAATTAAAATCATTTAATATTTAGGGGAGGAGCTAAAGTTGCAACCATCTGGTTGCAGCGTGTGTGGTTAAGTTGCATCGTTTTATTGTTTAACGCTACACATATTTGTCATCACCTGCACAAATTCATTTGATTTTTTCCTAATTCCTAAATAATTTTTAAATTTAAAATAGTAATTTTACTTTTGTTTATGCAGACTATTTTTGCAATTGAGAATTGAAGCAACTGATAGCTAGTTACAAGAAAAGTTACAGCGTGTGTGGCAAAGTTGGTTGCTGCAACCATCGCAGTGTGTGTGGTAAAATTTTAGAAAGTTCTGCGTTTTGGTTACACTTCCAGCTTTGTTTTGGTTGCATTGTGTATGGGCCGCATAAGAGATAAGGAAGCGGTGAAGTTGACCAGAAATGAAGTATTTTACAAATACAATGAAGTTAATTCAAACACATAAACATTCAAATAGGACCGCATTAGGTTATATCGTAAAGAAAGGCGAAAACATTTTGGTGTTCAGACGTATTTTTATTATTTAATTTTTATTGTACTTAGACACCACTTATGAGGTATACAATATTAAAATATAAAATAAAATATTTTTCAGTCAAAAATAACAATTAAAATTAGACTTTTATTTTTTCGGTTTAAAGGAAACACTCCTTTTTTAATTGTCTCCGTTCATGTGAATGCGTATTTGAAAGCATAGATATTTTACAAAAATGTCAAAAATACGGGGAAAATTTTGTGCCGACAAGACACTTAAAAAATTATACAAAATACGACTAGCCATTCGGCTCATTAGCATATTTTCGGGTGCAAAAAACGTGTACCGGGTAAGCTAGTATTGAATATAGGATATCACTGTCATATATATAATTTTGACCGGAAAAAGAAGTCATATTTTAACATTTATTTTTGACCGAAAAAATAAGTGATATTTTAACTTCTATTTTTAACCGAAAAATAAACATTTTAACTGGTATTTTTGACCGAATAAATAAAAGTAAATAATAACAAAAAAAAAAAATAAAACAAAAAAATCGGTAAAAATAACCATTATTTATCGACTTATTTGTAAAAATTTATAACAGTTACGGTCCCTGATCTTCAATCGAAAAAAAATTAGGGCCCTATCGCTTGCCACCCTAACGAATGAATGCGCCCATGAAGCTGAACTTGTGTTTTGACAGAAGCTCTTGCACATGACTCATGCACACAAATGGCGGGAAACCAACAAACTATAAAGCAAGATTACCTGTGAAATGAAACCTACTTATTATGTTTTTTGTGAACTTTCACAACTTTTCACGGCACAACGCATGCTTATTTAATTATTTATTTTATTTATGTTCGTTTTAATACAATTTATAGCGATGACAATTGCTAATTATTTAATATTTAAATGTTTTTTCACCACTCATTTTCCTTGTTTTGATGTGCAAGAGCTTATGTCAAAAAATCATGCTCTATCTCGCTTGAAAAATTCTTCAACACACGCATAGTATGTGTGAGTAGAACACCACTTCCTTATATTTTATTTCTATGGGGCCGCATAAAAAAATTAAAATGTAGAACGACATGTCAAAAAAATCAAAAATCAAATTCGAACACACTTTGCTTTTCGTTGTTTACACTATTCTACATTCTATCATACATGAAAATTTTTACATGTAACACACTGTAGGACAATGTAAAGCCGCTTTAAGTTTGTCTAAACTCAGTGAAATTTTACATAGTGGTGAGAACCCAAACCAGCTGAATAACTCAAACTAGCACCCAAACTGGGTGAGTTTGTCAACAAAACGTACGAGCACAACTATGATATTGTGTTTGTATTGACTTCAATTTGACATAAACCATGCATAGTGCTATCCCTTTCACATCGAAGTTTCCCATCTTGTTATCTCTGGTATTATGAAAGCATTGCCAAATTAAATTATGCTCTACCCAGCTAGACACATAACTGTTAGATATGCCATATATATGGCATACACCTAACGCCTTTGACGTTATATTCATATAAAATGCTCCATACAAATTACGTTATATTTGTTCTAGCGTCGTGCAAAATATAACGCCTTTTTGTCTATCCGTGTGATCTGGCATCTCTGTCTGCCACACATGTTTTATCTATTAAAAAAAGCTATAGATGTTCCGCTCACACTAATTACAAATTCCATAAAGAATTAAAAAACAAATTCAGTTGTTTTATATGGTCCGCAGTTAGCATCCGGCAGAGCTCTTCGACCATAGTGTACTGGTTAGAGTTCTGGCTTTTAACGCGAAGATGCGCGGGTTCATATCCTCCACAAATAAAACCAAATTTTGTTTTTCTTATAATTTTGTTTATAATTATTTTTTTTTCTATTTTTATTATGGGTAAATTATAAATATTTGTATTTATAAAGTATAAATTAAAGAAAAAATATTTAAAGAAAATAAAAAAACTAATTTCAAATATTGCAATAATTTTTTAGATTAGTAAGGAAACTACTTTTTCTTTACAAAGAAGATTCTTTTTTTTATTTGTTAATTTTAAGTCATCACTATTTGTTACTTATATTATATATTAATTGATTTACTATTAAATTTAACTGAACAACTCTCAAGTGCCAGACGGAAATTGAACCGTGGTTTCTGGCATACGGGACACGCAGTCTAACCTCTGCGCCACGGCCACCGTATTTAAATTCATTCATTTTAGGATAAGACACGCTTAAAGCTTTTGTTCGCTATTTTGTCACACCCTCAGCTTGTTTGCTGCGAAAAAGAGCAAGCTATGTAAACACATACAACTTTCTTTGTTTAACATGACAACAAAATGTAAGAGTGTGTTAGTGAACACCTAATTTTGTTTCCTTGTGTGCGTAACTACTACTATGTTTCCATGGCGAGTTTACTCGGGGTTAACTCGCTATGGAAACGAGAGTTGAGTTGAGTTTCGTTAAATTCACGAAACTCCACGAAACTCCACGAAACTCCACGAAACTCCACGAAACTCCACGAAACTTGTAAGATTTAACTGGGTTCTATCTGTCAAAGTGAATGCTGCCATTTAGTATCTATTTCGCTAGTAAAACAATAACAAAAATGCAAATGAAATTGAAAAGTTCGACTCAACTCGATGCTGTGCATGGAAACACTATCGAGTTAGCGACGACATTTTCTTAACTCGACGAAAACCCTCGGGGTTAGGGTTAACTCGCCATGGAAACATAGTATACGTTAGAGCTGTCTAGCTGGGTTGTTGCATTTATTTGCGCATCAAATGCGTCATGGTTGCATTTAGGAATACTACGCATTGTCAAAGTTTGCACTGTTGCGTTTAGGTTCATGTGACATTGTTACACTGCAAAGCAACATGCGTTTCCCTGCAAACACACTCCGAGTTAATTAACTAGTTTCCTAACCGGTTGAGTCTCACTTAGTTTTTTAGTTAGAAAGGATAGGCTGTCGGGAAAAATCTAACCTATTTACTTCTTATCTGTGTCAGGTACAGATGGCTGACTCTTTCTAACGCATGTACGCAGACATCGCTCTTTTCATTTTGAAATGGTTAACAACCACGTATTTATAGGGTCTTATACCTAATATAACCGTTTCCTAATCAACATTCTAACCGCTTTTAAAACTACTATTACCGTTTTTTAACCATTTTGCTAACCAGTTTTTTTATTCATATCCTAACCACGTTCCAACCAATATTAGTTTCTAACTAATATTCTAACCGCTTTTTTAACTAGTATTCTAACAATTTTCTAATAACATTCTAACCAACATGCTGAATATTTTTGAAACTCATTTCCTTACTAGATTATAGTTCTAAACCAGGCCTTATCACAAAGGTTGCCCTTGTGGTCCTTGTTGTAATAAATGACCCATTCATTAAAATTAAATAAAACCCACATTTTGCTTGCGCCAAATTTACTACGAAATGCACTTGCAAAAATTAACAACATACGCATCGAAACGCACAAGCGTGCGGCGCGACCACCAAACATACAGCATTGTTGTTGTGCGTGTGTTTTGTTAGTGGAATAGTAATTCAGACGATCTCGTGTTCTGCTACGCATGCTTGTCGTTTATTTATTTTGTTTTTGGGATTTTTTTATCAACACATTCTTTGTACTTGCAAAAAACAACAAATTAGGATGCCGTCGATGGTGGTGAAGCTAACATATTCGCTTTTGTTGTTGTTAATGTATTTTGTTGTTTATTGTAATCATGCGATTATCTTTCTTAATTTGACTTACAGTAAATAAATACACAAATTTGTATTTTTTTAATTTTTTTCTTGTTTTTATAATTATTATTTGTATATATTAACTAGCAACCCTCCGCGGCTTTGCCCGCAATGTATCTTAAAATAAAGTTACGCATTTTTTGTAAAAAATTTGTCTTATTATCGTTTTAATAGGTTTATTTTTTCATGACATATAAATTACAATCATGTAAGAATTTCTGTATAAACAATGTTTTTTGATGTGTTTGTGTAATTCGTAAGAATAAATTACGACGTTTCAATTTAAGCTTATATTGTTACAATAAATTTCATGCACTTCTATTTTGCAGCTTAAGAATTCTGCACGCAGCTATTCAACATTTTGAATACAAAAACTCTCTGAACAATGAAACATTGAAGCAGCGGCAACAAACGACGCGCTTGGAGAAAATGCCTTAAATTTTGCATTCTGCTGTTCGCGAACAAAGAGCTATCTCTTTCTGCTTCCATGCAGAGAATCTCTTTTCTGAGCATTGAGCAGTATTTTGTAGCGAAACCAAAGCAACATTCTGCTAGTTGCAAGCAATGACAGCGTCGAAGTCAATGAACAAATCAATGCTTGCAAGAAAATGATTTAATTTTTCAATAAAATATGAATTTTACGACCAAACTATTGATCTTAGATGCACGTTGCCATCAACTTTTTTGTTGGAATCGGCAAGATCATTCATTTGTCCATATATCATATTCACTTATCTTTTACGATTTAAGCAGAAAATGAAAAAAGCGCAAAATTTTTCCAAAAATACCGAATTTTGCCAGTTTCTTAGCCAATAACTTCTAAGCTTAAAAATATTTCAAAATTTTAAGTATACGGTGTCAATCTACAACTAATTACAATTTGAATAGTGAAAATTTCATTTAAATCCGTTCAGCCGTTCTTGAGTTTACTTGCATCAACGCCAAAAAGGCAATATTTCAAGTTTCATTTTTATATAATAGTAAGATAATATATCGCTCGTTTTCTTCAATAACGTCACAAAAAACTGGATTTTTTAGGAGAAGCATTTTAAGTTTTGAACAGACAAAGGAAACTAATTCCTCATTTTCAAAATATGGACAAAACATCAAATATACAAGTACTACTGTAATGTACATGGTTTAATCCATATAAAGTGACAAAAAAGACAGGATATTATCGATATATAATACGATCTAATCGGAAATATATTGAGGTGAATGAATCACAAATTCTACTCTTCTGCAAAAATTAAAGAAGATATCGTTACCAAAATTGTACACAGCATAGATCATGGTAACACGAATGTTGCTGTGTAATTAACTCAATTTTTATGTTTTTTGGATTGTAACGTTATTGAAGAAAACGAGCGATATGTATATTTGATATTATGAAATAATGTAATATTTGAAATTATATACACAAATTATATACAGCGAGTATTAAAACCACAACGATTATATTAAAACGATTTGTTATAATAATAAAAATTCAGTTGATTTTGAGTTTAAAAATAATACAAAAAATACGAGAAATCGTGTGTTCAAATTTTAAATGTTCAATAGCGAAATTAAAGTTAAATTAAAGTTGATTGATCGTGGCGTCCGTGGCGTAGTTGGTTAAAATGCGTGGCCGCTATGTCAACGAACCTGGAACCCAGGTTCGAACCCCAGCAGCGACAGAAAATTATTTGAATTAAAATAATTTTTCTGTACGGTCGCCACCTCTCTGCAGACAATGGCAAACCTCAGAGAGTAATCAAAATGCCATGTAAAGCGTCTTGAGAATGAGAACTTCCATTCATCGCCGTTCGGAGTCGGCGTTGAACATGTAGGTCCGGTTCTCGGTTAATTGTGTACAAACTTAATAACACGCACAACACAATTGATCATAAGAAGCTAGGTCCAAGTCCTTTCAAGGGCTGAAATGGCCAGTTATTTATTTTTTTTTAAAGTTGATTGAAGTCCTTTTCGTCAACGCTCGGCAGCTCCTTCATCCAGAATCTATAAAAAAGGAAGAGTTAGAAGAATTTATGTTTTTGTTTAATTGTCTTAATGTTAAGAATATTTTAAATTTGAATATATAAAAATGAATTTATAGTTAATACCCAAGCATTGTTTTACCTAAGAAAAATTTTTACCGCATTTACTGTGGTATGTGATTGGGATTTAGTATTCGAAAACTTTTTTGTTTGAATCTGTTATGCGATAAATCAATCGCCTTTCGCATTTTTTTTTCAAACTCCTTGCGATACTTGAAATTCCTAATATTGCAAATTTAAATAATTAAATGAAAAATAAATAGATTATGTAAATGTTATTGAATTACAGTAGACTCTCACAAATTAGAACCATATTGTTCCACGGGTGGTTCTAATTTCTGTAATGTTTTAATTTCTGGACTTTTTTTTCATAGAAATTTAAAAGAAAAAAATTAACTGGTTAAAAAAATGTATGTTAACGTAAAAGAATTTTTATTTATTAATTAATTTTTTTTTTTTTTTTACAGAAAAGTCATATAATTTCCCTATTTATATTTATATCAATGAGCAAAGATCATTTATGAATTTAATAAATAAAGAAGCGTCCAGAAATTAGAAGCCGGTTGTAATTTCAGAGCGTTCAATATTGAAATGGCAGGTTCTAATTTCTGGACCGTTCGAATCTGTGAGAGTTATAATTGAGAGTGTACTGTAAAATAATTAAAAGAAAATTTAGTAAACTGAAATATATTACTAAATAAAATTTTGTCTAAAATAATCAATTTGGCTTGCTGGCGAAAACCCTCTGACTGAACCCTCTAAGAGGGTGCCGGCCGGGCAATGGGCACTGCACAGCCCCCTGGGAGCGCTTTGGCCCTAGAAGGACCTTTGCACTCACTCCCCGGGCTATACAGTGTCTAGCAGAAGTCGTATCCTGCGAAGGATGGGACCATGGTCAGAGGTGTCTAGCGGCAGGCATAAAACGCTATGAGTGATTCACAGAAAATAACAATCAAATGGAGGGTTCGAATAAGGAGAAAACCAGGGTTGGGATGTCAACCCAAACGTCGGTGGAATGCGTGACTGCTACCACCGGCGGGCACGGTGAGGAGCAATCCTCTCTACGTGTCGCCAGCAGTCACACCTCCCCTATGGTTGGAGCAGGCCATAGTGGTTGCAACACTACTGCCAAGAACATCCACAGGATGGGAGCAGGTCCTGTCGGAAAGTCAGCTACTGCCACAAACTACTCGTTACGTCGCGAAGGTGCTATAGTCGACGAAGACTCGGACCTCGGCGGCAACTCAAAATCTGAAGACAAGACTCTTCTCTCCCCCCAGACCAATCAGCGGGTGCCAGCTCCTCTAGTAAGGAAGGGCCCAAGACGAAGTCGAAGGAGGGACTGAAAGCAAAGGCAAACTACAAAGCGGCCCTAAAGATCTGTAGCCGATTTTCAGGTAAGAGCAATCTATCTTCCGAAGAGAAGGAGAGGCTCACCTTGGCCGAGCAAAGGGTAAAAGAGGGCCGCGAACACTTCGCGAAAAACCCGCGCTTCGCAGCCTCCACCATGCAGTATGCAAACAAGGTGGAAGAAAATGCGGCACAGAAACGCCAAAGGTCTACGGAAAGCTCCAAGTTTGATGCTCCTGAGAGCAAAAAACAGAAGCGGAAGTCGAACACGCAGCCCGGAACGGAGTAAAACGCGAAGGCGAGCGATGTAGCCAAACGACATCTGATCGTGTCACTAATCGACCGCAGCGATCCTCAGCGGCAAATGACTCTAGACAGGTGGAAATCCGTAGAGATGAAGCTTCTAGAGTCAATGTTCTCAAGGATGGAAGACATACCCGACTGCCCAATGCCCACCTTTGACAGTGCGGGTTGGCTGAACGGAGTAAAAATCCTAAAATGCAACGATGACCCGACTCTGGAATGGGTGAAAGGAGTAGTTCCGACGCTCCAAGGCCTATGGGAGGGCGTCCAGCTGGAGGTAATTGACAGGACTAGTATCCCGTCTCTACCAAAGGCGAAAGTGCTCATCCCAAGAGTCGTGCCACCAGACTGCGCACTAAAGCTTCTGAAAAAGCAAAATCCTGACGTGCCAACAGCTGACTGGAAGGTGCTAAAAGTTGCTGAGCCGCTACCTGGTAGTGGAGGCGGGCAACAATGCATCCTCCAGATCAACAAGGAGGCTGATGACTATGGGAAGATGGCTTGGGGCGTTGGCAGTGTGTACCTGCGCCTTAAGAAGCCATGACGGATGCTACCAAAAGACTCGGCATAGACGACGCAGATGGCGTAGGAGGAACGATGAGTGCAGTCGACCCGACGGAGGAAATAATGCAGTTGAAGGTCCTCTAGATCAATCCGCATAAAAGTAAAGCAGCAAGCACAGAACTCCTTCTCGTACTAGAGGAAGGAGGCTACGATGTGGCTTTAGTGCAGGAGCCGTGGATAGCCTCTGGCAACACAGTCTCCGGCCTATAGTCAAACAACTACAACACATTCTTCACAACAACAGTAAGTAGAACGACAGCCCGAAAACTCACACAAAATACCTAGGGGTAGTCTTAGACAGTAAGCTGACATGGAGACTCAATGTAAACGAGAGAGTAAAAAAGGCCAATAATGCTCTATACGCATCCAAGAAGATGCTAGGCAGTACCTGGGGCCTCTCACCCTCTCTGAAGCATTGGATCTACATATCGGTAGTTCGTCCCATTCTACTCCATGCAATCATAGTGTGGTGGCCAGCAGTAAACAAATCAACATACCTCAAACTGTTGGAGAAATCCCAACGGCAGGCAGCGATCTGTATAACGGGGGCGTTGAAGACAACTCCAACTAAAGCCCTAGAAACAATTCTAAGTATAGACCCCCTGGACATACACGCTAAACTAATAGCCGGAAAAACTGCACAACGCCTTATAGCGGCTGATAACATACAGAATCAGAACTTCGGACACTGTATAATCTTTAAAGATTTGTCCAGTCTCACGGACTATATGATCCCCCGCATAACCACCAGATCAAGAGTACCAACTCTCGTAGGACCGAACGACTGGTGCAATGGAACTAAACAAACACAGATGGCAGTAAATATATTTACTGACGGCTCAAAAATGCGCAAAGGGGTGGGAGCGGCAGTGTACTGTGCAGAGCCCGACATAAGGCAGCCGTACAAACGGACCTAAGGTCAATGACCTCTATAGATACAAAAACATTGATATACCAAACTTTAAAATCTGACTGCAAACACCAGAGATATGAAGAAATATGTCAATGCGCGACCCCTACGTTCGGATATAAAAAAAAATACGTCATATTCGCTGGTATACGGCGAACTTTTTTTTGAGGTACGGTCTTATGCGCAGTCTCCGTATATGTGAAACGTTTATCGTTTGATGTGTCCATAAGTCTTCTTTTCTTGAAAACTGTTGAAGGATTCAAATTAATATTTCATGAAATCAGTTTAAAATAATTTTAAATTAATTTGAAAAGTTTTGGAAAATATCCCATTTTCTAACCATTTTTTTTTTTCATTTTTCAGTATTCCTTCATTGGACATCATAATTTTCATTTGAAGCAATGGTAAATTAAGAACTGAAACAAGATGAAGAGAAACAAAGGTTAATAAATTGTTTAAAATGCAGTTGAAAATTCTATGAAACAATTATGCAGAATTTGCATAAAATTAAATTTATCATTATATGGAATACACATCAATTTGTATTCTATTTTGTCCATATAAAAAGTGCTTATTTCACTATTAATTTCGCTAGACAAAAAAAAAATACCAAGAGCTCGAGATAACACTGGTTCTTCAAAAAAATCTTCAATTGATTTGAAGGAATACCCTAGAGCGCTTCTCTGCCTGATTCATTACCATGACTTTAATAGGTCTTTTATGCCTTACAAAACAAAAATAATCCTTCTCATTGTTGTAGCAAAGTTTAAAGAAGCCAAATTTTTCACATTTTCTGTTTACTGTTACATTTTTTTTCTCATCAATTCTCAGGTGTAATTGTTTTAAATTATTGTTTGGCTTTTTTATTAACTTTTTTAGGTACTGCATGTAATTTTCAAGCTTAAAGGTCGAAGAACTGTCTAATGGACCAAATTCTTTTGAGCAGGCAGATATATGCAGTAATCCATGTATGTTAAAACTTCCAAAATGTTCACCAAAAAAACGAGGAAATAGTCCTACAAATTCTTCTAAAATTTTTTGGGCAACATCAGACTGTGCTTGGTAAGATTCCTCAGAAGAAAGTCTCAGAAAAAAGAATGCCGGCATGTAATAATAAAAAAAGATAATAAAGATCATCATGAACTGAATTTTTTAAAATGAAAAAACCTGTATAAAGAAGAAATTGCCTATATTCTGTAGCTTTCCAGTTTTGAACCTCAGCAAAAGTTCTGGGCAGTCTACCGAATTCAGATGGAATATGTTTTAATAATGAATTTAATTTGGTATTCATTCCAGAAATATTTTTTTTATTCATTATAAGATTTAGAAGTTTTTTTACAACTCCTAAATCTACAAGGTTCATAGGGTCCAATGAGAACTGAGTCACCATGTCAATATTTAAACTTTCTAAAAGTAGTGGTTGGCATTTAAAAGCTAAAGCTTGGTATGACTGATCATCTCGTATTCTAAGGGATTCATTCGTTCGTAAGTCTTCCATGTTTTGAGAAAAACAAACTCTTCTCTCTAAATATCTTCCTAGCTGCATGCATTTTGGGCAACTATTTTTTCCATTATGGGATTGAACTCCGGTCATAAATGCACGGGCTGGTGAGTCACACGAAAAAACACGGATATTAAAAGATTTTAAAATTTCGGAAGAACCCACTTTAATGCCATCATTTTGGCATGTATGGACTTTTGTACAAAAGTCTTTTAAGAACTCGTCGATGTTCTTTGGCTTTTCTTTACCTGAATACGCAACTATAAGAAAAGGACTCTCATTAGGAAAGCCTACAACAGCATATTAATAATAAGCTTAATATTGGCCAAAGCACCTTTTTTGAGCTTTTAAAAAGCTTTTAACCGTCCACACCAATATCTAATAAAACATGACTTTCATTTAATAAAAAATCAAAGTTTTTTGAGGAGAAGTGGTTTTGAATACCATAGTAATAAAATTCCCAGGGAGCATTGACGTAACAACAATTTTTTGCTTTTTAGCTTGTAAAAGAGTGCGTGCTTTAACAGGAAGCTCACGAACACCAACTATTCGTAAAGTGTACAACAAATCAGTCAACTGATTTTGGGTGATGTTGCGAATTGCCTACAGGCGAATTTCGTCCGCTTTTTCGTTCGCTGCAGCATCTTCGCGTATAAATGAATCATCGACAAAATCTTCAAGCGAATTTTCAAATTCATCTTCATTAAAATCTTCAATTTCATTGTTTATGTCATCAATTTCATTTCTATCTTCACCAAGGCTGCACTGCTCCAACTCACTAATTCGTCTTCTTTTTGCAAAAGAATCAATAGAAGAAAAATATGCACCGTTCTTTTCATATTTTTTTGTCTTCACTTAATAAATTACTTCTTAAAGTTTTTTGATTCATAATTGTACTTATATTGAGCTGACGAAACAAAAGAAAAAAGCCTCTTCTATCGATTTGACAACTTTTTCACTTGATGACTTACCGCTGGGCTTGTTGTTGTTGTCTATTTTGATGTCGAGTTTTTGTTGCTGATCTTTTGAGAGTACAAAGCTTGTTCTTAAATTTATCTAAAAATGGCAAAAATTTACATTTCGTTGTTTTAATTACTTAATAATAAAAGAATAAAATTATTAATATTATAATAATAAGTCAATAGTTTAATTACTTCAATAAAATCAACATTTACAATTTGTAATTTTATAAATTGCCTTTAACCAAGTAATGATATTTCATATCGCACACCCTCTTCAAAAGTGTACAACTCAAAATTTTGAAATTTTCAGGAGAGTCAAAAAATTATTTCGTTTTCAAGCAACTTCATACAAAACAAGGATACAAAATGATTTTTTTTAAATTAACGAGCAATCAGATTAAAACAAAATTTTGACAGTCGATGGATATGAGCATTACGAATTGATTTATATCAAAAAGTGGAAATTGAAAAATTTGGAGTTGTGTTTCTTTTGAAGAGGATGTGCGATATAATATATAAAAATTTGACAGTGTTGAATGGAGTTGGTTCTATGACCACATCACGAAAAAAAAATATAAAAATATAAATTTGGGGGCCACGAGACCACAGAGGCAACCCGCCTTAATGCAGTAAAAATGTAACAACAATAAAAAAACGTTGCATGGAATTATAACTTCATAATTATTGACGATCTGGTAAATTTTATAGAACCAGAGTAAGTTCAGGTTTTTGGTCACATGATAAAAATAAAACAATTTTAATGGCGTCTTCCCTTAAATCCCTTAAATGGAATAGCAAAAGCAAAAATAAAAAAATAATTAAAATTAAAATAAGAACAAGTATTGACACAAGGTTTTAGTCAAGTATTATCGGAATTGTGTGGTTAAATCACTCTAAGAGCCTGAATAGTATCAAAGCGATTAGCGATTGGCGATATTTTCAAGCAATAGAATGCATGAAAACGTATGAACACGTCCGAAATCAAAACGCTGGTCGTCGATCGCGACGAACATTCGCCAGATTAGAATCTATTCTACAAAGAAGTAAAATATATTGAAATGGTGTTCTCCCCACAGACGGTGTGTGTGTACTGAGGCATGTTTCATGAATTGAGTGAGCGAGAGAGCAAGAGTTTTTTGAAATTTCGATCGCATGTCGGTGCAAAATAAATTTTGAGTCAAATTATAAATACCAAATATTAAATAAAAAGCGATTTATTACTTAATTCTACGAAAATATTAAAGTCAATAACAAACAATTTACTAAAATTCCATTGTGTAGTGAAAAATTGTGCAAGCAGTCAGAAATTGAAGAACAAAGTGATATCCTTTCACACGTAAGAATACCGACACCAGTTGAATTTTTTACACGAAACAACGTTATTTATATCTAATTGTGTTTAAAGAAGTTATAAGAAGTGAAAGTTTTAATATTTCCAAAATGAATTTTGCGTAAAAATTAATATTAGAGCCCGTTGTTTTTGCACCATTCCATGATACAATTTATTCAGGTATTATAAATTACGACTGCGCTGCCAAGACTAAGGCATCTAGTGTCATATACAAGTAGTGTAAACACATTCAAAATGAAAAAAGGATTATTTGATTTTGCTTTCAGTACTCTTGAGCTTATTTGTCTTTGTATTTAACTGAGTAAAGGGATTTTTTTGTATCTTCTTGTGCTCTCGTTCACTGTTTTATAGTAGTTAAAAACTTACAATATTTTCCAATAAGAAAAACGCGCCTAACTTTTTCTCGCTCGTCATTTTAAATTGTGATATCGTTTTATTCGAAAATGGAAAGTAAAAATCATAACATTTGTGCAATATGTTCGGTAAATGGAAAGGAAAACAACATAAAATTGTTTTATCAATTAAACCTCAAAATGAATTTAAACGACAACGATGGATAAAAGCAGTGGTGTTGTTTTGGGCGATCGCTCCAGGATTTGTGAGAAGCACTTCTTCACAACGGATTTTATCGTCCAAGCTAAGCGAAGGAGACTTATGCCAGGCGCCACGCCATCGGTGTCATGTAAAAATCCAGCTATCATTGAACAACTTGGAGCGCAATTTGTGGACTGCTGCTCGCAAACAAGGAATATATATTTTATAATGCGCTTCACCAAAGTTTCGACCAAAATTTTTAAATTTGATTACGGGTGTGACAAATAGGGTAGAAATTTTTAATTTTTCGAATATTTGCTTTGAAAATTTGGAAGAACAATATATGAAAGATGCATTACACTGTCACAAGAAAGTGATTGATCTATAAACGTTATTATATTTGCTTATAAATGGTATTGTAATGCTTCTATTACTATTGAAAAATGATTGTAATTTAAATTTCTTATGATGGAATTGTGATCGTATTATAGTGATGAATATATGAAAAGCTTTGAAAATATGGAGACAAAAGAACTTTAAAAAAAAAATTGCCGAATTAGAGTCGGAAGTTGCTGCTCTAAAGAAAGAAAATGAAGAGTACAAAAACCTCCACGAATATATAAAAAAGATTTTTCTCCAGGTCAAATTAAAGAGATGAGGTAAAAATAATTATATCCTCTTAAAATCTGTCTCATCTTTCGTACCTATTGAAAATATTTAAAAATACGTTTTTATATACATTTTTAAAACTAAGCAATCCACAAAAACTTATGCGATGGTGCTGTGAGGATATTTCAAAAGCGATTGCTTTGCAAGCTGCAGGATCGAGAGCATATAAGCATCTATATAAAGAAGGCTTTCGCCAAGTGGGTTCAAAAACTTAAATTTGAAGAGGGAGTAATAAAATGTTCAATCGCGGCAGTGAAATATGGACACGATTTGAAACTAGACGAGAGGATTTGTGTACTGTCATTTGATGAAATGGCAGTCGCATCGCTTTACGAGCATGATCCATCGACAGACATGGTCAGATCACCGTGCAACAATGTGCAAATGGTGATAGTACGGGGATTGAAGGCATCGTGGAAGCAACCGGTTTTTTATGGCTTCGACTGCAAAATGACGAAAAGTCTCTTATTCAATATAATTGAGTCGGTCAATGATGCTGGATTCCCTACTGTTGCTGTCGTCTCTGATATGGGTCCATCCAACCAATCACTTTAGAAACAGCTGGAAGTTAACATGAGTAAGGATAAATTTAAAATCATAAGGAATTATTTTTAATTAAATTGTTCATTTAAGACAAAACTTGGTTTCCAAATCCAGTTAATACTGAGGAACGAATTTACGTGTTTGCTTATGTTCCCCATCTCCTTAAACTGGTTAGAAATCACTTCTTGGATTCGGGCCTGTTATTTGAAAATACAATTATTACACCACAAACAATAAAGGAAGTTATGCAGCATGCCTCTGTTTCGGATTGTTCCATTGTGTGCAAACTGACATATGAGCACTTGTCTGTTAAAGGTGCAGGTAAATTTATATACAAACTTTGAAAAACCGTACTAAAGACACAATTTAAATATTTGATCGTTTATACTAATTTTTAGCAGAGAAAAATTGGGAAACCAGTTTAATTATAGAAACTAAGCGAACGAATGAAAATTTTATTTGAAAATTTCTCGACTTCAATACAATAAACATTGTTTGCTTATTTTGTTCGTTACAAAGTATTTTAACACAAGTGGATAAATTCAACACCCCCACTCGAACAAAATTTTAATACATCAAGCCCATTCCCTTCGAGCAGAACTGGAGTTTATCTGCAGCAACTGGCTTTGTAAAACTATCTGCTACCATCTTGTTAGTACTGATTCCAGCAAACCTGATAATGTTCATTTCCCCGATTTCCTCTTTCTTTTCCCGAATGAAATGGTGTCGAACATCAATATGTTTAGATCTTGGTAAATATTTGCAGGTTGATGCTAGATGTACCGCACTTTGATTATCGCAATAAACTGTTGTTGGTTTGTTGTCAAAACTGATATTTAATTCAGCCTCAAGTCCTCTAATCCACATTACTTCTTGAACTGTTGCTGAAAGAGCCATGTATTCAGCCTCGGTTGTAGATAATGCAATTGTTGGCTGATGCTTTGTTGCCCAAGATACGGCTCCACCTTGTAGAATACACACATATCCTGTGACCGATTTTCTTTCGTCACAATCGCTTGCCCAATCTGAGTCCGAATACGCAAAAATCTCTCTATTTCCATTCTTCGGAAACTTTAAACTAGCTGATTGTGTTCCTTTCAGATATCGAAACACTCTTTTTGCTGCCGCCCAGTGCTCCTTACCAAAACAGTTGTTAAATTTACTCAGCTTATTTACTGCCAAGCAAATATCTGGCCGAGTGAATTGCGATGCAAACATCAAGCTGCCAATAGCTTGCTGATAAGGAATTTTTGACATCTCTCTTTCCTCTTCTGGAGTCTTTGGTGACATCTCTTTTGATAACTTCATGTTGACATCCATTGGAGTCGATATAGGATGACACTCGTCCATATTTAATTTCTTCAGCATCTCTGTAATATAATCCTTTTGATCCAAACAAATGCCATCTTTGCAGCGCGAAATTCGTATGCCCAAGCATTGTTTCGCCTCTCCTAAGAACTTCATTTTGAACTCTGACATAAGTTTGGACTTCAAATTTTCACAATATGGTTTTTCGTTACTAAATATCAAAATATCGTCGACATAAATTGCAAGAAATGTCATATTTTTACCAACGCGGTGAAAGTAAATGCATGGGTCAACTCTTGATCGCTGCAACTCGATCCGTTGAAGTGTTTTGTCCAATTTATTGTTCCATACCAAACTTGACTGTTTGAGTCCATACACAGCTTTATTCAGCTTCAACACTTGACCTTCTTCTCCAATCGAAATACCCTGAGGCTTCTCAACATATATGTCTTTACTCAATTCACCTTGCAGAAACGCCGTTACTGCGTCCATTTGTTGAATCTGCAAATCATATTTCACAGATAGTGCCATCAAATATCTCACGGAAGAATATCTGACCACTGGTGAATAAGTCTCATCGTAATCAATGCCCTTTTTTTGAGTAAATCCTTTCACCACGAGACGAGCTTTGTAGCGAATGTTATTTTCTTGTTCCTTCTTCTTTCTAAATACCCATTTAGTTTTGATAATATTCGCTCCGTCAGGCTTATCTACGCTTTTCCAGGTGTTATTGTCTTCAAAAGATTTCATTTCACAATGCATTGCCTCGATCCACCTATCTTTGTCACTTCTTTGCATTGCATCTTCTACGCTGATTGGATCTTCAATGTTTTCCTGTTGCTCGACGTTGTACACTAACCTGTCTTTCTTTGCTAGCCGCTCACTTCTGCGTACCACACCAGTTGAATCTTTATCAGCTTCTTGTACTCTTGCAGTAGTGATAGCTTCTGGACTTTCGTTTTGAGCACAAACATTTTCATTATCCCCCACTTCGTGATCATTTCCTAGCAAAGATGAACACGATTCAAAATCACTGCTAATATCTTGAGAGTTTGTTGATGTTGCCCCCACTACAACGTCATACACAGGAACAGTTTCGTTTTTTTCAGTTTTCTTGCCAGCATAATGAAAATCATCTTCGTGAAAAACAACATCACGACTGATAAAAACATTCCTTTTTTGCAAACTGTAAACACGAAAACCCTTCGATGTACTGGAATATCCAACAAATACGCACTTTTCAGATTTTGAGTCCAATTTTTGCCGTTTCTGTTTCGGAATGTGAGACATAACTGTGCAACCGAATATTCGAAAGTAGCTAACGTCTGGTTTTCGCCCAAACCACAATTCCTCAGGAGTCTTTTCGATTTTCTTATGAGGTGAACGATTTATAATGTAACTTGCGCAATTAACAGCTTCTGCCCAAAAAAATTTTGGCATACTGGCATCACTTAACATCGCGCGTGCTTTTTCTAGCAAATTTCTATTCATCCTTTCAGCTAGACCGTTCTGTTCTGGAGTGTAAGGAACAGTAGTCTGGTGTACTATTCCATGCTTCTTTAACTCAAGCTCCATGGCCCGATTAACGTACTCCTTTCCATTGTCAGTACGTACAATTTTAATGCGAGTACCCTGCTGATTTTCAACTTCTGCTTTATAAACACGAAAGCACTCCAGCACAGCGTCCTTCTTTTTTATAAAGTAGGTATAAACTTTCCGCGTAAAATCATCTATGAAAGTAACAAAGTAGAGGTTACCTTTTATCGATTTTACCTCCATAGGACCGCACACATCCGAATGTACAATGTCTAAAACTCTGGACGATCTAGATCCTTCTAATGGAAAACTGTTGCGATGCTGCTTACCTTCTGCGCACGACACACATGTGCTCAAAGAGTCATTTCTGAACTGTACTCCATTAACATATCCTTGAGCGAGTAACTTCATATTTTCAGAGCCTAAATGACCAAATCGTCGATGCCAACTCTCACTCATATTGACTTTCACAACATATGCACTCTGATTATCTGCAACATTCAATTTGTATAAGCCATTAGCCAAACTTGCAGTTGCTATAACTTCTTTTGATGAATTAAGTACTTGACAACCGCTTTTGTCAAAAATCACACTGTTGTTGCAGTCAACTATCTTCTTAATTGACAACAGGTTCACGCCCAAATCAGGAACATGAAGAACGTCGTGAACTGCAACGCTCTCAATTCCTCTTTGAGTCGTAACAGCCAATTGAATGTCACCTTTACCAACTGCATTCATCGTTGAGTTGTTTGCTGTCTTAATTTGACTTTCAAAACTCTTAATTTCTTGAAAATTGTGTCGTTGTGCGGTCATGTGGTCAGTTGCACCACTATCAATGTACCATTCACATTCTGAAGACACAGCATGGTAGGCTGCGAACATCGAGCTGCTTTTATCTGATTTAGAATTATTTTGCATTGTCTTTGAAGGACACTCCGAGGCAAAATGTCCAATACCATTACATTTGAAGCAACGAGATTTATCTTTCTTATTTGATTTAGAGAATTTCTTTCGGCCTTGAGAATAGCTACCCTTTTTGGACATAAGAGCACTTTTCGATGATGTTGACTCAAATTTTACATCCTGCAACAACTTCATTTTAATATTGTCTGCGGTAATCACCTTCCCGCTGCTACCGATGCTCATTATCATCGGCTTGTATTCATCTGGTAATCCCTTCAATAACAAGCTACCAACCCATTCGTCGTTTACTGAAAAACCGATCTCATTCAGTTTTTGAGCAGTTGATATAACTTGATTCACATAATCTTGCACAGAAGAACACTCCACCAATACGATAGAACATAGTTTCTGTAGCAATCCAATGCGCCTGTCCAAACCTGAGTCTTGGAATAGGCTTTGCAAAGCCGTCCAAACCTCCTTTGAGGTATTTGCGTCCTTGACGTGCACATACAAGCTTTTGTCGATGGCTAAAATCATCTTGTACCGAGCTGTCCTGTCTTTAGCAACATCTAAGGCGTCTCCTGCAATAGGCTCAATGCACTTCCAAGCATCTTCCAGCTCCAATTGCGTTCTCATGGCAAAACTCCAAGTCGACCAGTTTTCGGAGCCGACTAGTTTCTCCATGTGTTGAACTGTTGCCAAAGGATTCATTTCAAACTATCGTTCCTTATATGCGAATAAACCGAAAGCAAAAATCAGGCGAGCTCTGGGCCCATAACCTTTTAGCAGAGAAAAATTGGGAAACCAGTTTAATTATAGAAACTAAGCGAACGAATGAAAATTTTATTTGAAAATTTCTCGACTTCAATACAATAAACATTGTTTGCTTATTTTGTTCGTTACAAAGTATTTTAACACAAGTGGATAAATTCAACACTTATGTATTATAGGCAGACAAAAAGTATAGCTAGCAGCTTAGCTATTTTCAAACACAACAGCCCATGCGATAAGGAGGTGCTTTTCAATTAGAAAGGAGGTATACAACCCAACTGCAACCGCTAATTTCGTTCAGCTGATAAATGATTGGCTCGACCTGCACAACTCTAAGCTCCAAACAAAATGCCATTCGGAAAAGTTATTGAATCACAAACACAAATCATAAACCAAATTAACAGTATAATGGTTAACAAACTTGTTCTTGAGGAACAAGGTCATGCACCATTTTAAAAGGGAATTGTTATCAGCAACAACTCTCTCATGAATTTGCATGAGTATTTAAGTACCAGATATGGCATTGAGTACATCCTAACAAGTAGACTTAATCAAGATATTTTGGAGAACTTTTTTGGTGAAATGCGATGTAAAGGTGGTCTACATGATCATCCCAGTCCGAAGGAATTCAAGTATCCACTAAGGAAGTACATTTTAGGAATTTATACATTGTATTTCTGATCAATATCGAAACTACACTTTTTTATGAACTCATTTCATTTTTTAATATAGGAAGAAACACAGAATATCTAAGCTCTACTGGAAACACAGAGCAAAGCGACACCAATTGGCTTCAGGTCTCAGCTTCATATTCAAATTCATCAATTTCAATTCATCAAATTCATCTTCAAAAGGAAGAACCAATTAGTGAAATAATAGGCATCATTGACAACCAGCATTCAATCGACGGCGAAGAGTTTCCGGATGAATTGCAGCGTATAGTCAACAACGACGAGATTGATGAACTCCACGAAGACGCTTTGGAATATGTTTCCGGCTACCTTATTCGACGGCTTAATTTGGAGCAGTACAGAAGCAACGATACCTTTACGTGGGTTGATGAATTTACCCAGGGTTGGCTAAAGAAACCATCGGCACTGTTTCTTTAAAAAATGAAAGACTTGGAACTTATTATTATCGAAGCCAATGGTAAAAATATTCTAGTGTGCCAGAATTACCGCACAAAGCTCGCTAAATTCTGTGCAGCGAATTCACTTCCTGCACCAGTGAAAGCGCTTTTTATTAAATGCAGAATGCATTTTCGCATTAAAAATTTAAATAAAAGATTACGAGACCAACAGCTAAAACAAAAAATTTCATCAGACTTTTAAGCTAATCGGTCGCTGTTTAACAAATGTCTCAATTATGCTCTCGTTGTACGATTTGTTTGAAATCTACTACTAAAGATGCTGCTCTTTGCTGCACGGTCTGCAAGAGTTCATGCCATAAACTGTGTATAAACATTGACGATTCGTTTTTTAATTTCATTAAATAAAATCCGAATTTTGTTTATAATTGTTCCGATTGTCTATCTGTTTCGGAAGATCTAATTAATACGGTCTCTAAATTAGTTGCTGAAGTGAAAGAGCTAAAAAACTTGATCTCTGAACTGCCTCTTGGTTCGCCAAAAATCAACAATAAGCTAAAACCTGTCGGGTCAATGACCACTGCTAATGATCGAGTGAATAAGACCTGTCGCGATAATGTTGCTGCTACTGCTCTGCCTTGCATTTTTGTTGATTCTGCTATCTCCTACGCCTCAGTGGCTTCAAATGGAAATCATCAACCATCTTTGTCTAATGAACATGTTATGCGTTCTCAAAGGCAAAATGCTTCTGCATCGGCTGTTGCACCATCTCTCGTGCCTTCTGTTGTTGTATTGCCGCCATCACCCCGCTCTTCTAATTCGCCTTTATTGCCGTCAGCTGTTCCATCATTTGTTTCGCATGAAGAATGGACTAATGTAAACAAAAGAAATAATATGTGCCAAAGTATTGTTTTTGGACAGAGCATAAATAAAGAGCTTGAAGTCGCTGATCAAAAGTGCTGGTAACATTTATCGTCATTTATGCCCTCCGTAACTGAAGAGAGCATTATTCAGTATGTCGTAATCATTCGGAAGTGCAAAAACATCATCTGGTATGTTATAAGTTAGTAAAAAGAGATATGCCTATTGAAAACATTAAGAGAGTCACTTTCAAATTGGGTGTCTCTGCCTCAAAGTTTGACGAAGTTTTCGTCTCATCGCTCTGGCCAGCTGAAGTAAGAGTACGACCATTTAATAATTTTTTTCAAAAAGATCGAGCTCCGCTCACAAACTTATAAGTGAAACTCAAGGCAAACGAAATTGTAATCAATATGTTAAAATATATTACCGAAATACATCTGGCATGCAAACTAAATCTAATTCTATTTACGCTGTAACTGCTCATTTAGACATGGACATAATTGTTCTTACCGAAACATGGCTTAATGAAGATTTTTATGATGAAGAGTTTTTTGATCAAAACATATTCCAAGTATTTCGCAAAGATCGTGATGCTGTAAAAACCGGATGCTCCCGTGGAGGTGGAGTTATCATCGCAATTAAACGAGAGCTTCGTGCCAGTAAAGTCTGTTTAAAAAATTCTGACTCAACGTTGGATCAAATTTGTGTTGCTGTTTATGGTTTGGCCGAAGCATTATATATCTGCGCATCATACATATGTACCTCCCAATAGCTCTTTTTCGCTTAAGAAGCATATATTGATAATATACGCTATCTAGCAGATAATCTTATAGGTGAAAAAAAATGTTTGCGTACTAGAAGATTTTAATTTAAGTAGGCTAGTCTGGTCATTAGTTAGCAAAGATGTTGGGTTAAAAGTAACAAATGTTAATAGTGATATTGAAATATTTGTAATTGATAGTTTATTTGAACTTGACTTAACGCAAATTAATTGGTGTCAAAACAATCTAAACAAAATTCTAGATCTCGTATTTATTAACAAGAATATTAATTTTAAAATTGATATACATGCGTTCCCTATCTTTTCTTCTGACATGCATCACACTGCTCTTTCTATTGAATTGGAATTTTATACGTTTCTAAGCATTAAATTATTTAAAAATGATAAATTAAATTATGGCTCAAGAAATTGTAATTTTCACCAACTAAATAGTTTTATTGAAGTCATTGATTGGCAAGGTGAGCTCTATAACCTTTCAGTTGATGCATCTTATAGATTTTTTAAATTGAAACTGTCAGACGTGTGCAACCGTTGTATTCCATATTTGAAGAAAAAGAGATATAGATTGCCATGGCATACAGTAGGTCTTCATAAACTCAAAAATCTTAGAAATAAATTCTACAAAAACTATGGTATTTCAGGCGATATGTTTAATTTCAGAAAATATCGACATTATATGAGGGAATTTAACTTTCTTGATAAATATCTCTATAATCAATATATTTTAAAATTTGAATTCAATATCAAATCGAACCCAAAAGCTTTCTGTAGTGGAATTCCCAAAAAGTTAACGATACGAAATCGTTATGGTTAACTAACGACGTCTGTAGTTTGCAATAACGAATGTTGTATTCTCAAAACAGTACTTAGCGACAAAATTGTTAAAATGTAACATTCACAATATAAGCTACAAGCGTCGTTAAAAAAAATCAAAAATATGGCACCACTGTGCTTTTTTGACAGCTAGATAGGCCTTTCATGCTGCTAGATAGATACATGCTGAATCAGCCAAGCAGCAGACAGCTGCATCGCAGCTATTAGCAGAGGCAGCGCTAATGCAAACAATTGATTGAGACCGAATTGCTTCTGCGCTTAAGAGGCTGTCGATTTCATTTGAGCGATTGCCTTCAACGAACTTATAATTGTTATAAGTATAACATTTTTATTATTTTTACTTTTATTATTATTTTTTATTATTAATGCTCTGAAATGTGCCTTATTATCCGTTTATTTGTTCTTATTTATTTTAAAAACTTTTCTTTATATTTTTAAACTTTGAATAAAAGCGTAGAAACTATTGAAAATAAAGTTTATAGAATTAGTTTTATTTTGATTTAATCTTATTTTATTTAACCATGATGGTTAACATATGCCTCGTCGTGTTGTGGCCATTTTATGCATATTATTTATATTTTATAAAATCACAATCGCATGTAAAACAATCGCTTAACGTTGTTATTTATGTTAGCGACGCTAAAATATTCGTGGTTAAGCTAGCTACAAATAACGTTAATGAACTGTCAAAATTAAGGACAAAAATAGCTAACTTAGATGTTGGGAATACCAGTTAACGATAATTGTAGCAAGGGCCAGTTAACAATAACTTTAAACGTCGTTAACACGTTTGGGAGTTCCGCTACTGGAGTTATATAAACTCAAAGAAAAAAAGCTCTTATATTCCATCTTCTATGTTTCTTAATAACAAAAAATCAAATAATGTACACGAAACTACTGAGTTATTTGCTGAGTTTTTTAAATCAAATTTTGAGCCCCAAACTGATTGTCCTGTAGGGTTTGAGGATTGTGCTATCCCATCCACGGTCTTTGGGTCATTACTTCTATCTGAGAACGATATCAAGACCGGTATAATGAAAATGAAAATGTCAACAAAATCTGACGTTGATGGTCTTTCTGCTAAACTCATTAAAAATTGTTTCGCTCTTGTTAAACCGCTGCAAATAATTTTCAATAAATTTTTAAGCACAGGGACTTTTATCTCAGATTGGAAGGTTTCATTTATAACTCCCATATTTAAGTCTGGAAATAAAAATGACGTAGTTAACTATAGACCTATTGCAAAATTATCGACTGTTTCTAAACTTTTAGAATCCATTGTTAAAGATAAACTATTTTTCGCGGTTAAGAGCAGCATAACTCCTTATCAACATGGCTTTTTCTCTTGTCGCTCAACTTTAACTAATCTCTCGACTTTTCGACTTTTCGTGAAGGTTTCCAAGTTGATACAATTTATACGGACTTTTCAAAAGCCTTTGATAAAGTTTCCCATTCAATTCTGCTCAAAAAATTAGCCAAGCAAGGGTTTCATTCTAGCATGATTAAATGGCTGCATTCGTATCTCAGCAATAGAGTTTGTTTTGTCCTAGTTGAAGGTGCAAAATAACAGCCTTTTATAACTTCATCTGTAGTTCCACAAGGTAGTTTCCTTGGTCCACTGCTTTTTTATTGTTTATAAATGATATTACGACGCACAGTGTGTAATTTGAATGATCTAGCGGAACTTAATTCTAAATGTTAAGATAATAACTTGAAATTTGTTTTGGTAATTCTCTAAGCCGCAATACAATTCTTAAGAAAAAATAGGCGTGGTCGGAGCATTATCACGCCCACCTACCATATAAGCGAAGAATAAAATAAACCTATTGTTATATTTTCAAATGAATGAATGCAAATTAATTAGTAATAGGTTAAATTATTATTGGAAATAACTATAGAATTTGGAATGAAATGGAAAGTGTAAATTTTATATTGAATTTTAACATTTTTATAGTTAGTTGTCGTCATAATCTTCGCAATCGTCGTCATCGTCATCGTCGGAACTAGATTGGAGCAGTTCAGGAGTCTTCAGTAATAATAATGTCTCATTCGTGAGTGGATATCTTCTTCAATTTATTGGCTTGAATATATTGCGACTAGATAGAAGTGGATCTGATGATAGTCGGTGGTGGAGAATGTCTCTATTGCAATCTTTTCGGCAAGTTTTTCGGCTGAAATTTTCACGAATTCACCAGTATTCTTTGTTGTTTGCTTCCTGAGCATCTTCTTATAACTGTCCCAGAGGAAAAATGCAAGCATTTATTATCACTTAAAAACGGGGTAGTATTTTATGAATGCTTGCAGGCATATAGTACCAGGAGTAATGTTGAAAATATATTTCTTTTGTTTCGCGTGCATAGGTGGAAAACTTTATTGCATCAATATCAGACTCACTGGAAAGTGCTTCGAGTAATATTCGAAAACGATGTATAAGTCTTCGTTGAGTCCAGTAATGTTTGCAGACAATGCAATATTTTTAAAAAATCTGCGCGCGGTATTTCCGTCGTTTGTGTTACCGCTTATCTGTTTTGGCATATCGACAATATCTTATTACTTTCTTAGAACCTCGCCAAAAAAGAATGACTTTTTTCCATTTAGTGTTAACTTTAACACAATACTCGCTTACAAATAATTGTAACTCCCTGGGTATGTACTCAACCTCAACCATATTAAAGCTTGCTAATATGTGTACAAATATTTTTTTAATGCGGTCTCCTTCTTGGATCTATACTATACATAAAAAAATTCTTGACTTTTAATTTTGCTTAAATAAAAAAAATAAAAAAATTATAACCCTTCGCTTTTTGGAAAAAAGTTGTTTGTGCGCTGGTAAAACGTGGAACTACATTTAACTGATTGTATAAGTTAAAAAGCTGAAGAAGCGATTAAGCCAAATTTTAAAAGTTTTACAAGAGGGTACATCTTAGAAAAGTAACTTTAAACTTATAATATTAACAAACAAAAATCTACTTTTTTACATATTTTCTAAATGGATTTTTTTAATATTAATCAAACTCTCATTAGCTTCATTCTTACCTACAGCGATTCAATATTTAAGAAATATTATAGGTACAATTTTTTTTTCTTAATTTAAAAGTGGTAAATATGTTGTTTATATGTTTAATATGTTTATCACTGATAAAAATATCGTATTAACAAAATAAAATTTTTTAAAGTTTTTTCATTTCTGTTTTGTGTCACTTTCGACGCTAATTTTTCGCCACTGGTGATGTAACGACAAAAATTTTTGATGAGGCAAAAACGCGTAGAGTATTGACATAGTTTTCAAGGCAAAAAATTTTATTTCTGGTGGTTTTGATTTTATTAATTAAGTTCCGCTAGATTATTTAAATTACACACTGTGCGACGGTCGTACAAAATGCTCAGTGCCTACTTTTTGCAGATGACTTGAAGCTTTTTCTAAAAATTCAGAATCTTTTTGATGTTTTCAAACTACAAAGTGACGTAAACTCGATAAACAACTGGTGTCTTAAAAATAACCTTTTCTTGAACAAACATAAATGTGCTGTTGCCACTTTTGCAAAAATAAATTTTCCAACATATAACACGTATCTCTTATCAAACTCCCCACTTAAAAGGGTGGATGAGATTAAAGACTTGGGCGTTATATTTGACTCAAAGTTCAATTTTGTGAGTCATCTTAACTACATCATTCCAAAAGCATACTCCCTACTTGCATTTATTCGACGTAACAGCTAGATATTCGACGTAACAGCTCATACTATTCGACTAGAAAGAATTCAAAAATCTTTTTTACGGTTTGTATTTAGAGATCTACATTTCTACCATCCAATTCCATCATATATACAATTTATCTGTGTGTTCATCACAGAACCAGTGTGAGAAAGAGAAGAAGTATAATGACCAAGTATGGGCAAATGCAAACTGAAAATGCAAAAAGAGCGAACGATGTGTACATACACAACATTGATAAGCGAAGCAGAGAAACAAAATTGTGCTTACCCAGTTGGCCACGTCTTTAAGACATCCTCAATGTCTTAATAACTAACGTATTCTACGTCTGACCTATGCGCCCGAGTTACAGCACACACTGCAACAACACCTGCAACAACAACATCAATACCTACTTCACAACCGCCACCAAAACCACGGAGGTCCAAACCGCTGACTTAACAATAACAACAAATACAGCACATACTTTAATAGCTCCCACAACAACAACAACAACAGCTATCCAAAATTACAGAAATCCAATCGCTAACTAAGGAATTAAAACTTAAGCGTATATTTGTTACTTTATTTTAATTGCTTCCTACATTTTTTGTTTATACGATTGCAACATATATTGTTTAAATGCTTTCATGCATTTTTTGATTATACGATTGCAACATAGTTGCAATCAATAAAATTAGGTTACAATATAACTTTCTTTGATTATATGATTGCAACATTGTAATGTTGCAATCCATGAATAGGTCATATAAAAACTGTTTATGTTAATTCTAAGAACCGTTCTATTAGTTAAGAATGAAAAGTATTTAAGCCCACAAAAATGTTCAATAAAGTTCAGTTGTAACATGGAAGAAAAGAAGTGAAGTTGTGTTTTAATTTTACAAAAATTTTAAAAGTAATAAATCGTGTTTTTTTTTAATAATATAAGTTCGTAAACTTATAAGTGGCGCAGTCGGCAGTCCCCGTGGACAGGAAAAATTGGTGGATTTTAAGCCTTCATCGCTGGAATACCTCAAAAATTTTCATTACTGGAACATTTAAAATCCTTCATCGCTGGAATACTTCAACTGGAACACTTCAAATATTTCATCGTTGGAATACTTGAACATATTTTCATCGCTGGAAAGTTTCAACACTATACCTGATCAATAATGAAGATTAATGGCCATATTTTGTAAAACGCACGCAATCACGTCACTTCGGGTTTTCTTATCTGGTAATATATTTTAGTAGAAAATTTTTGAGTGAGAGAGAGACTTTGTTTTACTTCATATGAAAAAGACATTGCCAGACTGAAAATCTTAACGCAAGTGACTGCGTTCGTTTTACAAAATATGGCTATAATTTAGTTGCAGTGGGCATGTAAGAAAATATTGTATGTTCTAAAAATTATTTTTGTTTTTTTCTCTCATTCTCTATAAAATTGTTGTGTCCTTAATGGACAATTATTATAACACTCAAGCCGAATTATATTCCTTTGGCAAAGAAGCAATTGTCAAAAGGAAACAGGCAGAATATATAATAAACATTAAGAAAGAAGCGACAAAATTTTATAAAAAAAGGGCAGAAATTAGATTTTTTTATAACCGTATGCGACTTTAAAAAGAAAAAAAAAATTAAAAGAAACTTCAATCCGACTTATTCCATCCTAACTAGGAGTATCGACGGCTATCGGTACAGTGATTTAAGCCGGAATTGAATTAAGTACACTAGTACCATTTTGTGCAACTGAACACATCCCTTATTGGGAGTATCGACGGCTATCGGTGCAGCGGTTCAGCTTGAACATTATTTAAAACATAGAACTTTATGGTCTATTTGGGAAAGTGTATTTATAAAAACTAAAATAAAAATATATATATAATTTAAATGCCTAAAAACCAAAAACAACACAAAAAATTTCAAATACCCTACCAATTGAGAAGATTCACTAGAAGCTTAACCTCTATCCACGAAAACACAACAAACAATAGTTCAGACAAAAACACAATTGACAACCTATCCCTTAATAGTGACGACTCAGATAACATCATGACAACACCAAACGAACAGTTGAATACCACCGCACTAACTCATTTCGACATTTTTAATTCTTTAAGTATTCCTGACGCTATAAAAGACCTACCAAGGTTCGACGGGAATCCTAAATTACTAAACGAACAATGTAATTGTTCGTATAAATAAATTACTTATTTATAACATTGTTAAGATAAGTAATTTATTTAATTAATTAAATAAATAGTAATTTATTTAATTACTTATCTTAACAATGTTGAGGAAATACTTTTGTATATCAGAGATACAGACAATACTCCTTATGGACAAATATTGCTGCGAGCCATTAGGAATACAATCGGGCAGGCAAATGAGATATTAAATATGTACGGCACCCCATTAAACTGGGATGAAATTAAGGCAAATCTCATTTTACACTATGCAGACAAACGCTCAGAAACATCATTGATCAGAGACTTACACAATACTATACAATTTAATAAAACTGTAGAGAACTTTTACAGTGAAATAATTGAACTACAATCAGCATTGTGTAATAACATTATTCTTAATGAAACAGATTCAAACGTGGTAAAAGCTAAGAAAAACCTTTACGCCGATATGTGCTTGAATTCATTTCTAACTGGTCTTAAAGAACCTTTAGGCTCTAGAATAAGAACCATGCAACCAGACTCTTTAGCCATAGCTCTAACATTCTGCATCAAAGAGCAGAACATTTCCTATCAAAGAATGAACTTCCGACAAACATCCCAAAATTACTATACTTACCAAAATAACCCAAATAGGTCCTATGACCAGAACCCGAATAGAATGCAAAACCGCAATCAACCATATCCACAAAGATCATACTTTAATAACAAATATATAAACAACAATAATAAAAGAAATCAAAATCCCTTCAACAATAGAATGATTAACAATAACACATACAAAGAGTCAGGGCAGTACAAAACAAATCCAGTAGAAAATACTAGACCCCAACAAAAAACTATGGCACCATTCCAACCCAAACAAAGTACACAAACAAGATATTCCAGACCTGGAAACTTTAATTTCAATGAAATTAATAATCACACATTAGACCGATATTTTGAAAACGACGTTAATAACCTAACAAACATACAAGACCAACAAAATTTTCCCAAATCAGCCTCGGAAACCCAACAGGATATATAGAACTAAATAAACACGGAGAATTCTACCATATATCCGAATAACCTCACCTTTCGGCAGAAATCTTAGGTTCCTTTTAGACACAGGAGCTTCCACAAGTTTTATCAATCCCGAATATATTCCCGAAAATAAGCAACACAAGTGTGAGCAAATCATAATTTCAACTGCTTTTAAGAAACACCAACTCAATAAACAGACAACTCTACCAATATTCGAAGAAGTTTGCCAAAATGGTTCTCTTAAATTCCTAATATTCAAATTTCACAGCTATTTTGACGGTCTACTTGGATTAGACGCACTAACATTACTAGGAGCAAAAATTGATCTAAAAAATCAAACACTCTCAACAACAAATGCGATTAATGAAACCAAACTTAAACCAAACCTAACATCAGGAAAAATTTTAATACCCGAAAAATCAAAAATTCTAGCCAAAGTTCCAGTAGACAGCCAAAATGGTGACATTTATATCCACACGATAGAATTCAAACCAAACCTCTTACTTTCTGAAGGATTGTATCACTTCGAAAACTGGTACAGCACGGTTGAAATAATCAACTACTCCCAAACCGAACAAGAACTACTCATTGAACAGCCCATTAAAGTTGAGAAATACACATCATCGAACTTTGTAGAATTAAACAATTTTAATCTTATTGAAGACACATGTCCGCAAGATATAAACATTCGTGACCTCCTCAGGATTGATCACCTCAATTCAGAGGAATGTAAAGAGCTAATAAAACTTTGTAAGCATTACGAAGACATTATATACAAACAAAATGAACCTCTCACATTTACCAATGAGATAAAACACCAAATAAAAACAACAGATGATATCCCAACGTACACTAAGTCATACAGATACCCCTATGTACACAAGGAGGAAGTCCGAAAACAAATTGGTGAAATGCTGGATCAAGGTATTATCAGACAAAGCTATTCTCCATGGAGTTCACCAGTCTGGGTAGTGCCCAAAAAGAAAGACCCCAGCAATCGACAGAAATGGAGGTTAGTAATTGATTACAGAAAAGTCAATGAGAAAACCGTATCAGACAGATATCCATTACCAAACATAGCAGAAATTCTAGACAAATTAGGTAAATGCCTATACTTTACAACTTTAGATCTTGCAAGCGGGTTCCATCAGATAGAGATGGACCCAAAACAGATCCAAAAGACGGCATTTACAGTAGAAGATGGACATTACGAGTACGTCAGAATGCCATTCGGCCTAAAAAATGCACCAGCTACGTTTCAAAGAGTTATGGACAACGTATTAAGAGAACTTATTGGAAAAAATGCTTGGTCTACCTTGACGATATCATTATATTTTCGACCTCGTTACAAGAACATCTTGAAAGCATCAAACTAGTTTTTGAGAAGCTTCGTCAATCCAAATTCAAGATACAAATGGATAAATGTGAATTCATGAAGAAAGAAATCGCCTTCCTAGGACACATCATAACACCTGATGGAATAAAACCAAACCCAATGAAAATTGATGCTATAAAAAATTATCCAATTCCCAAAACTCGTAAAGAGATCAAGGGTTTTATAGGGTTAATCAGCTATTGTAGAAAATTTATCAAGGACCTGGCAAAATTGACAAGACCCCTTACAAAATGTTTAAAAAAAGATGCCAAATTTATAAAAGATATTGAATACATAAAAGCGTTTGAAACTTGCAAAGATCTCTTAACGAACGACCCCATACTACAACATCCGGATTTTACTAAACCATTTGTTCTCACCACAGATGCGAGTAACTTCGCTATTGGCGCAATTCTATCCCAAGGAGTAATAGGCAATGATAAACCAATTTGCTATGCAAGTCGGACATTATCAGAAACCGAGAGTAGATATTCCACAATCGAGAAAGAACTTCTGGCGATTGTATGGGCGAATAAATATTTTCGTCCATACCTATTTGGACGAAAATTCCAAATAGTAACAGACCACAAACCTCTTACATGGATTATGAGTCTTAAGGAACCAAATTCAAAACTAATAAGATGGCGACTTAGACTCGAAGAATTTGACTACGAGGTGGTTTACAAAAAAGGCAGATGGAATACAAACGCCGACGCTCTTAGCCGTATCCAAATAAACAACCCAGATTGCAAATTTCACGAATTAAATACCAACGATAATGCAAACGAAACAGTATCAAACACAGCTCACAGTAATGATGAAAATCTAAATGACGGTATCTTTATATCCGAAAAACCCCTAAACGAATTTAACCTGCAAATGATATTAGAAGCAAACAATAAGGGATCACCAATGACAGTCCAGACAATCTTCAAAAATCGTCAAAGGAGAACAATAAGAAGGCCATTATTTGATGAAGAAACTACAATAAATATATTCAAAAAATTCCTACCAAATAACAGACTCACCGCAATTTATACGAACGATACCATATTCCAAGTTGTACAATCGGTTTTTTCCAAATATTTTTCTCACAGTAAGACATTCCGTATCATTCGTTGTAAGGAAATTCTCAAAGATATCACACTAGAAGACGAACAAGAACAACTAATTCGCAATTACCACGAAAAATCAAATCACAGAGGAATAGACGAATGCCTCCTACATTTAAAAAGAGAAATCTATTTTCCGAATATGAAAAATAAAATAACAAAAACCTTAAATAATTGCGAAAAATGTAAAACTCAAAAATATGATAGGAACCCCCCCAAAATACAATACGAACAACCAGAATTACCAACGAAACCATTAGAAATAGTTCATATAGACATATATACTATTAATAACAACCAAATCTTAACACTTATCGATAAATTTTCCAAGTTCGCTACAGCTTTCACATTAAACGCCAGAACTAGTATAACAATTTTAAGAGCATTTTAAAATTTTATAAGTCTTTACGGAATTCCAAAAAAAGCTGTGTGTGATCAAGGATCAGAATTTGTTGCAAACATATTTCAAGACTACTGTAGACAGCATGAAATAATCCTTCATTTCACTTTCTTCCAACAAACAAGCAGTAACGACCCGGTAGAAAGGCTCCATTCGACATTAACAGAAATATATAGAATAATATTTTCAACACGCAAGGAACACAAACTGACTACTGAACATGAAGAAATGTTATCTGAGACGCTTATTACATACAATAACGCTATACACTCTTCGACCAAACACACTCCGTACGAACTTTTCTTCGGAAGACCGTACAAATTTCTGAAAACACTAAAATCTACAGACGAACACGAATATTTATCCAAATTAAACGAATTTATCAAAAAATTATACCCAGAAGTAAAAGAAAAAGTAGAAAAAACCACCCGAGCAAGATTAGACAATTTAAATAAATCGAGAGAACTTCCAAAAGATTATAATGAAAACGAAATTGTATTTAGAAAAGAAGCTAGACGAAACAAACTCACACCCAGGTTTTCAAAACACACAATTTCAAAGAATAATAAAGTTACCATCTTAACTATTAAGAAAAAGAAAATGCATAAAGGCAAATTAAGGAAAAGAAATAAATAATTGCAACTAGGCAAAATAATTATATTAAATAAATAAATCAATATCATTCAATGAGTACTAAAGTACAATCAGAGCATATGATTGCAGCACCAGGAAAATGGATGAGATCAACCTTCACTGAATATGATTGGTTGATCCATAATTATACATATCAAATTATAAAATAAAAAAAAAGCATACGCTCATATATATTAGAAACACTACTAGTAGCATTAAGCATAAAAAAAAAAATTTTTTTATCTTTTCCCTTTTTTCCAGACTAACACTTGCATCCGCACAAATCATAGAAATACACAATTTACACAACAACCACACGATACTACCCTTACACCTTGAAAAATCGCGGACTATCACTTACTTTACTAATCTCATCCACATAATTAATCTCGACGAATACGAATACAATATCGCTAACATATCTGAAACTCTTAACATATTCGAAAACAAAGCAACATACACCATTCATTACACATCACCAAATTAAAACTTAAAGAATTACAAGACAAACTATCGATACTAACCCCAATAAAAAGACATAAAAGAGGATTAATTGACGGCCTAGGATCAGCAATAAAATTTATTACAGGAAACATGGACGCAAAAGACGCCCAAGACATAAATAAACAAATAGAACTTCTTACATCTAACACTAATAATTAAACACACATAATAGAAACCCAACATACAATTAATTTCCAACTTATCAATAGATTTAAAAATATAACTGATCATATTAATACAGATCAGAAAATCATAAAAACATTTATAGAAAGCTCAGCAAACAGAATTAAACAGGAAGAGGATTTACTTGCAGAAATCCAATATTTAAATCAGATAAATTTTAACATTGATTTACTAAGCAATCATATATCAAATATAGCTGAAGCAATATTACTAAGTAGATTAAATGTAATACCCAAGTTATAATTGTCAATGAATGAATTAAAAGAAATTGAAAATCACTTGCTTAAACAAGATCAAAAAATAGAGTCATTAGAACAATTGTATGAACTTTTAAGTATGCAAGCATATTATAACAACACAAACATAATTTTCAATATACGTATTCCTAACTTATCACCAGAAAAATATTCTTTATACCATGTAATTCCACTACCTATAAATCACACTAAGCTAATAATAACTAAACCTTTTATAAATTATAATGTAAAGAACATACAATATTTTAACGCACCTTGCCCAAGAATAGAATCAACCTATTATTGCCAAGAACCTAAAACAAAGATCAGTCCAACAGACTCAAATTGCATCGGAAAACTTTTGAAGAATGAACCAGCTCATTGCTCACTCCAAGATGTCGGACGTATGGGATCTATCACGCAACCAGAACCGAACTTTATCCTATTCATTAACGTTCCAACTACGCAAATAAAATCAACCTGCAGCATCAAAGACATACAAATACAAAACACAGCGCTACTCCACTTCAAGAACTGCAACGTTGAGATAAATGGTATCACATACGAAGATGATCACGAAATATTTTGGGAAGAAATTCATGTTCCACCACTATATCCTAACAACATCAAAACAAACACAACATTCGAAGTACTCAATTTACAAAAACTTAATGAATATAATTTTGAGACAGAAACTAAACTACAAAGCTTCAAAATAGAAACAAATGTGCGACATCACCTCACTTCAGCATCCATAGTCATCATTATACTAACAATACTCTTAATCGTAATTTCCGTCCTAAGGAAATCCAACAAAGACCCAACACTGCCAACACTTAAATCTTTCGCTCCTGCCCTAATGACTTCAGTATGGCCGTCGCTCTACTTCAAGGGGGGAGAAGTTACAGCACACACTGCAACAACACCTACAACAACAACATCAATACCTACTTCACAACCGCCACCAAAACCACGGAGGTCCAAACCGCTGACTTAACAATAACAACAAATACAGCACATACTTTAATAGCTCCCACAACAACAACAACAACAGCTATCCAAAATTACAGAAATCCAATCGCTAACTAAGGAATTAAAACTTAAGCGTATATTTGTTACTTTATTTTAATTGCTTCCTACATTTTTTGTTTATACGATTGCAACATATATTGTTTAAATGCTTTCATGCATTTTTTGATTATACGATTGCAACATAGTTGCAATCAATAAAATTAGGTTACAATATAACTTTCTTTGATTATATGATTGCAACATTGTAATGTTGCAATCCATGAATAGGTCATATAAAAACTGTTTATGTTAATTCTAAGAACCGTTCTATTAGTTAAGAATGAAAAGTATTTAAGCCCACAAAAATGTTCAATAAAGTTCAGTTATAACATGGAAGAAAAGAAGTGAAGTTGTGTTTTAATTTTACAAAAGTTTAAAAGTAATAAATCGTGTTTTTTTTAATAATATAAGTTCGTAAACTTATAAGTCCCGTGTTATCTAACACAGGCTTGAGCTTTTTTTTTCTTATAATTTGTTTAGAAGTGTTTTTTTTTTTTGTTATTTTTATTAATGGGTAGTATTTACAAAAGATAAATTTAGGCAGAATATTTAAAGAAAATAAAAAAACTATCTTCGAAACATTGGCTATTATTTTACTTTAGCAAGGAAATTTGCGTTTATTTAGAAAGGAATTTTGGCCATTATTAATAATCAATCATATTTCTCTTTAGTGTTTTGTACATATATGTATATGTTTTAGCTTATTTAAATTAAATTCAATGAAAACCTTCATATGTCGAACGGCATTTGAACCGCGGTCTCTGCCACATAAGCTGGGCATTCTACCCAACGCGCCACGGACATCATATTTTAATTCGATCATTTAGGACATTATTTTATTGCGTGACTTACACTTGTACCGCTTAAAGTTTTTGTTCGCTACTTTTTTCACACCCTCAGCTTGTTTGCTGCGTAAAGGAGCAAGCTATGTAAGCACATACAACTTTCCTTGTTTAACATGACAACAAAATGTAAGAGTGTGTTAGTGAACACCAAATTTTGTTTCCTTGTGTGCGTAACTACGTTAGAGCTGTCTAGCTGGGATTGCATGCCTTAAATGACAGTTCAACCCTAGCGACTTATAATACCTGGAATAATTGTATCATGGCACCATTCTAGAGCGATCGAACTGTCAAAATGCAAATACTGCTTCAGAGGCGAATTCAATTAACATAGTTGCGCATGTTTTTAGGGCGCTCTTTTCAATGGATCAGTTTTAAAGGCTAAGTCGCAAAGGCGCGTTAGGTCGGTTGCGCGTTGATCGTACTTTGGTCAGCTTTACGCGATGGACTGTCAAAACGCCCGACCTTATCATTTTGAAATCATAATGTCGCGTTAGCAGGTCGTGCGTCTGTCACTTAGATGATGCCACTGTACGCAGTCAAACCAAGAAAATCCCACAAAGTCTGAAGTCCCAATATATTCATATTTTAATAGCCGTCGCTATTAATAAATAAATTATATGCTATTATACTTACTTACTTACTTATCTGGCGCTTACAACCGAAGGTCGGTTTTGGCCTTGTATAAGAAATTGCGCCAGCCATTTCTGTTTTGCGCTTGCTGGCGCCAGTTGGAAACACCAAGTGTAGTCAGGTTATCCAATACCTGATCTTTCCAACGAAGATGTGGGCGTCCTCTTCTGCGTTGACCACCACCGGGCACCGAATCGAATATTTTTTTCGCTGGAGCGTCGTTCTCCATTCGCTCAACATGACCTAGCCAGCGGAGCCGCTCGATTTTAATACGCTTAACTATGTCGATGTCAGCGTACAGCTCATACAGCTCGTGGTTCCATCGAATTCGGTACTCGCCATTGACGCAGATTGGACCGAAGATCTTACGAAGGATCTTTCTCTCGAAGGCTCCCAAAGTCTTTTCATCAGAACTACTCAACGTCCAGGTTTGTGTTGCATATAATAGGACGGGCATGATTAGTGACTTATAGAGCGTGAGTTTTGTTCGTCGAGAGAGGGCTCTGCTTCTCAATTGCCTACTCAGCCCAAAGTAACACCTGTTGGCAAGAGTTATCCTTCGCTTAATCTCAATACTGACATCGTTGAAAGAGTTTACGCTGGATCCCAGGTAGACGAAGTCCTTAACAACCTCGAAGGAGATATTGTCAACAGTGACGTGGTTTCCAAGACGCTGGGACCGTTTATTTGTTGACACTAGGTATTTCGTCTTATCTGCGTTCACTACAAGACCTATTCGACTCGACTCTTTCGCTAACCTGGAGAATGCTGCACTGACTTCGCGCGTATTATGGCCAATGATATCGATATCATCAGCATACGCCAGCAGCATAATACTTTTGTAGAATATCGTGCCACTGCGTCTCAAATCAGCAGCTCGGATGATCTTCTCCATCATTAGGTTGAAAAAGTTGCACGATAAGGAATCACCTTGTCTGAAACCTCGTTTGGTATCGAATGGAGGAGTGAGGTCCTTCCCGATTTTAACTGTGCTGCTGGTGTTGCTCAGTGTCATTCTGCAAAGGCGGATGAGCTTTGCAGGAATACCAAATTCAGACATGGTGGAATATAGATGATTCCTAATTGGACTGTCGAAGGCGGCTTTGTAATCGACAAAAAGATGGTGTGTGTCGATTTGTTTTCCTAGGGTCTTCTCCAAGATTTGTTGTAGCGTAAATATCTGGTCTATGGTGGATTTGCCAGGTCTGAAGCCCCACTAATGAGGTCCAATCAGCTGGTTTACGATGGGCTTCAGTCTTTCACATAGTACGCTCGACAGGACTTTATATGCGATATTCAGAAGGCTTATCCCACGGTATTTGGCGCAAATTGTGGGATCGCCTTTCTTGTGGATTGGGCAGAGCACACTGAGGTTCCAATCGTTTGGAATGCGTTCTTCCGATCATATTCTGCATAGAAGCTCATGAATGCATTTAAATAGAGCTTCGCCCCCATTCTTGAAGAGCTCAGCAGGTAAGCCATCGGCTCCTGCGGCTTTGTTGTTTTTAAGCCGAGCTATAGCTTTCAAGACTTCACTATGGTCGGGCAGCGGAACTTCAACGCTGTCGTCCAAAACTGGGGATTCCGGGATATCATCTCTATTGGCGGGATTGTTGTCGTCGTCGCCATTCAGAAGCCTAGAGAAGTGTTCCCTCCACATCATCAGTGTACTCTGGATATCTGTCACTAGATTCCCATTTTTATCCTTGCAGGAAGAGGCCCCGGTCTCGAAACCATCGGCCAGGCGTCTTATTTTTTCGAAAAATTTTCGGATCTCATTTTTGTCACTATGCATCTCAATTTTCTCGCACTCACGCATTTCCGCTTCCCTTTTCTTTCGCCTGAAAATGCGTCTCTCTTCCCTTCTCTTCTCTTTGTATCGCTTCTTAGCAGCACGCGTTTCAACCGACTGCAGGGTGGTTTTGTAGGCGGCATCTTTTTCTGCAGTGACGTCGCGACACTCTTGGTCGTGCCACTGTTTTCGGCGAGGGCGGTGATAGCCAATCAACTCTTCGGCAGCCGTACGCATAGAGTGGGAAATATGATTCCACTGCGCGCATATATCGTCGATCGGAGGAGTGCTTTCTTGAAGCAGGAGTGAGAGTCGAGTAGCGAAGTCTTCGGCTGTTTGCTTTGATTGCAGCTTTTCGACGTCGTGCTTTCTCTGTGCTGGATTGCGTGCATTCTTGGTTGCGCACAGGCGTGAACAGATCTTGGCTGCGACAAGATAATGATCCGAGTCTATATTGGCAGCACGGATCGTGCGTACATCTAAAACACTGGAAGAGTGCCTTCCGTCAATCAAAACATGATCAATTTGGTTGCGCGTCTTTTGATCAGGAGACAGCCAAGTTGCTTTATTAATATTGAGATGCTTGAATCTAGTGCTACTAACGACCATGTTTCGCGCTGCGGCAAAGTCAATCAGCCTCATTCCGTTATCGGAGGTATTGTCGTGGAGGCTGAACTTTCCGAATGTTGGACCAAAGATATTTTCTTTTCCCACCTTGGCATTGAAGTCACCAAGCACGATTTTTATGTCGTGGCGGGGGCTGCGCTCATAGGCATCTTCAATGCGCTCGTAGAAGCTGTCTTTGGTCTCATCGTCCTTATCTTCTGTCGGAGCGTGCGCACAAATCAGGCTTATGTTGAAAAATCTTGCCTTGACACGGAGTATGGCAAGTCGTTCGTTCACAGGTGTGAATCGCAGAACATGATGTCGTAGTCGCTTGCCAACCACGAATCCGCATCCAAATTCGTGCTTCTCCGCATGGCCGCTGTAGTAGATATCACAGGATGCTTGCCGTGAGCAACCCTGTCCCTTCCATCGCATTTCTTGGATTGCAGTGATATCAGCTTTGTATCTTTCTAAGATATCTATCAGTTGGATAGAGGCACCATCCCAATTAAGGGTTGGGACGTTCCAGGTGCATATCCGTAAATCATTGTCAGTTTTTCGTTTGCGGTAGTCGTCATCAGATTTGGGGATCATCTTTATCTTTTTTCTTATCGTTTTCATTGAAATTTGTTTTTACGTGGTGGGCTTCAAACCCAACGCACAACCCTTTAAAGGCAGGGGGAGCCCGCCGCTCAGATTAGCCGTCAAAGTAACGGTTGCCAGTTTGCCGTTTCTAGAGGACACCACGCAGAGGTTTGAGTCGACTTGAGACGAGTTCGACATGGATAATGCTGGCCTCACCAGGTTGAGGCAGTCAGACACGTTGCCATGTGAAGATCGCCCCCTTGACCCTCACGCGTTGCCTTGTGAGGATCGTCCTCCTATATGCTATTATATGCCATTGTATCGTACCTGGGGCCTTACTCCGTATTGCGATGCGTAAGTCAATGCGTTGCGAAAATGAAATGCGATGCGCATCCAAATAGCAAATCGCACGTGGTTATCGCATTACGGAGTACAGATTACGCTATTTTGCGATTTTACTTTTTCGCATCGCAAAACAGAGTAGGGCCCCTGGCCTGAATCGCACCAACTAGCTCAGCGTTTTTACCGGCGCTGTTCTTAACCCGTCAGGCCAGGTCGAGGAAGCAACAATAACTTCCGGTTTGTACAGGAAGCAAAAAAACTCAATTTTAAATGACAGTTAAAAGAAATTCAATTGTAGAAATTGAAATTAAAAATCAAATGGACTAAAATTTAATTAAAGAAAAATAAATGCAAAAAAAAATTAATCCCAACAATAGCAATCAATAAAAAAAAAACACAATGATTCAAAAATCAAATGGAAATAAAGAAAACAAAAAAAAAAATAAAATAATTCAAACTTAATCGAAACACCATTTAAATAAAAGCAAAAAAATTTAAACTAATTCCAAATCAAACTAAAATAACAAGAAACTCAAACTGAAGAAAAAAAAAATTGAAATACAGCAAAATTCGAATAAAAAAACAACAAAGTTTAATTTTCATCAAAAGTCGATCTGCACAAAACTCGAACCTTGTCATTTAGCCATTATACACTCACCGAACATAAACGCTTGAAGAGATAGAGAAGGTGTCGACCCTCTTTATGCTCCCTCCCATCCATGATTATCAGTCGTCTTAATTTTTTTATTGATAATCCCATTCAAAATGTGCAAACGCAAATTGCTCCTATTGGTCCATCTCACCTGCTAATCCCCTCCGTTAAGAACACCCCTGTATTTTATCCCCACCACAAATAATTTAGCAACCCATATTATTTAAATTCATTTTTCACATTTTTATTATTACAACTAATATAATTTTCTTTTTATTATTTCTAGGTACGTACTATTTTTGAACAGTAAATTTTTATTTAGATTTTTAAGATATTCTCATAATCCAATATTCAAAATTATATATTTTCAAACTAAACGGAAAAAATTTATTAACTACTAATACAATGTAAAAAAAAACTATATTCAAATTCAAGAACTTCCAAATTGTTAACTTATGCACATGATGGTGAATAAAAAGAAACAAATTTTATTAAATTATACTAAATAAAAAAATTTTTTTTTTCTTTGGACTTACTGAATGGTGAAAAAAAATGTAAATTTGAATAATATATATTATATATAAATCACTTCTCGTGAAATCAAATTAGTAAATAAAAATGAAAAAATTATAAATTAAAATTAATGTGACTTAACACATGTATACACAAACTCAACTATGAACTTATGAAAATCCTAACAAAATTACAAAATTAATCATAAAACAAAAAAAAAGAAACAAATTTAAACTTTTTCTATTTAAACCTGACCCACGGTAATTTGTATCATTGACATTTTTATGAAATAAAAATAAAAGATTAGAACTCACAAATTCAAAAAAAAACATTAAAATTTTGACTTCAATACGACACAATCATGTTCGACTCGTAAAAAAAATTTCTTGCCAAAATTACACACAGTCTACATAAAGACTTTTCACATAAAAAATATCGTTTGATTTTCTTTTTCACTTTTCCTACCTAAATGAGCTCGCTTAGGGGGCCTTTAAAACGACAAAATTTTTTACCGCTAAAAGGAAATAAAATGGCTTCGAAATTTCGTTTCATCCCGAACGAATATGAATTTAATTTGACACCATAAAATCTTTACTCATCTTACTCCCAACAAAATTTACCGTGTGTAAGACGCAAGAATTCAAAAATTAAATTTAAAACATAAATTAAAAAAAACGTATTATAGATAAGAAGTATAATAAAATTAAAATATATAAGTTATTTCATTAAAGCTTGGGCCACCTAGACTTTAATATGGCTGCCATGGTTGGCGTCCGATGGCCATATTTTTTTTTCTTGAAGATCGTACTTAAGATGGCGGCACCCGATGGGGATCTGTTTGGGAACGCCTGGCTTGTTTAATGCGAATACAGCTATTGAACTTTTCTAGTTCGGTTATTTTTCTGAAGCCCGTTTCAGAGCTTCGCGCTTTTCTTTTATGTATATGAATATGATTTTGTATATATATATAATGAACGTATATGTATATTTTTGATATGTATATAAAAAAATTCAAAGGTGAAAAAAATTGTTTTTGTGACCGACTTATCTTTTTTTTTGTGTTGGACTGCCTGCTTCTGTTTTAATTTAATCCACGGCTTCCGGTCGGCCACACTGTGAAACAAAATTTATAAATTTGCGGCTTCCCTTTTTTTTCCAATTTTTTTTATCACCTACAATTAATTTTTCTCACAAGATTCCTTCCGTGGTAGATTCGCCGCCAATTGCTTCGGTATTTCCTTCCGGTCTCTATGTCCCTAAAAATTTCTCCTTTTAGCTATATAACAAACTACCTTTTTCTATTCTCACCTTTTTTTTCTGCAAGCGTTGATTGCTTTCACAAAACCCTTTTTTTCACTGAAACAGTTTAACTTTTACTTTTTTTTTTCTTTTAAACCACTTTATATTAGCTCAACTATTCAACTTTCCTCGCCGACGTTTTTTCTTAGATTAAAACTCTAGAGGCTTCCTTTGCTAAGCGGACCCTCGACTCACTTCGCAGGAACTGGACTTTTCCATTTTTTTTCTAATCGTCCCTATCCCTCCAACCTTCATACCCTCGCCACTCTTTTCTCCTGAAGGTTTTTTATTGCCTCTTCTTAATATGTTAATTTAATTTTCTTTCCCACCCAATCTCATCTTTTTTTTTTTTCGAACATCCCTATCATATAACTATCTTGTTCTGTAATTATCTCAGGTTTATTTCATCCCTCAACCCTTTTCGATATGCTATTAATACCCCCTACCGTGGGATCTCACCACTACCCTACTGTTTTGGTCTTTGCTTTACCTCTTCTCTCCTGCTTTGCCGACTTTTCAAACGACGTTGGCAACGCGAAAATAAATCCAACTTTGACAGATGATTTTTAATGGCGTGCAGGGAATGTGGCTGCAATAAACTAAGTAAAGTGATAAATTAAGTAAATAAATAATTATAATAATAAGTTAAAACTAATTCATTTGAATGGTGCCTAATGTTCTCTAATTTTTTTCTTTTCGTTCATAGTCGTATGCTGCTGCAGAGGCTGCTGCACTCAAGCACCTTTACTGGTACTTAACCCCATTCAGGCACAATAAAGGTATGTGAGTCCCAATGCTCACTATTTTCATTTATCCCTAGGCAGACACGCAACATTATATAATAAATAAAAGAATTACAATTTATTATGTTTAATAAATAAATGTGTCTGCATATCCAAGCAGCGTAGTAGTTATATTATTTATATAATAAATAAACATCTAAGTTATTTGTTGTATTACATTGCTGAAGATTAACAAAAACAATTACACCCGAAAATAACTAAAGCAACTGATATCTATTTATATACGTACAAATTTACATACATATAAACAACACCAGCATCAACAGCAGCAACAACACACGTACAAATTTACATACATATAAACAACAACAGCATCAACAATAACACAAACAGGTACGGAAAAATATTCGCTTCAAACAAAGCAACAACCGTAAAATAAGCAGCCACTGATGTTATGAATGATTTATCTTGTAAAAAAGTCAAAATTATATTACATTCAATATAAAATATTTTGATGAAACAACAAATCCCATGCAAACATGTCTTTACTACTACAACTCAACAATGCTCATATATTTAGCTAACTCAAAGAAAATTCAACCCTGCGCTATTGACAAATGTCAAACGCGCGACCGAGTTGAACACTTCTTAACTTTTTTCAGCAGCTCGCGCTTTGATCGTACTTTACCCCTTCTTACGAGATTCGACGATATTTACGATACAAAGCACGATCAAAGCTTGAAGTCGAATTATGGATTGCTTCATAACAACTCGTTGTTTCTACTTTAGCTGTCAAAGTGCGACCGACCTAACGCGCCTTTGCGATTTGGGTATTATTGTTTCGCTGTGTATTTGTTGCTGTCTTCTTTTTTTTTTCACTGATGTCACCTTCCCCCATGCAGACGCGTCTACAGCGTGAGCAGATTGCTCCCCGTGCTTTAGGCAAGAGTGAAGGCACGCCAAAAATAAGTAGCAGCAGTGCCCCTCGATTGAACTGCAACTCACGGCATAATAGCTGAATTACAATACTGCGTTAGGTCGGTCGTACGTTAATCGTACGGTCTCTGTTGTAAAAACCTTACGATATAAGCTGTAAAAAGGGACGACCTCAAACTTTGCAAAACTCAATGTTGCGTTGACAGATCGTGCGTCTATTATTTTGGTGATGCCAATAAAAGCAGCTATACTAAAAATCCCACAAAACGCCCCTTTTTCCGAAATCATGCAATTATAATTTTAATCAATGAAAAATTAAAAGATATTAGCTACGTTCGATTCGCCAATGCTCAACTCAACTACGAAAAAAACGGCTACTCACTTAGCTGTTACTTACTGCATAGTTGGCAACACTTTTGTTTTTACAGATCACATAAAGTCGCCAATAAATTAATTTTGTTTTTGTACTCACATTACATTTTGACAGAATCTTTTACTTTTATCTTATTCCGTACACAAACCAACTAAAAAATAAGAAACTGGCAACGCAACTTTACTCAACTCAACTGATAATTGACCTACTCTATACTCAACTAGCTGTAGACTTTGTTGTTGTTTTCCCATACAAATTTTGAAATAAGCGACATGAATTGAGTATAGGCTGGCGAATCGAACGCAGCTATTGTCATAAAATCATTAAGAACCATAAAACCTACTTTAGAAAGCTAAGATATTTTTATTAAGTGTAATACAATCTGCGAAATAATGAAAAATGTCACATATTAATGTGAAAATTCGGACTAGAAGCTTCAAAATAAATTATCGCTTTCCAATTTAATGATAAAATGTGAAATTAAATGAAAATTTAAAATTAAATTTCTGGAAACACATTTCAGTTTTTATGGCAAAAAATTTTTCTTTGATGAATCGATATTTTTATACATATATATATAAATCTTACTATTACATAAAAATGAAACATGAAATATTGCCTTTTTGGCGTTGATGCAAGTAAACTCAAGAACAGCTGAACGGATTTAAATGAAATTTTTAATATTAAAATCGTAATTAATTGTAGATTGACACCGCATACTTAAAATTTTGAAATATTTCAAAGCTTAGAAGTTATTGGCTGAGAAACTGATAAAATTCGGTATTTTTGGAAAAATTTGGCGCTTTTTTCATTTTCTGCTTAAACCGTAAAAGATAAGTGAATATGATATATGGACAAATGAATGATCTTGCCGATTCCAACAAAAAAGTCGATGGTGACGTGCATCTAAGATCAATAGTTTGGTCGGAAAATTCATATTTTATTGAAAAATTAAATCATTTTCTTGCAAGCATTGATTTGTTGGTTGGCTTCCACGCTGTCATTGCTTGCAGCTAGCAGAATGTTGCTTTGATTTCGCTACAAAATGCTGCTCAATGCTCAGAAAAGAGATTATCTGCATGGAAGCAGAGAGAGATAGTTCTTTGTTCGCAAACAACAGCCGAAGTGCATTGCATAAAATGTATTTTCATACCATTTAATAATATGGTTAAATAAGTAGGGGAATGTCTCCGGTTATGAGCAATGCTTCCTTAAATCGACATAAAATTGTCTGTGCTTAATCATTATTTATGCAGAAATTCTTACATGATTGTAATTAATATGTCATGGAAAAAATAAACCTATTAAAACTATAATAAGGCAAATGTTTTACAAAAAATGCGTTACTTTATTTTAAGATACATCGCGGGCAAAGCCGCGGAGGGTTGCTAGTCTATATATATAAAAATAAGTTGCATTGTGTATGAAATTGATGTTCTCTGTAATGCGTGAACCGATTTTGTTTCTGTTTCAGTTTCCCATGAAAGGTGACGTCAAAACGAAGGTTTTTATGTATAAACGGTGCTTGCATGTGTATTGGTTCATGAATTATAGGCATTTTAGTGAACTTATACAACAATACAGGTGTGAACAAATACAGGTGCGCACATATGGTGCATATGGGGAAATATTTGCAAGTGAAATTGGAAATAAATGGAATATTGGAATAATTTGGCAAGTATCACTTTAATTTGAATTTGCGTAAAATATATAGGCATAGTAAAAATTTTCCATACCCCTTTTTTCCATACCCCCTTTAACCACCCACAAATCAATAAAAATGCTATATTTAAGACGGTTGTGGTCGTATTAGACTAAAATTTGGTAAATAAGTTCGTATGGCTACTGTCGGCAACTACACTAAAACTGGGCGTTATTTCATTATTCCTTAGTTGTACATGATTTAAAAGTGAAACTTGATATGTAGATGCTGTGGGCCCAAGAGTCAGTTACTATATATTTGAGCGAACATTAGACAAGGGGGAATTTGGCCACACAGGCCAAATTTATGATATCGAATTGCTTTGGAACTAAATGTCGTATAACAATGAAGGTCTTTCTACTGAAAAACTGGCACGGGCATTCGAAAACGGGGCGTGGCTCCACCCCAAATACAGACAGCCAAATTTACGATACAGAATAGCTATAGAAGTAAAAGTCACAGAACATTGAAACTCAGAATGTAGATACCATTTGGTGATGTCCTTCTACTAGAAAAGGTGACATGCATTGGACAAGGGGGTGTGTCTCCACCCATACAAGCCAAATTTATGACGCGAAAAGCTATGGAAGTAAAAGCCAAAGAAAGTAGAGGTAAGAATGAAGTTACTAGTTGGTAATATCCTGCTACTGGGAAATGAAAAATGCAAAAAATTTACAATAGAGACCGCTGCTATTGACTCCAAAACTACTGAGCCGATTTAGCTCAAATTTGCGCAGTAACTATGGAGCCATTTATAAATTACGTTACCAGATTAGTAGAGAGAGAGAGGTTTTAAAACGTACTACGATAAGTAACGAATGTGGGGAGGGGGTCTCAGATGTAGTAATGTGACCAAAAATAAAAAAACTAGAAAAAAGTGAAATTGATACAACCTAACATTTCAAACCATTTTCATCCTTACATCTTCATGTTTGACCGTCTAAATTCACTGTTAACTATTGGTAAGTGTAGTGAGGTCATAATTTTTCTTTGCTTGCTTTTCGATAGTTATTTTTTCTATTTTCGAATATTTTTTAATCAATTAATTTATTTATTTTATATACTACGTTTTTTTATGGGGGTGGAGGGGAGTGTTTTTGAAATGCACTACAAAGAGTACCGGAGGGGGGTAAAAAAAAAATTGAAAATCGGTCACGTAATAAACGGTCGGTAAACCATCGATAGTTGCAACCGAATTGAAATTTTAGTGAATGAAGACGGCGATGGCTTCAGTCGCAAGGATTTGTTGTTGTCTGAAGTTGTTTTGTGTTTTTTTTTTTTTTTTTTTTTTTCCCCAAGGTGAAAAGCATCGAAAGCCTGAGTGCGAAACTTTAATCCGCTAAAAACACCTCCCCCCAGGTCCGTACATCCCCCCGGGACCACCACTCGGTATTACTTCGGAGGGCGGACAGAGCATCTTACGCTCACTAGTCATCTGTGGTTAGTGTTTGTCGCTAGTTCTATAAGCCCCTTCTATTTTCCGTGTAGGATTTTGTTGCACTCTAGTACAAAGACCCATACTAATCTATACTACACTGGCCTATTCTCGTCTGCTACTCTATGTGTCATCTCGTCTGCGCGTGCTATTTGTATAATACGCGTGATTATGTTGCTGACTGTGTCCCATGTTTCTTGTGATGTCATCATGTGTTGTAAAATCTGCGTCGGGTTTGTATTTTGCCTGCTTCGATGTAGCTCTGTGATGTCTTCTTCGAAGCGTGTGCATTCTGTCACTACGTGTCTTGCGTTCTCTATTTTGTTGTTGCAGTATAAGCATAGTTCGCTATCAACATGCTTGTACTTATACAGATACTGTCGGAAGCAGCCATGACCGGAGAGCCATTGTGTCATATGGTGGTTTACTTCACCGTGCCGCCTACTAATCCATGTTTTAATGTTGGGAATCAGTTCGTAGGTCCATCTTCCTTTAGTAGATTGTTCCCATCGCTGCTGCCACTCTCTTAAGCTGCTTTCTCGAATCTCTGTGCGTTCTCTTTCGGTTTTTGCCTTCCGTAGGGCTGCTGCTTCTTTTGCTGCGATTTCAACCGGCATTCTTCCAGCAATGACATTGACAGCGTCACCGGATACAGTACGGAAGGCTCTGCATACTCTCAGTGATGTCAGTAGGTCTTGTTGACTTTTACTGCTGCCCACACTGGTGCCGCGTACATTAATATCGATGTGCTGACCATTGCCAGCATTTTTCTTCGATGCTGTTTTGGGCCTCCAAAGTTGTTTTGTGTGTATTTGTGTATGCGTGTGTGACTGTTGGCATGACTGTGATGGGTTGCCATTGGCTTGATATCATGGTATAATAATACAAGGTATCATTGACAACTGCTTATTTTCTCTTCTACAAGAAAACATCTCCAGACAAAAACAACTCTTTGTGCAAATGCATCTGCAGCTGCTGTAGTTGTTGTTTTTCTCACTTCTACGTTTTCAACATTGTTTGTGTTTTCAATGGCCGATTGTGTGCGCGGTCTTTTTGAGTATATTTTTTGACAGGAGATGTTTTCCCAAGCAACTGTCAATGCTACCTTGTATTATTATACCATGGCTTGATATCATGTATAGAAAAAGTATTATATACAACAAATTGTAGAAGTTTATTTTTATACATATTGTTAATAATATTTATTGTTAATAAGCTCTTTATTATTCCAGAAAATGTCAAAGGAAGGACAAAAGCATGTCACTAAGATCGGCCGTCGAAAACAAATGGCAACAAAAATGCAAAATGCTGCTTTATATTTAGTAGTATTTCATGGTAGTGAATAAAATGTCCAGTGTTTCAGAGTTGAAAAGAATGATAAAACTGAGTGCATTCATCGTATTTCTTAAGCCTACAAGAATGGGATTGATATTTTTCATAAGTCCCATTCCTTATAAAGCATTGAGTGTGCATTCTTTTATCTTCAAAGAATGATGAATTGTGCATTTGTAATTCATTTACTCTACAAAAGCATAAGATTGCAATCTGGTTGATGCAGCTTTTGAATGATTTAAGAGTGTGTGCATTCCGAAATGATTCAATCTTTTACAGCTCTGATATGTGGATTGTTTTTCTTTATAAAATATGATTGCTTGATGTCATTATTTTTCTTGTTTTTGTCAAAATTACTGCTATTTATTATTATTATTACTGCTAATTTTTGCAAATTTTGAGAGCAAAATGTAGAAAATTCGTCAACGAAAGCAAGTTGGAAATATTCACGTAAATTTGTCCCGAGAAAGGGACCTACATGTTTAACGCCGACTCCTTACGGCGATGAACGTAATGTTCTTATTCTCAAGAAGCTTTACCGAGCGTTTCCACTGCCCGAACGAACGAAGATTTCTTCGTTCGTTCAGGCAGTGTAAACAGTTTGGTCCGAACCAAGGTTCGGAACATTGGTTTTTTACAAAATGCTCGCGAGCGCTATTCGCGCAGTGTAAACACTTTTCCAGCACGAACGAACGAAGATTTCTTCGTTCGCTCTGATCGGCCGACGCTCGATCTTTTTGGGCGAATCCAGTGCTTATTTGCGCATAGGTAGTAGATTTGTTGAAATTGTAGTTAATAACGTAGGAAAAACAAAAAAGAAAAAAAATATATTGAAAATTTAACGCAAAAGAACTTTGTTTTACTTCGTTATTTTAGTAGCACTTTATATAAGCAAATTATTTATATAATATTCTTTATATAATAAATTCTTTACATAAATACTAACATAAAACCTAAATTAAAAGGCATAAAAGTAGTAAAAATTAATCAAATTTAGTACGTTTGCATAAACAAATATTGATCAATGCTGATGCTCGCAAGCATTGAATTTAAGTGTTTCCACTGCACGAACGAACAAGATGGCGACTTACCAATGTTCGCAACTTGTGTTCGTGCGGTGGAAACAGTTGGACCGAACGAAGAATTCATCGCGACGATTTGTTCGCGATGATTTCTTCGTTCGTTCGGTCGGTGGAAACGCTCGGTTACATGGCATTTGATAACTCTCTGAGGTTTGCCATTTGTTGCGTGTGAATAGTGACTAATAGAGTGTTGCGTGTGAATAGCGACTAATAGTTTGTTGCGTGTGAATAGTGACTTATAGTTTCTGGTAGGCTTTAGGTTTGTTCACTAACGCTGCAGCCACACGTGACAGTAATGGCATGCCAGTTGAAAGTATGTATTAACTTCGAAAATCTTTCGAAATAAGCCAGAAAGTTTGCTGTGGCCACACGTGGTAGTAAAAGTTCATTGCAAAATGTCGTCGTATGCAAAGGATCTCGCAACAATCAAAGTTCCCTTGTTAGTTTCACATCCAGTTTTAGTGTTGCTTTTATATGCCAACAAAGCACCAAACTTAAATGGGAGAAAAATAGGGAACAAATTATGTTGTCAATGTGTTTAACAATATTTTTTAAAAAGATATTAAACTTGTTCATATCATATTTTAATTTTAAAGCAATAGCAACTAAATAAATTAAATATATTTTACTACAAGACATGAAAGAAAAATGCATACTTAAAGTTCGAATATTTTAGGGAAAAAACGCAACACTGTTTTCCTTACTTTTGTGTTTACTAGCTGTGGTTGTCAAAATCCACTGTCTCTGTAAAAGTTGTTGCCAGTGGACTGCCAGTACTGGCTGTCGATGTCAAAGTGTGAGTGTATTAGTGAACAAGTGAGAGTGTATAGAGTTTTTCGAACTGTTACTGGCACGTGTGGCTAGGGGGTAACAAAAAATTTGTACAAGTTGTTAGAAGTTTTTACCAGTAAAGCGTTCACGTACTCGAAAAACTTGCAACGAGAGAGGACAACGAGAGCGTAAAATAGTGAGAGAGAAAAAAGTAGCTACAAGTTTCTGCTAGCAAAATTTCTACTTACAAGAACTTGCAACTACCGAAAAAACTGTTTGTCAAAAAAAAAAACAAGCTGTCAAAAGTTATTTCTTGTTGATTTCGTATTAAAATGGATGGAAAAAGAAACATTTGTGATGCTGAGGAAAATGTAAGTATAATGTTCATGTTGGTGAGACCCAAGAAATGATTTCAATAATTTATAACCATTTATTATAGCAGAAAAAACAGCATATGATGTCAATTCGTTTGATCAGCTGTTAACTTGCAAGTTTCTACTAGTTTTCTGTTCACGTACTTTTTCTGCTATTTTTCTCTTTGTAAATATTTTTGTCTCAATTCTTCTTTTACTCTCTCCCTGCAAGTTTTTACAAGTAAAGTACGTGAACAAACCTTTTGATGTGGTCCATGATACAATTATACAGGTAGCATTGACAAGTATAGATTTTCTCAGCAACAAGGCAACGACCATCTGTCAAAAACAGTTGTTAGTGCAACAAGAATTAAACGAATGTAAAAAGAAATAAATTCCACAAAATATGTACGTAAAAATAAACAATTATAATAATGAAAGTTGTGAAAAAATTATGTGTGATATTGGTTTAACATTTTCCAGCCGTGGTGTTTTAATTTTAATTGAAAACTTCTTCAATTTCGTCCACATGCATCTGCAGCTGCTGAGGTTGCTGCACTTAAACGTTTTCAACCTTTTTTTTTATGTTTGCACTTAATAACATTAAGTTTACAAATTATTTTCGTTCTAGTAATAATAACTCACTATTGATTAAATAAAATAGGCAATATTTTGTAAGAAAATGTTTGGTTATTTGCAAGCGCTGAAACATAAACAATGGCGAAAACATAAGAAATAATTGAACGCTCTCTTTCTTGACTTTTTTTTTGACAGATGCTCGTTTCCCAAGCAACTGTCAATACTACCTTATATTATTATACCATGGATGTGGTTGAGCATGTGAACATGACTACTAAACACACCCTTGGCTTAATGAGAGTGGTACGTTTGTAAAAGTTAGCATGCGCGAGTGGAAAGCTATAGGAAAGAGCGAAACGGAACGATAGACTCTAAAAATAACGTTCGGAAAGTTCGAGAAGGATAACGGGAATTCGTTAAAAGTAGGAATAGGATAGAGGCAGGGTTAATTGCTGAATGTGGAAGTAGGAGCGAGCAAAAGTAACAAGAAATAAGTTAGCGGGATAGAAAAGCGATAGAAAAGAAGGTTATAAAAGGAGAGTTGAAAGGAAACGGAAGGCTGGTCGGCTTGGGTATCGTGAGGAAAGGAGGAAAGAAAAGTTAAGAGGAGTGAACGACGGACCTTCCCTCAAGAAAAATGGCGTTTTTCCAGAAGAACTCATTCTGCAACTAAGGAAAATCATTTTGAATTTAAAAAAAAAGACAGACAAGTTCACAAACTTCAGCCTTCAAGTGTGCACAATAAATCACAAAGTTTTTAAATGTAATCAATAAATGTTTCAAACAAGCGAAGTAGGATGAAATCCACAAAAAAAAAAAAATAAACTCGATAAATTCACAAGTGATGAAAAAGTGAAGTGAAGATAAGATAAAAACTATGAATAAATTGGATTATCCACGTCGAAATGAAGCACACAAAATTCGGGTAACAATTCTCTGTGCAAGAAACTTAGTGCGCAAGGATTTATTTCAAAATTACTAAGTGCACAAAATTTAAACTCTGTTAAAACAAATAATTGCAAATTGCCAATTGCAAAATTTAATCAAACCAATTCTAAAATAAAAGAACAATCTTCTGACTAACTAAACATAATTAAAACATTAATAAAAAAATAAGTGCTTGAGAAATATATAATTTAAAAAAAAAAAAAAATTGCAGCACAGACAGTCTAATTTTCTTTAAGTAAAGAAAATAAATTTTCGCGTTAGAAAAAAAAACCCAACCGTGAAGAAATTGAATGAGTTTAATATTAAAAATTTGTTTCCGTTTAAAGCTGCAAAGGAATTTGATGATGATAAAATAAAAACAAGTGAAATTATATGAGATTCTAAAAAAAAAAAAAACTAAATGAGAAGAACTAAAGTTGCAGTGTGTATTAAAATTTAAACAAAGTGTAAAATAAACGCAAGCAAGAAGATTCGCTACCAGTGCGGCTGCATAAAGTGAAGTTCAAAGTTGAAGAAAAGGTTAAAAAGGGTGGCGCAGCAAATAAACAAAAAAATTAAAAGTATTAAAAACCCCTTGAATACCAATGTAATAGATGGAATTTGAAAAACCAGCACAGAAACAGACAAAATGAAAAGAAACGCAAAAATATAACAATATTAAAAAAAAAGGGGTGATCTAAAACAAAAAAAATACATGAAACAAGAACAAAATGAAAAACACCAAAACCTTCGTGTAAAGTTACAAAAAATAAAGTGACAAAAGAAAACAAAAAGAGTGACCATCAAAATCTAAAACAAAATTACATGAAACTAAAAAAAAAAAAAAAAAAAAAAACAATACAATGAACTCATAATGAAAAATGAAGTCAATTAAAAAACAAAAAAAAAAGAAAACAATCCGAAACCAAAAGAAGAAGAAATAGAAAATTAAAAAAGCAATAAAATACAAGCTGTTTATCGTCGGTACAACATAAAATTTTTGCTGATAACTCATCATCAACCAAGGCAAGAAAAGGTTCAGAAGCCATTAGAAGTTCCCAAGAAAATCTGGCGCTCAACAGAGAGATTAAGTTGAGCGTGGTAAGAAAGGCGCTAAAAAGAAATTTTTTTTATTTTTAAGTATTTTAAATATCTAACCATTATATACCTTTTACACACAAAAAAAAAAAAAAAATTTTTTTTGTTTAAATAAGATAGAAAGAAATAAAATTGATGTCAACCTAAAATAACATATATATTAAGTATCAAAAAAAAAAAAAAATGAAATCAAAATCGGATCAGGGAAATAATACTAAAGAATAGATAAAATAAAATCTAAGATATATAGTAAATATAAAATAAAAAAAAACAAAGAAATAGAAATAGAAAGAAAGAAATGTAAGGTTAAACTAAATAGCAATTAAATAAAGTAAAAATACGAGAAGATTAAAAAAAAAAAAAAAAATACTCCTCAATACAGTCAACAAATCATTTTTCCACCTCAGAGAGCTCCCTTAGGTAGTGTAATGCGTGAATAGAAAGCTTAATACAAAAAAATAAAGAAATGTCGTATAGTACTATGTTTGTATGCAAATTGATCATGATTTAGTTTGACCAAATTGGTATAAAGCAATGAGTTTCAAGGATTTACTAAATCAAAAGTAAAGATGTAAAAATAAAAATCTTACCTTTTCTTTTGCTTCATGGTATATTTTTTTTTGTTCATACTTTTTATAGTATAAAAAAAAAAATTTAGTTGTAATACTAAGGGCCAGTTTCACGACAATTAGTTAACCACTGACCAGAGTTTAACTAACAGATTGGAATTTCACAATCAAAGTTAACAAGAGGTTAAGCCACCAGTGGTGGTGGTTTAAACCATTAGTTAACGAACAGCAATAGAACAGTAATAGAAAAAAAAGCTTATAAAAAAGCAAAAAGAGAAACGTGAAACAAATAATAATGGATTCCGATTGGGATTACGGTGTTGATAGCGATTCGGACTATGAGGAATTGTGGAGTGTTTTAATTACTCGTCGAAAAAGGATAATACAATCACGACCCCATTTTTTTCAAAGCTACGATACCAAAGATTTCCGCGATAGATTTCGCCTGAGTAAAGAAGTGGCTTGGGAGGTTCTGGAGCTCATACGGCCACAAATTCAACATAAGACGTTTAGATAAATTTATTTGAATTATAAGAAATGTGTATTCAAAGCATATGTTTATTTTAAGGAACAACGCATTGCTTCCAGAAACCATGCTTCTTATAACATTGCGCTTTTATGCCACAGGATGTATGCTTCAGATGGGCGGTGATGTGTTTGGTGTATCCAAAGCTACCGTTTCTAGAGCGGTTAATGTGGTGTCTCATAATATTGCACTACTGCGTGAAAAATTTATTGCTTTTCCAAAAACAAGCGATGAAATTAAGAACATTCAACGAAACTTCTTCAATCGTGCAAAATTTCCACTCGTCATTGCAGCCATAGACTGCACCCATATTAAAATAATCTCCCCTGGTAAGCCACGAATGAATATATACTTTATTTTCAATACCGATTTAATCCTTATATGTATGCAGGTGGATATGATGCAGAACTGTTCCGCAATCGCAAAGGATTTTTCTCCATAAATGTCCAAACTCTTTGCGACAGTGATTTGCGAATTTTAGATGTCGTTGCACGGTGGCCCGGTTCCACAAATAACGCAACAATTTTTCGAAACTCTCGCATCTGCTACCGTTTAGAATCCGGTGAATTTGGGAATGGAATAGTTGTTGCAGATAGCGGTTATGAAAATACAAATAACATTTTAACACCCTTGTCCCAAACCAATACTCCGGCTGAAAATTTATTCAATAAATCGCTTATTAGAACGCGAAATTGTGTGGAACGGTCATATGGAGTATGGAAACGTCGATTCCCTGTGCTTTCTTTAGGAGTTCGCTTGCATTTGCAGAAAGTTCAAAGTATTATTATTGCAACAGCTATTCTGCACAATTGTAGGGAAAATACAGTCAATAACCTAAACAAGTCAATAACCTAAACATGCATCACTTGACATTTTGATATTACCAAATTGTTAAGCTGATTAAGCATACTTACAACATTCCAAGGCACTTGAGTTACCAGCGTTTAGTCACCTATCTCAAGTTGCGCTTGAAGTGAACTAGTGATTCAAGATTATGTATTTTCCTTACCTTTCGTATAACAGAAATCATAATTAAATAAACAGTCTTAAATTAACCACTGAACTGAACTAGTGTATTATTTAAAGGGTTCAACATGGCGACCGTGACAGGACTCGAAGTCCGAAAAACTTATAAACTGAAGTGAAAACAAATTAAGTTTTTTTTTTTTTAAGTGAATATATAAAGTGAACAACTTACAAACTGAAGTGAAAAAAAAAAAAAAATTTTTTTAATGAATATTTAAAGCGAACAACTTATAAGCTGAAAAATTTTGACAAGGACTTAAAGAGAATAACTTTAAAGTTAAAAACTTGTAAAGTAAAAAAAAAAAAAAAATGTCGTGGTGGAAAAAAATTCTATCTACTATACCCTTAATCTTCGCCGGGTATGAAGTAGGAAAAACGGTAGAAGAAAAGAGAAGAATAATTAAGGCACTGAGCACGGAAAAAGCTAAAATAAACAATGAAGAAACTCTTATAAAAAGTGAAGGAATTAACTTGGCGGAAATCACACTAATAATCATTTCAGTAGTGATCGTCATAATTTATATTATTAAGTAATAAAATCAGCAATAAAAAAGAGCCTCAATGGCATTGCTCGCGATCAACCGAGAATTTAAAAATCACAAGTACGCTACTAATTAACATTATAAAGAGTGACGAGTGCCTCAAGCCGGAGGCCCAACACCCCCCAACGATTGGGAATGGGGGAATAGAAGTGTCTTCATCTTATCATCATTATCATCAAGAACAAATATAAGAAACATCTTCAGCCCCACCTTTATCAACAAGCGTAATGTAGCAGCTAGTGAGCAGAAAAAAATGGGTGACAACATTTGTAAATTCCAAAATATATAAAAAAAAAAAAAAAATAAAAATATTTTTATTTATAATCATGTTATCAGGAAATTATAAACATGCAATGGGAAACCATATTAGATAGTTTAGAACCATTCAAACATAAATTTAAACAATCTTATAAATGTCTAAATCAAAATAGGACAATAAAAACAGAAACTTTAAGTAAGCACATAACAATTTTAATTGAATCGTTTAATAATATTAGAGCGACCCTACACAGACAATACGATAGGTACTCAACTGTTCACAGAGAACAGGCGGACGAAATTTTTTTCACATTTAGAGACAAATTAATTAAAGTTTTCCACAAGCATAATATTGCCATTAAAGTGCCTCTTACCCTAAGCTGTGAGGTAAATAAGCTAATTGTAGAAACGGATGATAGCGATCAAGCTGATTTAGAAACAGATGAAGAAATTGAAATTATCAAAATGCCGCGAACAGAGGACGATATTTTAGATAAAGCAACAAAAATTGTACTAGTGTTTGATGGTAATGTAAACGAGTTGCAGAGTTTTCTTGATGCTGTAACGCTGATTGAAAGAATTAAAGACACACATGAGTTGATTGCTATTGAGGTTATAAAAACTAAACTGAGGGGAAAGGCTTAAGAAAAAATAACAAACACAGAAAATAAAGTAGTCGAACAAAAGCCTAAGGTCTTCAAAACTATTGGCTTCGATTGCGTTAAAAAGTGGGTTAAACTCAGAGTGGATACTGAAAAAAGTATCCCTACATTTTACTTAAAACATGGTAAACAAGTGCTAGCACCACGAATTAATATACAGAATACAATTGCTAATGGAACTATCGATCTAGATCAATTTCTTCCAATTCTTGAAAAAGAAGCAATTAGTAGAAATATAAACAAAATTCAAATGAATTTAAATGAAAATTTTCTTAACCTCGTATCCATTGAAAACTTTAAACAAAAAGCTACTCAACTTATTACAAAGTTACAAATAGCACTTACCCCTAAAGTGTGCATAATAACAGACAAAAATGAACAAAAATCTTTATTAAAAAAGTTTCACGATGAAGCTCTTTTCGGAGGACATCCTGGAACAACCAGACTACTTAAAAAGATTCGTCAATTTTATTATTGGAAAAACATCACTAGAGATGTGAATCAATATGTAAAACAATGCCTTCAATGTCAAATCAATAAAACCACAAAGCATATTAAAACAGATATGATTATTACCCCAACACCTCAGAAACCTTTTCAAACAGTAATAATAGATACTGTAGGACCTCTTCCAATATCAGAAAAAGGAAATCAATATATCATCACTTTAATATGCGATCTGACCAAATATCTCGTAGCAATACCAGTAGCTAACAAATCCGCCAATACAGTGGCAAAAGCCATAATAAAACATTTTATTTTAATTTATGGACCAATGAATAAAATACTAAGTGATATGGGTACTGAATACAATAATCAAATCCTTTCAGAACTCCTAACACTTTTAAACATACAAAAAGCAACATCTGCGCCTTACCACCATCAAACACTAGGAACAGTTGAAAGATCACACCGCACATTTAATGAATACATTCGTTCATACATTCACGCATCCAGAAACGATTGGGATGAATGGGTTAAGTATTTCACATATACTTTTAACACAACACCCTCCACAGTACATGGATATTGTCCATTCGAATTAATTTTCCCAAACGTTCCAAACCACAACCCACTAATACCTTTTGAAACAGTAGATACTATATATAATTTTGAAAATTATTCAAAAGAAGTTAAATTCCGACTACAAACCGCTTTAAAAAGAGCACAAAACTTAATTAATAAAGCAAAACATAATCAAAAACAATTACATGACCAAAACACCAACAATACAAACATTACCATAGGTCAAGAAATATTTATCAAAAATCACACAGCACACAAATTAGAACCCGTTTACAAGGGAACATTTAAAGTAATAGATATTGACAATAAAAATAATGTAATTGTTGAATTAAGAGGTAAGAAACAAAAAATTAACAAACAAAATATAAAATTGTCTTACAATACATCTCAAGAACTCCATATATATATAAATATATATACATATTTTTATATTTAATACATAGACTAGTTTTGAATACTTTAAAATTAAATTTATCAGTCAGTACAACAATATATTGAATGTACTACATTTATTTTGGTAACAACTTTTTATAAATGTCTTCCAATATAATTTAGGCCCCTATTAGGTACGACAACTCAACTTAAGTTGACATGACTTAAGACACCTCAACTCAACTTTTTTGCCATATTACATATAACATACATTTTCAGTTGAGCTGTGGTGTAAAATGGCTTTTTCTATTGGAGCATGATTACACCGAAATTTTGACACTTTCATTGAAATGAAGCATTAATTTCAATTTTTGTTTATATGAATTTTATTCACAAGTATTCAAGCAAGGAAATAGCGGAGTGCTAAGACATTTGGCTGTAATGCCAGCAGTCCGAGTTCATACCTCACATGCGACAAAGAATACAATTTTCTTGCCATGTTTTTGTGTATTTTTTTTTTTTTTTTTAACACAGCTCCTTGGACTAACACATAAAAGAGCTTTTTGAACTATTTGTTGAAGCGCTTTTTAAACGATTTTTTAAGCTGCATTTAAGAAGCGCTTCCATCCTAGGATATCCAATGTAAATTTTAATATGAATTACTTAAAATGCGCACCAGGTGTGTGAAACTCTATGACAGAAGCGCAGGCTAGGATGGAAGCGCTTCTTAAGTGCGGCTAAAAAATCGTTTAAAAAACGCTTCAACAAATAGTTAAAAAAGCTCTTTTATGGGTTAGTCCAAGAAGCGCTGTGTAAAAAAAAATACATAAAAATAAAGCGAGAAAAAAACTTTATTCTTTGTCACATAATATATGTATGTTATTTATACTTTTATTTTACTTACGTATTTTTATCCATTTTCACTCAATTAACAAAAAACAATATACAAATAAAAAGTTTGTATGAAAAAGACGCTTTACAACTAACTCAAATCAGATGTAAGTTTTTGATAGTCTTTACACTCGACACAGAGTTGCATTGTTAAACATAATACCACAAAAAATACATACACATCTCTGAGATACATACTTGTCAGACGACAGACATGTATGTACCTCAAATGTGTAATAGACAATACAAATTTACAAATTACACACACAACTAAAGTTGAGTTGTCGTACCTAATAGGGGCCTTAGATTATAAGTTATTATTAAATTATATTATTACTCCAATTATAATAATTTGTAAAATCATTAATTTTCGTAAATTATTTTCATAAATTTTTATACATAAATATATTAAACTTAATAAATTATAATTATATTATTGTGAAAGTAAAAGAAAGCTTTTATCGACATCGTCTGATCAGCGATCTCTATAAGAGCTTTCTCTTTAAAAAAGGGAGGTGTAGGGAAAATACAGTCAATAACCTAAACAAGTCAATAACCTAAACATGCATCACTTGACATTTTGATATTACCAAATTGTTAAGCTGATTAAGCATACTTACAACATTCCAAGGCACTTGAGTTACCAGCGTTTAGTCACCTATCTCAAGTTGCGCTTGAAGTGAACTAGTGATTCATGATTATGTATTTTCCTTACCTTTCGTATAACAGAAATCATAATTAAATAAACAGTCTTAAATTAACCACTGAACTGAACTAGTGTATTATTTAAAGGGTTCAACAATTTGCTGCCTCAGAAACGATACGAATGCACCTCCTCTTAGAAGTGAACTAAATGAAGCTGTAAATGCTGTCTTCGGTGTCCCTCACAATCGAGAAGTTGGAGATCGAAATCTAAACAATTATGCCAGAAGATCGCTCATTGATTCTTACTTTGCAAACATTTAATTTTTTATTTATAACATATACATATCTATATATATATATATATGTGTATATATATATATATATATATTATATATATTGTGCACAACCATTTATAAACATAAATATTAAAAATAAAAAACATAAAATATACAAACAATAAAACATAAATATTACTCGTTTTTAAAACACAACTTATGCAATAACAATTCACAGCAATAATATAAAATTAAATTAAAATAAAAATTCTTTTTTGAACAGAGATGGTAAGGCAAAAATGGTATGGACACACAAGGTACTTTGATTGAAATCTTTTACTTAAATATATCCAGGTCATGATACAATTATAACAGGCCACCTCCACGAGGCATAGCACATGCCATCATATACATCAAGGCATCGAAAAATCTAGTGGAGACAGCATACGCCATGAAGATATGCCATGGCGTATGTGGTCTCTACTAGATTTTTCGATGCCTTGATGTATATGATGGCATGTGCTATGCCTCGTGGAGGTGGCCTGTAAGGTAGACCCAGTAGAAAAACGCTCTCTCTTACTACAAATCAACAACAAAACAATAACAAAGGAGTTGGTATATTGTCAAAATTTTCTGTTGTTGCCGACTTGGGCCTACGCTTTAATTGTATCATGATACAGGTATTCAGTCGTAGAGCTCATTTGCAATAATTGCATTTCTAAATTATGCTTGTCAGTCATATGCCTAATGCGCATTTCAAGCTCCTTTTTGCGTAATACAAATTCTTGTTTGTCCATTTCATGTTTTTCCTCCATTATCTTCATACGCATCTTATGTTCATTGCTCAAAATCTCAATTTCTTTGTTCATTTTGTCTTCAGTCTACTTAGATTTAATTTCTGCTAGCTTTGTCCATTTTGTTGCCTTCAAATTTTCATCCCTTTCTTGGGCTCTAAGCTTAGGATTCGTTGGTGTTTTAAGCATCTGCGGGTTATATTTTTGCCAGCTGATGGATTCCAGAGTTTTAACTGGTTCTTCCACTGCTGAAAAAAAACAGATAATGTGTTCATTGTTGCACTATAGTATATAAATAGTTCGGTTCTTACTGATTTCATCTACCACTTCTTCCTGGGTTAGATCAATGCTACAATCCAGCACATTGACTTCGTCATTTTGGATTGTTTCCAAGGCATCGCAGTCGTATATGGAATTCATTCCAGATACTTGGCGCTCGTTCAAAATGGACCGCACTTTGTCATCGGTTTGAGTCAGCAGCAATTTCACAGGCGGGCCTCCACCAGTCGCGTACAAAGACCTCTTTTCAGCTGCCGCTCGCTTCTTCAAATCCTTTTTCAGGTTGTAATACTTTGTTCTAAGAACCTTTAAGCTCCTGTATGAGCGTTCCACATTCTGGCTATTGAACTCAGATTCAATTTTTTTCCATGTCCTCTCCTTCTCGTCCGCATGGTATTTATGGACTGTTTGCACTCAATTATGCTTATATACTTTTGCACGATTTCCAATAGGAGGTCAATTTCTTTTTGTGCAAAATTAGAACATCTCGCGTTTGTTGCATTAATTTTGTCCATTGTGCAAAAGAAACGTATTTAATGCATTTATCAAAAACATAGGTTTTATAATAGTGTTGCCATATTTTCTTAACAAAATTGCCATTAGTTAACTAAAGCATTGTGAAACCCAAATCATAAAAAGTTATAGTTAACTAACAGCCTTTAGTTAATTAACCAATTGGTTAACTAATGGTCATGAAACCAGCTCTAAATAGGATAAAACAAACAATGAGAATCCGCTTTTGTTCTTCTTGTAAGTTTTTTTTGAGCAATTATTTTTAAGAATTTCCGTAAAATATTCTTGCTAGGTATACTATATTTATATGTACAAGTTTTACACTGAAAAAAAAAAACAAAAAATTTTTTTTGTTCAATAATTAATAAACGCAACCGATGATTATAAAGGAATAATCAATTTTTGTATTCCATGTGAGGACGGTTTAGGGTGATGGAGTGAATAATTTAAGGATGGGGTAAGTTGACGGTGTATCACGATTTTTGGGGCTGACGATCCAACTTCCAGATCGTAGCTAAGGTTGGGAGGGTGCTCAGAAGGGGAAGAACACCTACTCCCCTGTAAACTCGCGAGATGCTCTTGGCCTACGAGAATGTAAGAAGGCTATTCGGCTGGATAAAGCAAGTGATGGTTTTTTTCTTTTCTGTTTGTCTTTGTTTGAAGTTGAAAAAAATATAAATTTTATTGTACACCCTTCGATTTGAATTGGCAGGTCGATACCCGCCCTGACCGGGAGCTAGCCGTGGCATAGCCAATTCGAATACGATCAAAGAGGAATGTAGCACATTGTCTGCAGAGAGGTGGTGGCCGTACAGAAAAATTATTTTAATTCAAATAATTTTCTGTCGCTGCTGGGGTTTGAACCTGGGTCTCCAGGTTCTTTGATATAGCGGCCACGCACTTTAACCAACTACTCCACTGACGCCACGAAACATTTATTTATTTAGCATAGTAAATTGTAATTCTTTTCTTTATTATATAAAAGAAATACAGCCATCATGTACTTCCACCATATACATTGTGATTTGGGCATTTCAGACTTTGTGGGATTTTTTGGTTTAACTGCGTACAGTGGCATCATCTAAGTGACAAACGCACGACCTGCTTAGCCTTTTTTTCTAGTCTAGAAGAACCCATTGTTTCTAGTCTAGCTGTCAAAGGCCGACCGACCTAAGGCAGTACTGTAATAAAGCCTTTAGAAGCGCGACTTAGAGCGAGTGTGAAGGAAGATCTACTGATTTTGGAAGAGCGTCTTCGGCAGCCTACAGACAACCATTTCAATCATCTCTATGCTGACATTACGTGCAAGTTTGATAATTTAGAGAGCAAAGTGACTGCTAGTAAGAGTAGTTTGAGTGCTAAATATGCCCACTACGACACACATTGCGCTTTTTTCGATTTTAGGATGACATTTCTACTTTTTTCAAAAACTATAAAAGCTAGAGTAATGAAATTTTGCACCAATGCTTATTGTGTTAAGATGCACTTCTTGACAAAAAATAAGAATTTTAGGCCAACTGCAACGCCTACCTCCCATACGAACTGACTTTTCCATAGCAAAAACCCCACTAATTTTGCTCATATGTGAACTTAAAAAATAAAACAAATTTTTTAACAACAAAATAAACACCATGCCAAAAATAATTAAGATCGGACAACTTTTAGATTTTCCTCCCACACAACAAGACAGCAAGGCACTATTTTGATGATATTTCGCATGTTCGCTAATTTATTTGTGTGTATGCATGCATGATAAAAAAAAGATTAAAAAAGGTTTTAATATTGTGTTATTTTCTGTTTATTCTGAATCAGAACTATCACACTGACATGGGGATTTTAAAAGACCTAGAACATTTGGAGTTATATTTGATTTTTAACCGACTTCAAAAAGGAGGAGGTTCTCAAGTTCGTTGGTTTGTCCGCTTTTTTTTTTTTTTTTTTTTTAAATGTATGTACATAACTCCTAAAACACTTGCCCGATTTCCGTAATTTTTTGTCAACAGATAGATACCATGAACGCGGAGGTCCTTTATAAGAAAAACACTGTATTTCAGTTAATATTGACACTAGGGTACTGAAATTTACAGTAAAAATACTGAGGTAGGCACACTTATTACAAATTGTGGTCAATAAAGTGGGTGATTATTATCTCATGATAATAAAACAAAATAAAAAAATGAAAATGATAAGATTTCCAATATTATAATACATATAAATAGCTTTTAAAATAAGACTAAGAAATGAATGGGAAAAGTTATTTAAAATTATTTTTTACTCTATAGTGATTTTGAAGTCGGTTTTTTTTTTTTTTTTGTTAAAAAGTTTTTATTTATATTTAGGTGGTTGCCTTAAAGAATTTATAATTGGATCGGATGTAAAAAGCAACCTGTGAATAAAATCAATATTTGTATCAAGGTATATTCAACAAGTAGTCTTTTCTCGGAGTGGTGGGTACAGTAGCTGTCAAACATAAGAAGAACGTAAAAAAAACAAAAAAACAGTGAATAGAAAACTGTCAAATGTGTCAAAATTCATAGTTTTAATTTTTGTGCGTGCTGAATGTTTATTTTTAGTGTTTATCGTGAAGGTAAAATAACACTAAGGAAGGCACTGCTCCTGGCTGCAACCGGAGTGGACCGCAATTATTTCCCGGAAGATTTATAAAATCTGTTTTATAAAAATGCTTTTCGCAGACCCTTCATTAAGAAGCACACTAAAAGACGAGCTATTTTCTTTTCGAAAAGACTTCTTACAAATTGCACAACTTCTGGGCATTAAATCGCTTAAATAATTTTTATCAACAACACAAATCTAATTGGAAAATTTTATTTGTTTTGCTTTTATTCGTTCAATAGCCGATTTTGACAGGTGCTGTACCCACCACAAGAGAGAATTTCAACTACTAACTCTAAATAAAAAAAAAAAAAATAAATAACTGGCCATATCAGCCCTTGAAAGGACTTTGACCTAGCTTCTTATGATCAATTGTGTTGTTCGTGTTATTAAGTTTGTACACAATTGACCGAGAACCGGACCTACATGTTTAACGCCGACTCCGAACGGCGATGAACAGAACGCTCTTGTTCTCAAGAAGCTTTACATGGCATTTTGATTACTCTCTGAGGTTTGCCATTGTCTGCAGAGAGGTGGCGGCCGTACAGAAAAATTATTTTAATTCAAATAATTTTCTGTCGCTGCTGGGGTTCGAACCCGGGTCTCCAGGTTCGTTGACATAGCGGCCACGCACTTTAACCAACTACGCCACGGACGCCACCACGGACGCAACTACTAACTCTACCTTCCTTAATATACCTTGATTTGTATCTGTTCTTGATGTCTTTTTTGTAAAAAATTCTCTAAAGCGTCTATTGTCTTTATTTCTGGCTTCTTTAGCCTCTTCGGAGAGCTGACCAATAGGCAATATACACGAAGGTATTATTCTTTCACCAAGGGAGAGAACCTACAAATTATAAATTAAATCACTATAAAAGTAATGAAATCTATCGTAAAATTTTTCAGTGCACAAACTTACGAACAATATAATTAACTCTTTCACCAAATTAATTGCTTCTCAACTTCTTTAATCACATTTCACACAATAAGCTTCAAATTCTATTTATTTTTATTGACTAAAACTACTGTTAAAACGAAAAAGGATTTCCTAATCTTTTTCTTCAAAGTGCTTATCAAATTACAGAAGAGTGTCTAAAAGAGTGTCTAAGAGAGAGTTTAAAAGAGTGTCTTAAACAAATCCGAGCAATAATACTACGACAATTTCTTTTTTTAAGTTAATTAAATTGAAGGTAATTTAAAACAGAAATATAATATATTAAACAAAGTAACACTGCATTCAATTAATTGTAAGCCCCTGAATATAACTGTGCAGCTTTCTTGTTTTCAGTCCTTTGGGTAACACATATGAATACTTTGTTTTGCAATAAAGTTTGATAAGAAAACAATGTCTAATAATAGAATGTTTCTAAAGACGTGGTTCAAATATATTGCATGTTTTAAATAAATTGGAAAAAAATGAAATCCTGGTTGAGAATAAAACCACTATTCATGTGATTGAAAACAAAAATATTAGCAATTGTGTTTTAAGCAAAAAAAACATAAAAGAAATTATTTAAAAAATATTTTTGCTTGCCTGCAGCTGGATTCGACCCCAGGTCCGCGAAATTCCTCATTACAAAAAAAAAAAACCTAATTTGACAACGGGTTAACACTCTCAGCCAAAGTCATCTCTGGTTTCGTTGTAGGAGAATTGATCTCAGTAGGTTAATTTTCTTTTGAAAGAAGTTTTACCGTTCTATTTTTAAATTATTTTTTTATTAAAGCAACCATTATTGCTTATTTGTGTTGAGTTATGTTTGCTTTGAAAAACTCTTTTACTACAAAAAAACTGGACTTCTATCGAAATAATCTAAATTTCAAAATTTAACACCTATTTAAGTCTTTAGTAGTCGCGCGCTGGTTTACAATCAATTTTCTGTAACTTTAACTATTTTTAACGTTAACTGAAATGTAAACATCTAAAATAAAATCACACGATCAAAATTTCAAGTCAAAAAAACACTTTTTGTGCAATTTAATGCGGTTTTACCATTTTTATATGGCCACCTTGTATGGGAGGTAGGCGTGGTTTTCATCCGAATAGGCTGACTTACGACCTCGACCTTTATTTTTTGATAAAAGCTTATATTTCGAATTTCATTAAGATCGCTTCAATATAATATAAATCGCCTTAACAGATTTTTTTTTTTTTTTTTGGATTCGCCCGGAGGCAAGAAATCTTCATAGATACGTATGACCCGCGCCATACGCATGCACGATTTACATTCTAAGAAGTTCCCGGATCAGCCGGACTGATAGAATGCTAAAACGTGCAAAAACTTACCACCTATTGGCAAATAAAAACCTCCACTAAGCACAATTGCTTGGCCTTGCAGCGGGAATTAAAATTAAATAAAGAAACATTTGAAATTTGAGAAATTTTTGTTCTTATGTAAACATCATCGAATAAAAGCACATTCTTCATAATACGAAGCAATACAAGACAACATCCAAAGTAATTTATTAGACCATTTATAACCGCATTTATAATTGTTGTCATTCGGCTTGGGGCCACTGTCCAACCCAAGATCCTACGTGGAAAAGAGATGCAACTCTCAAACACCAAACCAATACCAAACATAGCACAATATATTGTGCAGGCACAATAAGTTTATATATTCGGGTCACTAAAATAAGGGAACACCGAGCTAAAGTTATTATTTGGATATGCATTTGGGCCAACGCAGGTAAAAACTTGTATGGAAAGGAGATAAACTCTGATGCACCAAGCCGAGAGACACGGTTTTCATGGTCCCATTTCAAACTTGGGAAGCTATAGAACTAAAGATCTTAAATAATATCATGAAAAAAATAAAACAACGAAACTGAGTAAAACGAAAACTTAAAGTATCCATCATATTCGATGATGCTTATTTGTTAAATCGTAAAATCTACACAATTATCGCGAGTTGTATTTGTTATCACAATGAATGTGTTAACTATTCAAAAGTAATATCATTTTACGTTTTAAGACATCCACCGAGTCAGAAAAATTTATCAAGTTCAAGTTACCATTGAAATCACTACACATACATCGGAAAGGGTCGTGAAGGGCATAACTAGAAGTGCACTGACTCAACTTTAAAAGCTGGAAATGTCTGGCTCCGCTCCTATGTTGTTGAAGTTTAATAAAGAAAGAAGGTATTGTGAGTCTATATCGCCACTGAGTAGTTTGTATAAAAAGGAGACATTGAGCATAATTCTTCTGCTTCTTAAGGAAGGCAGGGAAATAATTTTAAGGCGGGTTTCATAAGGGGGTTGAATAATGTTGGGGTTCCAACGACAATGTAAAGCAAAAAGTAAGAATTGTTTTTGGACCGGTTCTAATGCATAGATGTGGACACTGTATTGAGGGTTCCATATAACGGATGCATATTCATAAAGAGAGGTATAAAGTATCTTAGTAGTGAAAGGATCGTTGAATTCTTTAGCCCATCTTTTAATGAAACCAAGGACACCTCTAGCCTTATTTACCACCAAATTAACTTGAAGATTGAAACGAAGTTTAGGATCCATAATTACATACACCTAAATCAAGAAAACTGTGTAAAATTTCTAAGTTAGTATTATTTATAGTGTAATTTATACTATTAGCAATTCGACGTGAGAATGTCATTTGCTTACATTTTTTTAAGTTTAATTTTAAAAGGTTTAAATTACACCACTCCACTAGACTATTTAAATCGGATTGTAAGAGTTATTGTTCTTCTTATTTGTAAGTTAGAAAAAGTTTTACGTCATCGGCGTACATTAAGACATTACAGTGTTTTATTACAGAAGGAAGGTCATTTATAAACAGTAAAAATAAAACCGGACCAAGATGACTTCCCTGAGGAGCACCTGATGTGACCAAAATATTTTTTGACATAGAATTCTTATATAAAACTTTTTGCGAACGATTCGACAAGTACGATTTAATCCAGTGTAATAGTTTGACGGAAAACCCAATTAGATGAAGCTTTTTCAGAAAAAGATAATGATTAACAATATCGAAAGCTTTGCTAAAGTCTGTATAAATAACGTCAGTCTGTCGTCCTAAAGTAAAACCTTTAATGACACGCGTAGTAAACTCCAAGAGGTTAGTTATCGTAGATTTTCCCTTTAAGAAACCATGTTGAGAGGTGGAAATGGAGGAAGATACGACGTGGGTTATTTGATCAGTTATAATTTTCTCAAATAACTTAGGGATTGCGCTTAGTTTTGCGATACCTTGGTAATTGGAAACATCAATTTTTGAGCCGGATTTATGAAGAGGTATTATAGGTATTGTAATGTGCAGTTTATGACAAGCAGAGTAGCCACGAAAAAACAGGCAGCTATATCTGGTGCTGAAGTAGTCGGGACGGGAGCCATTAATTCCTCTAGCGTTTAGTCGGGTGGGGGGGCAAGTGACTGATCCAAACAACCAGGTTACCACACTACAATTTTATTTTGGACTCCCTATATTTTTTTAAAAGACACAAAAGGAACAAAAGGACCATGATAAACTAATAACTAAAATCCACTTTCTGGCCCCTCTATAAGCTATAAAAATAAAAAAAAGTATCAATCTTGCAATATTTTTTGAGTACCTCTAAGATATTGTTTGAGATACAAATGCACTCTATACCCACCCTACCATTGGTCTCGTTGTGTGTCTATCTTTTTCGGAGACCCCAAAACTCAGTAAAGTCCCTGTCACTCACATCATTTTATGGAGAAACACAAAAAATTTTTTTTTGTTTTATTCCATTATTTTAAACAATTCATTTATTTTTTTTTTTTTTTTTTTTTTTTTGATTAATCTCAACATGGATTCATAACAAAAACTGATCACATGTACTTAGTATTAAATCATTATTATAACTTATGTTATTAATTTCTTCCTTTGACAGTAATCATATTTTAAATAATTTTTTACAGTGCAATAAATTTTTGTATCACGACGATTAACTTATTCAACTTTATCAGTGTAGAATATTTGAGATTAATGTAAAACCACAAAAAAAATAAATAGATAGCGCTTACGCTCAGAGTAGTATAAATTTAATTACTCAATTTTGTTTTCTTTCTCTATGAAAAATAATTATAACTAAGAAACAATTGTATATGATACATATTCACGAATTGAATATCTAGTTTTAGTATATTTTTATAAACTTAATTTTAGTTTAAAACTAAAAACAAAATTCAAAGTTATTTTACAAAAGCAACAACAACAACAACGTTAAAGCAGCAGCAAGCAACACTTTGACAATCATAATAAAAGGTAAACAATCGGAGCGCTTAGCTAAGTCCTGCACGAGCGTAAAGACACAACATAAAAAGTCTCCACTTTTCAATGCACGTAAAACAAAGTTCTTCTCACGATCTGTGCTTATGCTAACCAATGTTGTTGTTATTGCAATTAAAGCTCGTTAGCAGAATCACCGTTGCTTATATACAACCTGTTTTTTTTTTTTTTTTTGAATTAGTATTATATGTAGATATTTAAAATTAATAGTTTTTAATTGTTTTTCATTTGCAAATCCAAAAAAAAAGAAGTTTCAATCAAAATAGTAATAAAATTCAAAACATATTACTCACTTTTTTGTCTCATGATGAACGAAGAAGGCCTTCATCGGTGCATACACTGAGCTGTTGAGCTTTGAAGTTCTTATATATTAAATTTTATGATAGCTTACGTGTAAATTTAAATGTTAAATTAGTTGTAAATTTAAATATCAACAGTTTGCAAGCTCGGTTTAAATCATTAGAAGCAAATTTATGTAAAATTTACATTTAATCAAACTAACTATTGTAGCGTTTATTTTATATTCCTTTTTTGTTTTTTTTTTTTTTTGTTTTTACGACTTGGTTTTATACTGATACAAAATGTTTTAACGCGATTTCTTAACACACTTTAAGTTTTTTTTTTTTGTAGCATTCTTACAGCGAAATTTTTAGAAGCTAAATTTTTAATTTTTTTTTTTTTTTTTTTTTTTTAGATTTTTCAAACTTTTTCTGCTAAATTACTGACGACTCGCAAGCTGGGTACCGTTCTCGTTTGCACTCGTTTTCGATTTGCTCTGTAATTAAAGTAATTGCAGCGTAAGTAGCTGTTTCTTCGTGCGTTTAACATAGGCAAGAGCGTTTTGCGGAGATCAAATAATGTCGAATAACCTCACCGCGCCGTTATGATATTATCGAGAAGGGCTGGAGCTATCTACGGTGTGCCATAAATTTTGAGACGACCTATTTGATTGCACTTGAGTTGCTATTTTATTTACACTTTTTTTTCAATTTTTGTGCTTTGGGTGGTTTTTAACTTAGCTACGCCATGCTGTCTCTACAGCTTTGAGAGTATGCTCTTCCATGAAAATAACTTGCTTAGCAAGTAGGTTATTGAAGTAAAATCGTATATTTTTTTGGTTTTTGGCAAATATGTTGAACGATTTGTATACTGTCTTCAGTAGAAATCCATGAATTTATATCTAGAAAGATGTTGCACCACAATTTATCTTCAAATTCGGATCAAATTTTCTTTAAAATTTTTGAAAGCTAATTATTAGTGCGATTTGTACATCTTACTCCACCATCGAGTCAGAGAAAAAGGAAGTGCTAAAAATCTTTACTAAAATAGCAGATTTGCGTGGCAGCATGCTTGTTAGTGCTTAGCCTTTTTATCGACTCGGCATGAGTTTGATTGTTAAAAATGTATGCACGCATTGTAATGTTATACGCTTTGCTCGTTAGTTTGCGCAAACTTTCCATATACCAACCTGCATAAAATAGGATGAACTTGTTCGTTACAGTTTATAAGATTTTCTCCACATATAGGGAAAATGACCACTGTGCAAGGATGTGTTAAAAATGATTGATAGGGGAGAACACAAACTAATAGAACAATGTTTTAAAATGCAGCTCGGGATTTCGTCAGGACCAGTCGTAAAAGAAGATTTAACTTGTCGAAGGTAATGCATAACTATATTAGAATCTATTACGGGGGTTTCAAAAGAGTTAACTGGTAGTAGGTAAGGATATTCAAGACTCATGCTCAATGGTATATCGGAGTAGGTTGTTTTAAAGAAGTTTGCAAACATGTTGGAAACTTCGATGTCGCAAGATGCTTCTTCATGATTGAATTTCATAAGAGGTGGGAAGCTGGAGGTTTTTCGTTTTGAGTTGACAAAAGTGTAGAAAAGTTTCGGATTATCTTTGAATTGAGTTTTTATTTTGGCTATATAGGCTGAGTAGCATTGTTTATTTAATAGTTGATATCTGTAACGACAAGAGGAATAGCAAGCGAAATCTAAATTAGAGCCTGACTTTTTATATTTCTTAAATAAGCGATTTTTGGAATTTTTTAAGGACTTAAACTCACTAGTTAACCAAGGAGGGTTTAAGGGCTTGAAATTACTATTTTGTTTTGGCACAGATAATGAAAAGCAATTTTGCAAGGTATCATTGAAAAACTGCACTGAAGATTCGACATCATTAAAAGAGTACGAAGACCTATTATTTAAAATTGGGGACCAGTCAATCCGCGCGAGAAGAGCATTAAGTTTAACATAATCTGTTTTTTTAAAGTGTAAAATTTTGTTATTTTGCGTATTTGGAGCTAATTTATTTTCACTTTCATTGGCAAGTAATATTGTTATTTCAAGAGTTGGATGATAATCATCTTCCGGAACAGAAACTGGGTTCGAACGACGGAGATTTACAGAAGTGCATCTGTCTACAAATACAAGGTCAAGAGATCTACAATTTTTATTATGAATATTATTAACCTGTTGAAGACACAGATCAGACAACTTATCTAAGAAATCATTTATCCAATCAGAGGCAGAAATAGGAGTAAGAAATTCGGAATCATCGAACAATCTCCAGCACACGGAAGGTAAATTTAAATCACCTAAAACAATGATAGTATCCATATTTTTAAGCATATTATGGACAATTTCGATGGCATTAATATAGTTTAAGTAAATTATTAAATCACTTTTAGGTGGAATGTAAGAGCAAGTAAGAAAAATAGTATTATTATTAAGTTTAATTGTAACACAAATAATCTCCAGATCGTTGGTGCCAGGAATTGTTAATTCCTCAGAAGCAAGGGAGTTATGGACAGCTATCAGAACGCCACCACCGATCTTATCATAGCGATCTTTACGAAAAATTTGGTATTTTTTGCACATTATTTCAGAATTTAATACGTTAGAGCGAAGCCAAGTTTCAGTAAAAATTATAAACTTATATTGAAAATCAAAACTGTTAATGAAAATATCGGAAAGTTTAGAATTGAGACCACTAACGTTTTGATACACAAGCTCTAATTTAGACTTGTGACTTTTTAATGGTTTTTTTTATGGTACTGAGGATTATTAGAAGGACGAGGCAAGTGTACAACATTTGCAATACGTGGTTTGTTTTTTAATTCAAATTCATGAACAATTGTATTACGAGGCCAAAAGTTTACATCCACAAGAGTATTAAATAAATTTTCCGGAACAGTCAATCTAAACGAAGTAGTCAGTCTCGGATTTAAATATTTGAATTTTTGGATCGAAAGAGACAAAGAGCACTTCAACTTTGCTTTAATAAAAAAGTCTATATCATTTTCTGTTGTATCTGCAGCTAAGCGCGAAACAAAGATTGATTTATTTGGAGGAACCGCAATTAATGGTTTAGGTGAGATTGGAACAGAAGCCTCCGATGTAAGTGCAACCTGATGAGCAACGACAACAGTAGGAGCAAGAGAAACAGTTTGGGCATACGACATATCTGGCAATGTAAGTGATGGAGCCGACGATGGCAAAGGAGCAGCAACAGTTAAATGAGTTAAATTTGAAGAAGAAGCAATAGTAGGAAGAGGGGTACTAATAGTACAAGTGTCCATGTCTTCAACAATGTCCTGTTCCGAAGAAGGTGGTGGTAGTGTCAAGTCAGTTTTCTGCTTGCTTCGAAGGGTCATGTGTTTCTTTTTTCGCTTGGGTGACGAATTTGGCTCATCAATATATTTAAACTCATTGAAAAGAGTTTGGTATTTATTAAATTTAGCAGAAAGCGAGGAAAGTTCCCTTTTCATTTCAGAGAAACCTTGCTTCGTCTGCTTGAATAATTTGTAAAAATTTATGTCGCCCAACATACATTTTTCGCAAGACCAACGTAAGCCTTTACCTTCATCAATGTGGTCTGCTACTCGACCTGACACGCCTGCACACTTGATATGAACAGCGTTGTCACATAACCAACATGACAAAAACCGCTCGGTATCACCCTTCGTAAAGCAGCCAGGTTTGGTACAAATCATTTTAAATGAATATATGAAAATTTATTTAAAATTTAAGTTAAAATAATTGAAATTAAAGAGATATTTGTAAAAAAAAATGGAAAAGAAAAAGAAGAAATGTAGTGATTTCAACAAGCGTAAACAATAATGTTCTAATTTGAAAAGTGCTTTAGAAAAACCAAAAACAAAAAAAAAATAATAAGAATAATATTAATGTATAATTAATTAATAAAAAGTAAATAATAAGTAAATATAGCTACTTAAAATGAACTATGCAGTATGCCAACACTGTTTAATTCAAAAGAGACTAAAAGTATGCAAAGTTTTTTTTTTTTTGTTTTTATTTGATATATGGTAATAATTACTTCCACAGTTTAAGAAACACTGTAACTAGGCAGATGTCTTAAACCTCACCCCGTAGGCCTGAAATCCCTTAACGAATAATCGTCTGTGAATCCGAGAAGAATTTTCACACCTTTCAATGATTTACTAACGAACTTTCTTACAATTTTCTTCTACCGACTTGTGGCATTACGGCTTGCAACGCTGGTTGCCGAACGTGAAAGAAAAAGCACCAAGCTAGAAACGCTTATTCATTATCAAACAAATGTTCATAATAAAAGTTGTGCTTAAGTGTAACCATGATACAAAAAATAGAGGTAGATGCAGACCTGAGTGTGCTCTCTTTTAATACTGCCATAACTGTCAAACTCCATATAAAAATGTTGTTTGCTTACATTTAATTTCTATGAACTTTTTCATAGCTTTGAGATTTTATATGTGTTGTCAACTTCGTGTTGACATTCGCGGCAGTACGCTGTCATCTAGCGAATCTACCTGTATTTATTGTATCATGAGTGTAACAAAATAAAATTTGAAAACTTTTTATGTTACGTTTGCTAACAAACAGTGGATATAATCTTATTAATGCATAAGTTATTTATATTTTAATTTTCTTATATATGTTTTTAGGTTAAAAGTAAAAATTAAAATTCATCTTGCTTTCGTTGGCGAATTTTTCTTTATCTTTTCGTTGCAGAAATTTCTTTCATATTTCCGATTTTATTTCGTTGCCGAAATCTCCCTTGAATTTCCGTTTTATTTCCTTGGCGATATTTGCTGCATGTTTTCCTCTTGCTTTCGTTTCGAAATTTTCTACATTTTTCTTTTAAAGTTTCGTCCACGAAATTTTGGACACTTGTATGAAATTTTCCTGCATGAATTGTATGGGCGACTCCGTAAGTTTCGTCGGCGATAGGGAATTTTCGTACATTAATCTTCCATGAATACTTAAGGAAACAGCCAACTGGGCAGATAAACAAAGCAAACAAAAGAAACACTTAAAATGCAAGTGAATATGTAAGCAACAAAGTTTGTTAAACAAAATAAATGTGAAAAGTTACTTATCTTTAATAAAAACTTGAGTACTGAACACTTAAAAAAGACCGAAACCGATTTATTTCAAAACGATTTTAATTGGAAAAATAATGAATTTAGAAAAATTTTTTCAGAGATAAGAAAGCGCACAACTTTGACAAATGAGGCCAGGGTTGCCAACGATATTGCCAGGGTATTTTAATAGCCTTCGCTATTAATAAATAAATTATATGCTTTATTATTTATGTAAAAAAGAAAATAATTTCAAATGTTTCTGCATATCTAACCAGCGTAGTAGTTATGTTATTTATATAATAAATAAAAATCTAAGTTATATTTTGTATTACATTGCTGAAGATTAACAATAAGAAACGAAAAAAACTAAAACAACTGATATCTATTTATATACGTACAAATTTACATACATATAAACAACAGCAGCATCAACAACACACGTACAAATTTACATACATATAAACAACAACAACATCAACAACACTAACAGGTACTGAAAACCATGATACAATTACCAGGTAGGCTCATATTGGAGAGCAGCGTGCGCTAGTTGTCAAAATCAGCTGACAGCTTCTAGTTTTTCTTTGTTGTTGTTGTTGCTTTTGTCGTTTGACGTTTGTGGCTTCTACAGCTTTGTTGTTGCAAAAATTCACAATTAAAGCCATTTTAAAATGAGCCTACCTTGTAATTGTATCATGCTGAAAACCATGGTATAATAATACACGGTAGCATTGACAACTGCTTATTTTTTCTTCTACAAGAAAACATCTCCTGTCAAAAACAACTGTTTGTGGTAATACATCAGCAGCTGCTGTGGTTGTTGTTTTTTTTTTTTAATTCAACGTTTTCAACATTGCTTGTGTTTTCAATGGCGGATTGTGAGCGCTCTCTTTTTTAGTATATTTTTTGACAGAAGATGTTTTCCCAAGCAACTGTCAATGCTACCTTGTATTAATAATACCATGACTGAAAACTATTCCCTTCAAACAAGGCACCAACCATAACATAAGCAGCTACTGATGTTATGAATGATTTATCTTGTAAAAAAGTCAACATTAAATTACATTCAATCATGGTATAAAAATATAAGGTCGGTCTCGCTTTGACAGCTAAAGTAGAAAAACGAGTTGTTATGAAGCAATCCATAATTCAACCTCAAGCTTTGATCGTACTTTGTATCGTAAATATCGTCGAATCTCGTAAGAAGGGGTATAGTACGATCAAAGCGCGAGCTGCTGAAAAATAGTTGAGAAGTGTTCAACTCGGTCGCGCGTTCTACATTTGCCGATAGCGCAGGGTTGTGTTTTCATTGAGTTAGCTAAATATATGAGCATTGTTGAGTTGCAGTAGGTCAGACGGCTTTGCATGGGATTTGATTTACCAAAATAGTTTATATTGAATATAATTTAATTTTGACTTTTTTACAAGATAAATCATTCATAATATCAGTAGCTGCTTATTTTATAGTTGCTGCTTATGTTACGGTTGGCGCCTTGTTTGAAGCAAATAGTTTTCAGTACCTTTAGTGTTGTTGATGCTCTTGTTGTTTATATGTATGTAAATTTGTAGATGTGTTGTTGTTGATGCTGCTGTTGTTTATATGTATGTAAATTTTTAAGTTTATAAATAGATATCAGTTGCTTTAGTTTTTTTTTCGTTTGTTATTGTTTTTGTTATTTTTCAGCAATGTAATACAACATATAACACTGATGTTTATTTATTATATAAATAATATAACAACTACGCTGGTTAGTAGAACATAATAAATTGTAATTATTTTCTTTATTATATAAATAATAAAGCATATAATAGCATATAATTTATTTATTAATAGCGACGGCTATTAACATATGAACAGCTAAAATGAAAAAAAAAATACAGCTATCATGTACTTCCACCACATACATTGTGATTTGGGGATTTCAGACTTTGTGGGATTTTTTTGGTTTGACTGCGTACAGTGGCATCATCTAAGTGACAAACGCACGACATGCTAACGCGACATTATGATTTCAAAATTATTAGGTCGGGCGTTTTGACAGTTCATCCCGTAAAGTTGACCAAAGTACGATCAAAATACGGTCAAAGCGCGACCGACCTAGCCTTGACAGTCGCTTGGGAAAACATCTCCTGTCAAAAAATATACTCAAAATGAGAGCGCACACAATCGACTATTGAAAACACAAACAATGTTGAAAACGTAGAAGTGAAAAAAACAACAACTTCAGCAGCTGCATATGCATTTGCATGGTATAATAATACATGGTAGCATTGACAACTGCTTATTTTCTCTTCAACAGGAAAACATAAACTGTCAAACACAGCTGTTTGCGAAACGAAGCGAAAATTAAAGCAAGTGACAAAAACAAACATAAAAAACTAATAAGAATATTGTGCGTTTAAATAAACAAATCATAAAGAAATAAACATTTAAAATCATGAAAGTGATAAAAAGATCTTTTGTAATTTGTGCGAAAAGTTTTTCAGTCCGTGATGTTAAATTTTATTCAGTGCCTAATAACGAAACTCGTCGCCAGCGGTGGATTGAAAACCAAAGAAAAGGCACAAATCCATGCTATAATCTTTGAAGATTAGTTTATCATGACACAAAACATATTACTCACTTTCCGAAGACACCAATTTTAATTAAAATTTATTTCATTTCGGTCATTTGCATCTGCAGCTGCTGATATTCTTTTCTTCACTTCAACGTTTTCAACATTGTTTGTGTTTTCATTTATTAACAATGGCCGACCAGCGAACGCTCTCTTTTTGAGTATATTTTTTGACAGAATACGTTTTCCCAAGCAACTGTCAATGCTACCTTGTATTATTATACCATGATGCATTTGCACAAACATTTGTTTTTGACAGGAGATGTTTTCTTGTAGAAGAGAAAATAAGCAGTTGTCAATGCTACCTTGTATTATTATACCATGACATTCGAAAACCTCAAAAGCATCTCTAATAGAATCTGCCTCTATGTTGAGTTTCACCCACCGCAAATAAGAGACATTTTTAGAGTTAAACCAAATTTGCAAAAGCCTAATACTATGTTCAGACTGGGAGCTAAATGCGCATTTACAGCTTAATTCGCATTTATTTACTTAATGCTTCTCTAAATGCGAATTTACCCATATAAAATTCTGTCAAGTAAATTCGCATAAATTCTACTTCAAATGAGCATTTTGCAGTTTGCGACCCTGTTTCGAAGTTCGAATTCATTTTACTCGTTTGTTTTGACAGTACTCGTTATTAAATTCAATCAGCTGTTCGCCATTCGATTGATAAACTTGAACTGTTTTTGTTTTTCGTTTTTTTAATTTTATTAATTAAATACACGAAAAAAGTCCTGTTCAAAAATAAATAAGCAGATTCCGTTGGTGAAAACCAATTGCAAAGGACTGGCCTGAAAACAACAAATTATAGAAGACGTGCGCCGCTGCGTGGGAAAACAGCCTCTCATCCTTGTCTTTCAGGTGCAAAATATGCACAATAATCTGCTGAATGATCTACGACAAGAATGGAAAGCAAACTAAAGATTTCTCTTTGGTAAAAATCATACCATGCAAATAGTTTTGGGACGTAACAAAGCTGAAGAAGTTGAAACAGGTTTCCACAAGCTTTCCAACAGACTTCGCGACAGGATGGACTGCCACTGAAACGCCAAAGCAAGAGGTGTCTGGACAAAATGTTACTGAGCGGTAGAATATGCTCGCAGTGTTTTTATAGCACAGAAACAGTGGTATTAAAAGGAGGTCCACCCGAAGATTTTGCACACTCACTGGAACCACATTTGCTTTCACTGTGTATGCCTACCAAATTGTAAAGGGAATTCTAGCGTTCTATAGTGACTACACCGTGTGCGAGGAAGGAAAAGTATTGACACCTACGCAGGCTCGCATACTGAAGCTAATTGCAAATCATATAAAAAACATCGTTTGGGTTAATTGTGAGTTTGATTTAATTTGTCAATGATACATTTGTTTAATTATTAATAAAGTTGGTTATAAATATATTCAAACAAAAATAATAAATGTTTACAATTTTTCGAAAACTTTCTGGTTCGTTCCTGCAATCATATTTTTGTTAAAATGTCAGCATTTTCACAACAGAAATAATATTAAGAAATCTGCCAATTTTAATGCGAATTAAGGGCTTCTTCATAGTTTGAACACTTGACATTTGTAAGAATTTTCGAACTTCTAAATGCGCATTTAAAACTCAGTCTGAACATAGTATAACTCTCTTATCATCATCAAATTTTTTTCTACCTTTGATCGAAACCGGGTTCTCAAAGCATTTGGAGCGTATCGGAGACGAACGAAATCAGCAGTAAATCTCAGATCTGTGGGGATTGACTCTGACAGCAATGTCTACATCCACGAAAGACTTAGCGTACTCAACCGAAAGATTCTGCAGGCTGCAATCACTCTTAAACGGCAAAAGGCTTTATACAATGCGTTTACTTTTCGTGGCTCTGTACACATCAGGATTGATAAAACACAGATAGTATCTGGATCAGCAGTCTGGATGAGCTGCATGTTGCTGTTGGAACGACGCGTGAACCTGTGTCTCCTGGCAGATAAATTTAATTATTATATTATTTCAACTTTTTTAATTTTTTCTCTTAGCTTTTCTTATTTTCTAACTTATTTACTTTCTATCTTTACTAACATAGTATTAGCTATGTCCTCTCTCTCTTGTTTCTCATTTTACTTGTTTGTAAAGATGTTTGCTTGTATTATTTTTGTTCCTTATAAGTTTATTATTATTAAAGCTCGTTGTTATTCGCCTGACTATGTTGCTTGTCGTTCCTATGAATTCTAGTGCTTCTTATGGTGTTGATGATAATTGTAAACTGCTAATTGATATTTTGTGTAAACAGCGTGATGTTTTGTCTATAGTCCACTTCAATGCTAGAAGTTTAAACGAATCAAAACTTGATTATGTAAGATACGTTTTTGAAAATTCAAATGTGGACGTTATTTGTGTATCCGAAACATGGTTCATTTCTGAGATTTCCAATGCTTACTACCATAGTTGAATAAATAAGGTTGTCTCGTGGCTGATCGTACTCTCTTTTCAGTACCCATAATTGTCAAAATCAATGAAAAGCAACAACAACAACTTCAACGGCTTTTCATGTTATTAATTTTCGTTTTCAGATTTTGTATGAGATGTCAACTTCGATTTGACATTTATGGGAACTCGCTCTCACCCATGCGACAACCTTATTTATTCAACCATGCTTACTACAATATCTCTAATTATACTCTGTCAAAGAACTAAGAGATAAGGAAGCGGTGAAGTTGAACAGAAATGAAGTATTTTACAAATACAATGAAGTTAATGCAAATACATAAACATTCAAACAGGGCCGCATTAGGTTATATCGTAAATAAAGGGGAAAACTTTTTGGTGCTCAGACGTATTTTTATTATTTAATTTTTTTTTGTATTTGAAATCATAGATATTTAAAAAAAATGCCAAAAATACGGAATAAATTTTTTCCCGGCAGGACACTTAAAAAAATCTTGCAAAATACGGCACGTCGCGTGAAATACGGCACATATGGCACGACTAGTTGTTCGGCTCATTAGCATATTTTCGGGTGCAAAAAATGTGTACCGGGTAAGCTAGTATTTAATATAGGATATCACTGTCATATATAAATTTTTGACCGAAAAAATACGTCATATATTAACTTCTATTTTTAACTGAAAAATAAACATATTTTAACTGGTATTTTTGACCGAATAAATAAAAGTAAATAATAAAAAAAAATCGGTAAAAATAACAATTATTTATTGACTTCTTTGAAGAAATTTATAGCAGTAACGGTCCCTGATTAAAACTTATCTTCAATCGAAAAAAAATTAGGGCCCTAATGTTTGCCACCCTAAGGCATAAATGCGCTCATGAAGCTGAACTTGTGTTTTGACAGAAGCTCTTGCACATGACTCATGCACACAAATGGCGGGAAACCAACAAACTATAAAGCAAGATTACCTGTGAAACTAAACATCCTTATTATGTGTTTTTTGTGAACTTTCACAACTTTTCACGGCACAACGCATGCTTATTTAATTATTTATTTTATTTATGTTCGTTTTAAAACAATTTATAGCGATGACAATCGCTAATTATTTAATATTTAAATGTTTTTTCACCACTCATTTTCTTTGTTTTGATGTGCAAGAGCTTATGTCAAAAAATCATGCTCTATCTCGCTTGAAAAATTCTTCAACACACGCATAGAATGTGTGAGTAGAACACCACTTCCTTATATTTTATTTCTATGTACTCTGTTTAGAAATGACAGAATTGGTAAACAAGGAGGCGGTGTTGCTATCTATTGCAAATCATGCTTAAAGTCAAACCTTATTAATAAGTCCGTTGAGTCTGACGTTGAATTTATAAATGTAGAAATTTCTGATGTCAATTTTAAAATGTTTGTTTCTTGTGTCTACAACCCCAACAGAGGTTATAGTGTTGAACCTTTTTTCGTCGATCTTTGTAATCGTGTGACTGATTTTGACTGCTACTCTATATGTGGTGATTTCAATGTGAACTTGCTCAACAAAGGTAATGTATCTGAAAGCTTTTACGACAAAGTTAATGCTGCTGGATTGACTATTATTAACTCTTCTGTTCCGACTCGTTTTGCTCCTAATGCTACCCCTAGTCTAATCGATGTTTTGATACTTTCTGATGTATCCTTGCTTCTACTTTTTGATCAAATTTCATTTATCTCTGACCATGACTTACTCTTCTGTACAATTAACTGTAATGCTTGTCGTAATAATGTCCCAACGACTATTTCTTATCGTGACTACAATTCCATTGATTATTCTTTGTTGTATGATTATTTGTCTCGTATTTGTTGGAATGATTGTTGGTTCTGTGAGACTGTAGATGATAAATTAAACATTCTTGTCTCCCATGTCTGCTGTGCTTTTGAAAATTTCGTTCCTCTTTGTACTTCAGTAATCAAAAATAAGTCTTGTCCTTGGTACACGTCATTTGTTAATTCAGCCATAAAAAAAAAGAATAAACTCTATAATAAATGGAAAAAGCACCGTAATATTGAAAACTGGGAGCTTTTTAAGCATGCGCGCAATGAAGCTGTCTCTGCAATCAGACATTCCAAAAAAAGATTCTTTCAACGTAAATTGAATTGCAATCTCCCATCCAAGGAATTATGGAAAAATATACGTACTCTCGGTGTAAGTAGTAAATCTGATCTGAAATGCTATATCGAGCCTAATCAGTTAAATGATTTTTTTATTTCAAATATCGCAGCCTCGAATGCTAATTATCAATGCATTGGTCATCAATTCCGTGATGAAGACAGATTTTCTTTTGTACATGCTACTGAAAATGACGTTCTTAAGTCTATTATGAAAATAAAATCAAATTCTATTGGGGATGACGGAGTTTCCTTAAAATTTATTAAAATTATATTACCTTATATTGTAAAACCTTTGACGCACATTATAAATCACTGCATTACAACCTCATGTTTTCCTTCGACGTGGAAACTATCTACAGTTATACCAATTGCCAAAGTTACACACGCTTCTACAGATATGAAAGATTATAGACCCATTAGCATCCTGTCTGCTATTTCCAAAATTTGCGAATCCATTATGGCTAGCCAAATTAATCTGTACTTAGAATCCAATAACCTCCTATCACCATACCAATCTGGGTTTCGATCAGGTCGTAGCTGCGCAACTGCAACGCTAAAAGTTATTGACGATATTCGGACATGTTACGATGTTGGTCATGTTACTCTGTTATGTCTTTTGGATTTTTCGAAAGCCTTTGACTCTGTGAACCATTCTGTTTTAGCTAAAAAACTTCAGTGTTTGTTTGGTTTTACTAGTAGTGCTGCCAAGTTTATTGCTAATTATCTCGATGGAAGAAAGCAAAGAGTAAAGATTGGTAACCGTTTTTCCAACAATAAGGATGTTAAAATGGGTGTCCCTCAAGGATCTATTCTTGGGCCTTTACTTTTCAGTATTTTTATCAACGACATTTTACTGTTTGCAATAACGTGTCAATGCATGGCTATGCTGATGATATTCAGTTATATACCTCCAATCGCATCGGCCTCTTGAAGATTTATGTTGTAGACTAAATGAAGATCTAACTGCAATCTCTAAATGGGCATCAGATAACGATCTATGCCTCAATGCCAAAAAATCGTACGTTCTTCCTATCTCCCGGGATAAACTTGATCTCCAACAAATACCACCAATCTTTTTAAATAATAACTGTCTACTAATGGTTAATAAAGTTAAAAGTTTAGGTTTTTATATTAATAGTCGACTTTCATGCTCTGATCATGTCAACAATATTATTCAACGAGCTTACTACGTGCTTCGATGCTTACGAATGTCTGCTAAATTTACTCCAATTATGACATAAAAAAGAGGCTTGTTGAACAACTAATACTTCCAATCATATCTTATTCAGAATTAGTATATAGCAAACTTGATTCACACTGTACGCACAAAATTCAAGTTGCCTTTAATGATGCGGCAAGATATGTGTTTGGCCTGAGGCGCTTTGATCATATATCTGAAGAAAGTAAAAGCATTCTAGGTTGTAGCATTACAAACTGCTTATATGCGAGGAATTGTTTATTTGTGCACAAACTAATTACTTATAAAACTCCCGCATACCTATATGAAAAGTTACGCTTCAGTGTTTATACTCGAACCTGTAATCTGATATTACCTAAATTCAACTCCTTACATACCAAACGACTTTTTTTCATCAACCCCATCAAACTCTGGAATTCTTTACTGTCTATTTTAAAATCAACTGTCAACGCGAATAAATTCAAGTCCTCTGTTATGTTATACTATTCAAACATCTAACAATCTATTACTTCTTATTCATCTATTTGCTTATCTTTCACTCTTACTGTGCTTCATCTTTGTTTTATTGTTTTGTTTAAATATTTATTTTTTAAACTTTTATAAGTGCTTATTATTAAGTTCTTAATCATTATATATTTAGTAGTTTAAGTTATTTAAAGTATTCTAATTTAAAGTTCACAGTTGATCATACATATTACTTTGTTGTACTGTAAAAAGATTATTTGTATCTTATTGTACTAATTAATATCAAATAAAATATCAAAAATATCAAATACCAAATATAAACTATTTTGATGAAACAACAAATCCCATGTAGTGGCGTCCGTGGCGTAGTTGGTTAAAGTGCGTGGCCGCTATGTCAATGAACTTGGAGACCCAGGTTCGAACCCCAGCAGCGACAGAAAATTATTTGAATTAAAATAATTTTTCTGTACGGAAGCCACCTCTCTGCAGACAATGGCAAACCTCAGAGAGTAATAAAAATGCCATGTAAAGCTTTTTGAGAATAAGAACATTTCGTTCATCGCCGTTCGGAGTCGGCGTTAAGACTGTAGGTCCATTTCTCGTTCAATTGTGTACAAACTTAATAACACGCACAACACAATTGATCATAAGAAACTAGGTCAAAGTCCTTTCAAGGGCTGAAATGGCCAGTTATTTATTTTTTTTTTTTTTTTTACAAATCCCATGTAAACACGTCTTTACCACTGCAACTCAACAATGCTTATATATTTAGCTAAATCAATATATATTTAAATATATATTAAATATATTTAGAAAATACAACCCTGCGCTATCGGCAAATGTCAAAAGCGCGACCAAGTTGAACAGTCTCAACTTTTTTCAGCATCTCGCGCTTAGATCGTACTTTACCCCTTCTTACGAGATTCGACGATATTTACGATACAAAGTACGATCAAAGCTTGAGGTCGAATTATGGATTGCTTCATAACAACTCGTTGTTTCTACTTTAGCTGTCAAAGCGCGACCGACCTAACGCGCCTTTGCGATTTGGGTATTAGTATGAATTTCAACCAAAGCAAATAAAAACCACGCCTACCTCCCATAGAAAGTGACTTTATTAAAAAACAAAAGCGAATATTTTCTGTTAAAACGAAAATGTTTTTACCAATAATCATTTTTTTGACTACTTAAGACTTTGAATATGCTCTGGTTCGGCCGTGGGCATATTCTTTTATGTATTTAAACTTCGGCCCAGTCGAATATTTCTTACTAGTTTTATATTCCTTTTGTGCTTTTCGCTATTATGACAACACGCTTTACATTATTTTTCGTTTTCTTGCTTGCTTTTGGTGTTCTATAGCTGTAAATTGTAAGGCTTTCGTGTATAAAAAACCATGGTTGAATAAATAAGGTTGTCTCGCGGCGGATCCTACTCTCTTCTCAGTACCCATAAAGGCTAAGTCGCAAAGGCGCGTTAGGTCGGTCGCGCTTTGACCGTACTTTGATCGTACTTTGGTCAACTTTACGGGATGAACTGTCAAAACGCCCGACCTTATAATTTTGAAATCATAATGTCGCGTTAGCAGGTCGTGCGTCTGTCACTTAGATGATGCCACTGTACGCAGTCAAACTAAGAAATTCCCACAAAGTCTGAAATCCCCAAATCACAATGTATATGCTGGAAGTACATAATGGCTGTATTTCTTTATTGATTTTAGCTATTCATATTTTAATAGTCGTCGCTATTAATAAATAAATTATATGCTTTATTATTTATATAATAAAGAAAAGAATTACAATTTATTATTTTTAATAAATAAATGTTTCTGCATATCTAATCAGCGTAGTACATAGTTATATTGTTTATATAATAAATAAACATTGAAGTAATATGTTGTATTACATTGCTGAAGATTAACAAAAACAATAACAAGCGAAAAAAAATAAAGCAACTGATATCTATTTATATACGTACAAATTTACATACATATAAACAACAGCAGCATCAACAAAACACGTACAAATTCACATACACATATAAACAACAGCAACAGCATCAACAACAACACAAGCAGGTACTGAAAAATATTCGCTTCAAACAAAGCAACAACCGTAACATAAGCAGCCACTGATGTTATGAATGATTTATCTTGAAAAAAAGTCAAAATTAAATTACATTCAATACAAAATATTTTCATGAAACAACAAATCCCATGCAAACATGTCTTTACTACTGCAACTCAACAATGCTCATATATTTAGCTAACTCAATGAAAATACAACCCTGCGCTATCGGCAAATGTCAAACGCGCGACCAAGTTGAACAGTTCTTAACTTTTTTCAGCAGCTCGCGCTTTGATCGTACTTTACCCCTTCGTACGAGATTCGACGATATTTACGATACAAAGTACGATCAAAGCTTGAGGTCGAATTATGGATTGCTTCATAACAACTCGTTGTTTCTACTTTAGCTGTCAAAGTGCGACCGACCTAACGCGCCTTTGCGATTTGGGTATAATTGTCAAAATCAATGAAAAACTACCACAACAACTTCATCGGCTTTACATGTTATCAATTTCCGCTTTCAGATTTTGTATGAGTTGTCAACTTCGAATTGACATTTATGGGACCTCGCTATCACCCATGCAACAACCTTATTTATTCAACCATATAAAAAACAAGCAATGAATATATTAAATTGAATTCAATTCTTGACCAATGTAGAAGCTCTCGTCTAGTATGTTCAAATAGAACGTAAAAAATTGCTTTTTATTCTTGATCAATGTAAAAGCGGATTTAATAATAAAAACATTTAAAATGGTACGAAAGTATAATATACTCCTGCAACATTGACAAACTGTATTTTTATGAAGATATAAATTTATTCCAAGAGATGGAAATAGGTTTTCTGCAAGAAATTAAAGCGATCATCAAGTCGCTAGTGGTTTCATATCCCCACCAGATTTCCATTGACAAACTCAATAGAGATTTCACCGAAACTGAAGGTCACTCAATACCTTATGGAAAACTTGGTTTTAAAAATCTGGAGTCGTTTCTTCGCTCTATTAGTGACACCGTGACGGTAAATTAAGTAATAAAATGTTAACTATTTAATCTTATACACACATGATTATAGATACAAGGACATGGAACTATGGCTACAGTGCATTATGTTGCAAATCATAAAGCAAACCATATTCATGATATGATTAAATCACAGAAGAAAACGAGACGCCCAAGGACGAGGAATTCGAGACCGTAATTAATGTTTTATTTCAAATTTAATACATATTAATTAAAAAATTTATAGCATATCGCATAATCAATCATATGTAATTAAATCCGATGGTTCCATCAACGATAGGTCTACTTTTCGATTGGGATCGCATTCTGCCGTCAGTAGACAAAATAGAGAAATCAAAAATTTTAATTTACATGAATTCACTCGTAATGCTGTTTCATTTAATGATAATCATAATAAAAATCGAACGGGTAATCTTCCAAATAAGCAACAGGTAAAAAAACCTATTGTTTCGAAACGCGACTATGATCCTCCCAAAAAAGGGTTTTGCGAAATCATTCAGGAAAGGAAATTCCTGCCAGTAGAGCACGCCAACAAGAATACATATAATACTGTCAATTTGGAAGACTCGTCACAAAAGAAAATTGTGTACAGTATGCCAAAAGAAGTAGCAGTTGATGAGAAGCTGACCGTTGAGCCAGACTCTAAAGCTTACGATCTTAATTCCTCAGAGTTGAAGAAAATTGTGGATATTGCCGATAAATTTTCAAACTCTGTTAACATTACTTCTCAACAACATACTGGCATTTCTCACAGACAAAATGTCCTCACAACTGATAAAAAAGCTGAAGATAGCAATCATCACAACACAGATTTTTTTAAACTTTCGTCTTCCAGTAAGGACAACTTTGATGATATTGATGAAGCAGTTCCACTTTTCGCTGCGGTAGCATAAAGCAAATCTATTATTTTCTTCTAAATAATTCGTTTCTATTTTCAGAATAATTTAGTGTTTCGTTTAGATTTTCCCGAAAATACCGTCGTTTTTGGCAAGAAAATAAAACCGTTTACATTACCAAACGACATAAAAAAGGGCTCCATTATAGGCATTTTTATATCTGAAGTGTGTTTTATATTAATATTGAAATAATTCAAAATATAATTTAATCTTTTTATTTTCTTGCATAGATTCATAATCCGTTCAAGTTTTGGTTCCATATTCATAAAGAAAACCACCAACTGGACTTTCTTATGCACAATATTGAGTAAATAAAAATTTCAAAATAACACTCAAAAATATATTATAATATTTTTTAATGTGATTAAGGCGCTTTTACAATACTCTTGACAATGACGAATTCGTTATACCTGTTACTTGTCATACACCTGGCCAAATTTGCGCCGCATTATATAATAATTTGTGGCATCGCGCAGAAATAATTGGGAATCCCATCAAAAACCAAACGAAGGTAAATAATTTTCTAACGTAATTTTCTAGATCACTTGAATTAAATTTACTTGAAGGTTTTCTTTCTCGACTATGGCACAGTGTCAGACGTTAGTGTAGACAATATAAAATACCTGGCTTCTATGTTTGCGACTATTCCCTCACAGGCAGTTCGCGGATGTCTATCCCATATTAAACCTCGCGGACTTCATTGGACTCACGAAGCTACTAAATACTTTTTATCTTTAGTGTGCGAACTAATGCTCTATGGACAAGTGACAGAGATAGATGAACAGGTAAATTTAATATTTTTTTAGATTTTTAAAGAGTTGATCTAAAGTTGACTTAAAAAAAATCAAAACTTATTGCCGTGTTATTTCTTTGGAATCTTTTTCATCTTCCTCATACTGAGGTGCCATTGTGCTTAGCTCATTCTCTTAGCTTTTATCTCGACAACCATTAAAAAATATCTAAAAGGAGCTCGTATGAGATTCAGGTACGAGATAGAAAATCCATTACTGTTGATTTTATAATCTCGTATCGTCGAGGTTTTTTTTAAAGTGAAACCTCTTTAGCCGCGTATACGGGAGTAAAACCGATATATTCCTAATGAAATGGAAATAAAAAAAAATTTATTTCCAACAAAATTGCCGCACATGAAGCATGTCTTTGATATTCATATCAAAAACATCAAAATTAAACGAAAAGAGAAACACCGACTACTGCTAAGTGTACAGCTTTTAAGTGTGTAGTGTACAAAATTTTTAATAGCATGTTCGCATTGAGCTAAAATTAAGTAATTTCGAGCTTTTGTGTAATTTCGTCTGAATTGATATAATTTTAATGGTAATTTCCCATACAATTGGTTAATTTCGAAATTACCTCAAACAAGCTAATTTCGTTGAAATTACTCACGAAATTAGGCCAATATTTACTTGCAACCCTGAAATCTGAAAATTGTGTGCATTGAACACAACCTTTTTTGACACAATAATAATCTTGTTATCAAAAAGATTGTTGTTTTTAAATTGAATAAAAATAAACAAAACAGGTTGTTGATTTTCAATATTAAATCTTGGCGTTTTTTTTTATATGATTTATATCATTTATTACAGAATAATTTTTCTGTATCTTCAGCTCATTAAAATAGGACAACTCTTGAAATTTCCTCTGGGTTCATGCTGCTGTATTGTGTTCAAAAATTATACATGATAATAATTAATTGACAGAAAAAAAAAAATTAAACGTCAAACAAAATTATCAAAACACAGTGTGAACACTTTTCCACAATTTCGAAATTATCTCACGAAATTACTTAATTTTAGCTTAATGTGAACATGCCATAAGTATATTTCAAACTTTTGTACAGTAATTTCGAATCAAACCAGAAATCAAAAAACGAGTACTGTATAACATTCGGCTGGCTCTCAATAGAGTGTGTACAGAATTTGTTGATCATCACACACTCTTTGTATAACCGCGGATTGCAGTGCTGCCTGTTTAAAATACAGTGTGTCACCAAGAAATAAATAGTACAAACGGAAAAAGGAATTAAAAAAAAAAAAATAGCCGCATTTGGAGGACCATGATACAATTATACAAGGTCAGTTTTTTCGTCTTGCACAAACTGTCAAAAATAGTATAAATGAGAGAACGAAAAAAGTAGAAATGAGAATAGAACGTAAAATATACAGGCAAATCATGGTACAATAATACAAGGTAGCATTGACAACTGCTTATTTTCTCTTCTACAAGAAAACATCTCCTGCCAAAAATAGCTGTTTGTGAAAATGCATCTGCAGCTGTTGAGGTTGTTGTTTTTTTTTTTACTTCAACGTCTTCAACATTGTTTGTGTTTTCAATGGCGGATTGTGAGCGCTCTCTTTTGAGTATATTTTTTGACAGAAGATGTTTTCCCAAGCAACTGTCAATGCTACCTTGTATTATTATAGCGTGAGAAAAAAAACAGTTGTCATTCTTACCTTGTATAATTGTACCATGTGGAGTATGGTGTAATAATAACAAGGTGTAAGTGAATTTGACACTTCTCTCTCAAAATGATACATTTTTCGCCCCGCTCCTGTCAAAAACAGCTGATGGTGAATTGGAATGAAAATAAACCAACTAACGTGGAGTCGGTCGAAGCTCAATGCCATGTCCACTTCTTTTGATGGCTATTATCAGTTGAGGTATTGAACATTCTTTCATGGCATTCGATCATTTCTTGAAGCAGTCGATGTGAATGCAAGACAATTTGCATGCTGGCCAAAACTTCATGTCGGTGGCACCTTCCAGCGCACGTTTTTGATAAAATGACAAAACCATTCAATGGCGAACTTGGCAAATGGCCGAAGACAACTGCAATAACTTTTTGTCAACACAACACGGTACAAATAATTGAATTCAATATTTATTTAAACTTTATTCGCACAATAACCTATAAAAACTATAACACATCATCATCTAGCAACTCAAACAAATAACACAATTTGGCAACTATCAACGGCTCCTCTCTTTCGCTCTCAATTTTTTGACAGAAAGAAAGCTATTCTTGGTGTTGTCAAAAATTCACTAACACCTTATTATTAGGTCTGTTTCCGTACTTTACACTGTGTAAGATTTGTGTAAAATGTGTGCTCTCTTGCACAAAAAGAAATGTGAGAATAGTTGCAAAAGTACGGAAACAGCTTCTAGTAAGTTTCAAGCACAAAACAGCTGATTTTGACTACAGACGGCAGCACAAAATTTAAAACACTTTCACTCAAATTATTAAAAGCCATTTTTAATGCAAAACTGAACAATTACTTAATTTTTATTTATTACTATTTATTTATCGTACGTAAATTTCTTTTTAGGCACACAATTTGTGAATTTATTTATCGCAAAACATAAACAATTATGAAATGTGATTTGACATTTGCTTCTTCTTATTGATGCTTATTCTTCTTGATGCTTGTTCTTACTTTACTCGAAGTCTCGAGTTCTAGCACTCTCTGTGCACTTTGTGTGCTCGAGAGAGCGATTTTATGCTTGTTCTTCTTCTCCCATTTTAAGCACAGAAAGTACGGAAACAGAAAATAGTGTCCCACAAGTTACACAGTGTACGTACGGAAACAGACCTATTATTACACCCTGATGTGGAGCACAAAGAACTAAGAGATAAGGACGATGTGAAGTTGAATAGAAATGAATTATTTTACAAATACAATCAAGTTATTCCAAACACATAAACATTCAAACAGGGCCGTATTCGGTTATGTTGTAAAGAAAGGCGAAAGCTTTTTTGTTGTTTAGATGTATTTTTATTTAATTTTTATTGTATTTCCACACCACCCATGAGGTATACAAATTTTTTTTTTTTTTGTGTTCAGTTCCCCTGAAGTCATATTCCAACCATAAAAAAACAAATATTAGTAAAATCAAGTAAAAGTCACAATAGTAATAATATTATTCAACATTACTTTCAAGGATTTATTAAAAATCCATTTTAAGAAAAAATGCATGCATGAAATAAGAAATTTAATAATTCAAAATAAGAAAAAAGCATACATAAATTATAAGATACTAATTCAAAGTAATTACAAAATGCAATAGTTTTATTTACTTCACCTTTTTTTATTAGAAAATGAAAAGCTTTTTTAGTAAAAGTTCTTAAACAGAGAAATTTAGATATATCCTTTTATGTCTTCTATAGAGATATACTACAGTTTTGCCTGGTCTATTTTCTATAAATTTTTTATGTCATTTAATTTGTTTGTCCGAAAAAATTTTACATACAAAAAATCTTTCCCCTTCCATACTCCCTGTATTTGACTACGTAATTAAAGAAAATTCTCCATGTAAGATATTTTGAAGCCTTAATCAAAGATTTTAGTTGGTACACCTATTCAGATAAATATACCTTGGTTCGATATAAAGTCGATAATATTGATGAATTTTGAAGTTTGTAAGAAATAAGGAAAGAATTGAAAAAGGTGAACAGTCAGGATGTCAGGATGACAAGCAATCACGCTTTTGAACTGAAATCATCGTTGTTGGTTCTGACCAGAGACCGAAAATAACTGTTATTTTCGAAATTTCAATTCAAAAAGTCAGGCGGAAAAAACATGTCTTTTCGATATTTGAATGAAGCAATGCGATGCTTGTAAGCTAAGGAATAATAATCCAGTGTTTGAATTGCTTGCTTCAAAATAGCAACAGCACAAAAATCTTTGCTTTGCTTACATATTTTTCAGCAAAACAAAAAACTTCGTTTTCAAATACTTACTCAATAAGTTGTAAGCAACCACGCAAAAGCAAAGCGTAAATGCGAAAAATGAATAACAGATACTTTTGCTTCAGCTTACTGCGTAGAAGGTTTTTGCTTACGCAGTTTACTGTATGAAATGCTTCGAAGCCAATTGCAGCAACTGCCAGCAGTTAGCTGTTGTTTTGGTTTGCTTTGCTTTGACTTAAGTTTTTTGTCGCTCAAGTTCTTGCAGTCGTTAGAAATAGTTGAAACAGCGTTTGAAGATTTTTGCTGTGCTTGCTGAAGAAGCAATAACTTATGGGCTCTCTGCAAAATCGCGCAAAGAAAAAATCGGAAAAAAAAAATTAAAAATCAACCAATTTTTTTCCTACGAATTGGGCGATTTTGCATTTTTGTTGGGTAAAATTTCATTTTTTGCTTTTGGGCGAAATTTGTTTTGAATAAAAAATAACGACTATGGTATTTTTGAATCGGATGATTTTTCCTTGTCGAAATGTTTTTATAGATTTTTAAGCTCATTTCGTACAAGGGAGTTTAGTATCTCATGTGGGAACACAATGCAAAAAATTGGGCCATTTTTAATTTTTTTGGGTGAGTTATCGTTTTTGTTTTTGGGTAATTTTTCCAAAAATGTTTGGGCTTTTTTTCGTTTTCTTGAGTGAAGTTTCTTTTCTTCGTTTTGGGCGAGTTTTCATTAATTTTTGGGTCATTTTTCATTTGGGTCATTTTTCATTTTTTTTACCATTTTTTTTTTGCGATTATTCGGAGAGCCTAACTTTTGCTGTCGTTTGCTGCTTCAGTCATTCAGTTGTTTTAAGCAAGTAATAATGCCAGAAAAAATTAAGTTTATGCGTAAAGTGTATTAAAATATGCAAAAACTAAACTATCTACTCATAAAAAGAAAAAAAATCTCGAAATTTATTTATTAATTTATTAATTATGAATTTATTAATTATGAATTTATTAATTATGAATTTATTAATTATGAATTTATGAATTTTATTAATTTAAAGTTTTTGCAATTTTGAAGATATATTAATCTTTTTGGTGTCAAAATAACAGAATTTTTTTTTTAAATTAATTGGACGAATATGTTCGTTAAATAAGTACGCTAGTAGGTTGATTTGTGTTACCTGCAAAGGGGCTGAACAGGCGTGTTCAAAACTCAGTATGCCATATCCTTATCTAGAATTAAAGTAATATGTGTGTCAAATTTGAGCTAAAACCGTCCAGTTCAAACAAATGGAAACAAACGGAATATGATTTTTGTTAATATAGATATTTATTTATGTAAATACTTATAGAATTCAAGTTCATTAACCTAAAACAAAACTTAAATGCATCCATTAAAATCGAGGATAAAATAAATGAGGAAATATATTCTTAAAAGCAAAGATTTGGACAAAATTTAGATTTTCTCAATCGTCTTCGTCGTCTTCAAACAATGGCAAAGCTTCGATTGCTTGATCTAGAAATACAGCATTGAGTTTAACCAACAATATATTCTCAAGTGTTTCCTGGTTAATTCTATTACGGTTATCTGCTAAAATAAGTTTCAGCGATGAAAAAGCGCGTTCAATAGTCACCTGAAGTTAAAAATGCATTAAAATTAATATTTTTATTAATAGCTATATTATGTTGTTATTAAAATGCAAATATGGCTGCCATTTTGAAAGTGCTATCGAATGCCATTTTTTAATACGGTTCTGATATGCCAATACATTGAAAAAATTTTAATAAAAATATCATCTTTTTTTAAAATGGTCGAGCAACCAACTTTCGTTTTTTTGGACTAGTTGATTTGGATTGACTTCTATGCGTTATTTTGTGCGAAAAATTTTATTATTTTTTATTTTTATTTCAGCCAAAAAATAAAAATCTAAAAAAAACTGCTAAAAAAATTCTTTTAATAAAATCATAGAAGTTGCGGTGCCTGGTGTATGACTGGAAACTGAGGTAGAAAAAAAAAAACAACAGACGGAATAAAGAATAGAAAATATTCATCTGCCTTTTGTAAAAATTGGCTGGTTTCTAATGATGCAGACAGGGATTCGGTTTTGCTTGTTTGTTCCGTATGCATATTTATATTTTTTATTCTTTCATACAATCTCTTAAGATATGAAACTGCATCTTGCTTTTGCGTCTGTGTCAGTGTGTGCTGAAAACGTGAATCGAGGTATAGACAAGAAATTAAGCTCTCGTTGCTTAACAGTTTCGTTGTCCTGGTTTCCATGCTGTGTAAAAGTTTATTCGCAGTTTTTTTCTACGTATTTTCTGTCGTCTTTTTGAAGTATTTTCTGAGTGCATATTTTGCATTTAAGCCATTCGGCGTAAAAATTTCCGTAATGTAATTATTCTTCTTGGAATTTGACAATTGTTCGCTGAACTGGCTCAAACGTTATGCAATATGCTTCAACAAAATCCCAAGAACTATCATTCAATTCAAAATTTTCATCTATGGATTTATTCTTTATTGGTTCAATTGTTATTAAAACATCCTTAGCGTTTTTCAATGAAGATATCATGTTATATGTAGAGCCCCATCTTGTTGGACAATCCAGCTGTGGCACTGTTAAGCTTTTAAGTTGAAATATATCCCGATAACCGTTAGATGGTTTTTTGATAAATTTAACTAAGTTTCTGCAACTAAATAAAAAACTTTTTATATCTGTATCCCTCGTGACGTCTAATGCACAAAGCTGCGCTGTATGTGCATCACACCGACATATTTGAATATCACCCAAGTGGGTCTCCGAAGAATCTTCAAACATTTGCATGTTTCTTAAATAAATTTCATTTCCATCATCCGTATCGTGCCCTTCGAGCCCTTCTTCAAAAAGACTACAGTGTGACAAAATTTTCGTAGTCTTAATCATGTTAGCTCCATTGTCTGACGTTATCGAAACGATTTGGCTTAAGTTTATATCATCTTTAGTCAATGTGTTAAGTAGAGCCGTTGCCAAATTTCTTGAAGAGCTTGAGCGCCCACACCCTTCAGTTCTACCATACCTAGTATGCGTGATTGAATTTCGCTGTGCACTTATGCCAAACACATTCCGCGATAATCGTGTTGCAGTGTCTATTTTCAAAGATAAAAGTCGTTGTTTTACCTCGATTTTTATTGCATCTACGATGTTGTCAGATACAATTTTTAGAACTTTTTTGCAGTTGCTACTGTTAAGGCAAAATTTTTTTCCGTATTTAAGTCCCAACCCGTGACAAATAGGGTGTAGTGTATTTAACGACGGTAAAGGATTTTGTTATGAGCAGAGCTAAATATATACAAATTTATATAATTTGTCCTATTTTGTATACACTTAGTTCCACTGTAAACTCTTTAATCACATTTGCATAAATATGTTTAACTACCGTTCGCTCTTGTACACAAGCCAGCGTTATACATACGTTTATTTTTTGTATTAACTGCAATTAAAGCTTTCTATAGTTATTTTTCTTTTCGCATAAATACTCTCACTGCATCAGAATCTTTCGTTTTTCGCTTTTAACTGTCATTGTTTAGCATCACGAAATTTCGGCACTCGGCCAGCAAATAAATTTATAATTACATACAAATAAGTGCGTGTTTCAATTTTTCGCAAAATAAGTAGCAAAAACGCTTGCTACTTCGACATTTTGGTGACCCCGACGTGATTCGTTGTAAACATTTTCGCACAATTTAATTTTAATCATTTCGATTAATCGCAAAAAGTTAATAATTTTCGTTTTGTATCACAAACGCATTCGGTCGTGTAGAGGTCAGCGCTACAAACGTCAATGCTATATGGATGCCGTTAATATAAAATTTGTTGTTAGTTGATCCTGGCGCAGAAAACTCGCAGAGCACTCGTTTTAAGTACAACTATTCATATCACATTACTTGCAATCGGAAAATAAAAAGATTAATTTTCTTGCAAACTTGATTCCACTGCGCGTGTGTTTTTTGTAAAAATAGAATGGCAGAAGAAGAAGAAAACGCTGCCAAGAAGGCAACCAAAAGAATCGAATTTTTAAAACAAAAAAGCTCCTCACTCAAATCAACTTTAAGTAATCTAAATGATCAGCTCAGTTTTGATGTGCTTAAGGGATTTGATGAAGCTGACCTCTCGGTTCGCCTGGAAACACTTGATCAATTAAATCAGTCGTTTGATAAAGTGCAATCACTTCTCGAAGAAAAAGATCTTGAAACGTTGTGCAGTGACAGTCGCTCATGTTTTCTTGCCTTATATATTGAAGTTAAGGCAAAATTAACACGTGAAATCAACAATCTTCGAAAGGTAGAATCTGGGCATTCGTCCACTATTCGCGGCCCCCCGGATGATACTCAAGCTTCATTTTTCATTTCGCAGCGTAATCGGCTTCCTGAATTGCAGATTCCAAAATTCAGTGGAGTTTACACCGAGTGGCCTGATTTCTACGCAATCTTCAAAAGTGTCATCAACGAAGGCTCCGACCTAACCAAAATAGAAAAATTTCAACACCTGCGCGCTAATCTGCGAGGTGCTGCTTTAGACACTATTCGTTCTCTAGAGCCAAGCGAAGAAAATTATGAAAAGGCTCTGCAGCTACTGAAAAATCAGTTCGACAATAAACTTCTCAATTTCCAGAGTCATATAAAGGAAATCTTTGGTTTAAAGGGCGTTCAGAGTGGCTCTGCGACCGGGCTAAGAGAATTAAGTGACAAAATCAATGCTCATTTACGTGCAATGGAAACAATGAGCACAAGGATGCAAGTTGCAGACGGGCTGCTAATACATTTAATTTCGCAGAAGCTTGACATTAATTCACGAGTGAAGTGGGAAGAAAATCTGCCTATCCATGAGCTGCCAACACAAAAAGAAGCCGTATGCTCGAAAACTTGGAAGCAACCGTACCTGCTCAAGCCTCCAACCCTCAAGGTGGAAAAAAGACAGCAAATAATCAGTCTCGACATGCTTTCGTGGCATCATCTCGTGCTATCGTGTGTCAATTTTGCGACTCAAGCGAGCATGGGATTTACAATTGCACACAATTCGGCAATCTTTCTCCCAACTTGCGCTATAAGGAAGCAAAACGCCTGCAGCTGTGTCTCGCAATTGTCTACGCAAAGGACATGCATTACAAAAGTGTAAATCCGGTCACTGCCGTCATTGCACTTCGAAACATCACTCACTACTTCACATGAACACCGTCCCCGCTCTTCCGCCTCCACAAACTATTGAAAATTGTACACCAGGCCTTTCATCATCAACTCAGTTGTCGCGTGTCTCAACACTGTCAGCAAACGCGTTTTCTGAAAACTTCGCTCTGCTCGCTACTGCAATAATTTTTGTCAAAAATCGTACTGGGTGCCTGGTTCCCTTCCGGGCACTCCTCGACTCCGCCTCGCAGATAAACTTCGTTACTGCGCGGTTGGCACATCAACTTCAGCTAAAGATGAAAAATTCCAGCACGTTTATATCTGGAATAGGTGAATCCAGTTTCACAGCTGACAAAATTGTTGATGTTTTTGCACAATCGAAGGAAGGTGAGTACTCTTTCTCATTCCCAGCTGTCGTTTCACGCACCATCACAGAGTATCAACCTAACTTCGACATAAACACATCTGGATGGAACATTCCATAAAACCTTAAACTGGCAGATCCTCAATTTTACAAATCGCAGCACATTGACGTCTTAATTGGTGCATCTTTATTCTTCGAGCTGATGTGTGTAGGGCAAATTCGCTTGCCAAACAACTTGCATATTCTCCAAAAAACAAAACTCGGTTGGGTTGCCTCTGGTGGCAGCCTGCATACTCACAACAGATTGTCTTCGTTAGCGGCAGTTCGAGCCCAGCACGCTGAAAACGATGGAGAAACCAGCCTAGACGCCCTTGTCAAAAAGTTTTGGGAAGTCGACGCCTATTCCTCCAGCTCAACCTTTACACGTGAAGAAATCGAATGTGAACAGCCTTTTTTTGCAAAACTATGTTCGTCTGAGTTCTGGTGAGTACACAGTTCGACTTCCACTAAAACAAAATTTAGAATTATTGGGCAATTCGTACACACAAGCTCTTAAGCGTTTTGAAAATCTCGAAAAGAAGTTTGAACGTGATATCGATTTAAAAAATGAATATTCGCAGTTTATTAGTGAGTATATTGCACTAAAACACATGTCTTTGGCCTTGTTAACACCGGATGTCACGGCAAACTTTCTACCCCATCAGTGCGTCCACAAATCGGACAGTACAACCACCAAATTGAGAGTCGTATTCGACGGCTCTGCTCAAACAACTTCGGGATATTCGATAAACGATATTCTCATGACTGGTCCAACCATTCAACCAAAACTTTTCGACACGCTCATACGTTTTCGTTTTTTCAAAGTGGCTTTGACAGGCGATATCTGCAAAATGTATCGCTATGTTCGTGTTTCGCCACCAGATAACTTTCTTCAATGCATTCTTTGGAGACATAATCCTGACGAAGAAATACAAATATTTTCTCTTGACACTGTCACTTATGGTACGAAGCCTGCTGCCTTTTTAGCGATTCGCGCTATGCACCAGCTGACACTCGACGAAGAGCAATCATTTCCATTTGGTGCAAAAATTGTATGCCGAGACTTCTACGTCGATGATCTAATTTCTGGCGCCAATACAGCCGAAGAAGCGGCTGAAATTCGTTTCCAGACAACGACGCTACTTCAAAAGGGAAATTTTCTGCTTAGAAAATGGTGTTCAAACGACCCTCAAGCTCTCATTGGTGTGGTACCATCGGAGCGTGAGCAATTTTTAAAATTTAATGATGATACCAATGTTACTAAAACCTTAGGTTTGGTCTGGGATCCGCAGAGTGATGATTTTATCTTTTCATTTACGCCTACAAAGGCTATCAAGCACATCAATAAACGCACTATTCTTTTCATCATTGCTCGCTTCTACGACCCTTTAGGCTTAATTGGGCCTATCATCACAAAGGCAAAGATTTTTCTACAAAGTATGTGGAAAGAACAATTGAATTGGGATGAAAGTCTACCACAGCATTTATACACTAGTTGGACAGAGCTCTGTGCTGAATTTGAAATGCTTCGAAATTTTCGTTTTCCTCGTTACGTGTCAATGCCAAATTCTACTAAGCAGATACATGGTTTTTGTGATGCCAGCCTCGCTGCATATGGAGCCTGCATATATGTGCGCTCAGAATACAATGGCAAAATAAAAACACATCTTCTTTGCTCAAAATCCAGAGTTTCGCCTTTAAAAACTCTCACCATTCCTAAACTAGAGCTTTCTGCCGCTCTACTGCTTTCAGAGCTGCTGGAGCCAGTTAAAGGCTCTTTAGATTGTGACTGCACTTTTTATTGTTGGTCTGATTCGACTATAGTTCTCTCATGGCTTCACGAAGAATCTTCAAATTTTAATATTTTTGTCTCTAACAGAGTAAGTCGAATTCAAACACTCACGAGTGGTATGCTATGGCAACACGTATCAACAAACTGCAATCCAGCTGACATATTGTCACGTGGTTCGTCTCCAAGCGAACTCTTTGGAAGCATGGTCCGTCATATCTTCACCAGCAACAGGCAAATTGGCCAAAACAGCCTGAACTACTCAACGAGTTGCCTGAGCGTCGTCGCATGGTCTTAATAGCTACATCTTATCGTGAAGACTTATCTCTGCAATGCAAATATTATAATGATTTCAGCAAACTACAGCGTATATTTGCTTACATTTCGCGATTTTGGGCAAGGAAGAACAAAAGTGAAGCAAGAAGAGTGGGGCCACTTAATCTACAAGACATACAGCTTGGTACCCGATTATTGATACGTTCGATTCAACAAATTCATTTCGTCTCAGAATACAATAAGTTACACAGCAAACAACAAATCAAGCCTTCGAGCACAATTCGTTCACTTAACCCTTTCATAGATGATTTCGGACTGCTTCGAGTTGGCGGTCGCCTGAAAAATTCCACACTTGATTTCGACGCACGGCATCCCATCATACTGCCAAAGCAGCATCCTGTAACCAATTCGCTCAGCGAACATTTTCATCGTAAGTTCCTGCACGCTGGACCGCAGAGTCTAATCGCTTCAATACGCTTGAAATTTTAGCCACTGGGAGGTCGAAAAATAGTTTCCAGCGTCGTAAATAAGTGCGTCAAGTGTTTTAGACTCAAGCCGAAACTAATGGAGCACATGATGGGTGACTTGCCACCAGAACGAGTTCAAGCTAGCAGAACCTTCTTCACCACCGGCATCGATTTCTGCGGGCCATTCTACTTCAAATCTGACGTTCGTAACAGACCCGCAATGAAGTGCTACATTTGTGTCTTCATATGCTTCTCCACGAAGGCTACTCATTTGGAACTTGTGTATGACTTGTCCACCGCATCGTTCTTGGCTGCTCTCAAACGCTTCATTTCAATGCGCGGAAGGCCAAAAACCATCTGGTCGGACAACGCCACAAATTTTGTTGGCGCTAAAAACGAGCTGAAAGATCTCAAGAGCCTCTTCATGTCGGATCCTCATATACAAGCCGTTCATCAACATTGCCTCGAAGATGGTATCGAATGGCGCTTCATTCCACCAAAATCTCCACACTTCGGCGGATTGTGGGAGGCTGCGGTGAAGGCAGCTAAGACTCATATCTATCGAGTTGTTGGCTACTCAATATTGACTTTTGAGGAGTTGCGCACACTTGTGTGCCAGGTATGCGCTATAATCAATTCTCGTCCTCTTTTTCCAATTTCAGAAAATCCCAGCGACCTAGACGTTCTCACCCCCGCGCATTTTTTAGTTGGTGCTCCATTTACAAGTTTTGTAGAGCCAGATGTTACTCATCTTGACCTGAATCGTCTAGACAGATGGCAGCGTGTGTGTTTCCTGCAACAAACATTTTGAAAAAATGGAGCTCTAACTATCTGACAATTCTTTAAGAGCGCAACAAGTGGCAAGCTTCATCACCAAATCTTCGGATTGGGGCTATGGTTGTGCTCAAGGACGAAAACCTACCACCACTCAAATGGAAACTCGGTCGTGTAGTAGACCTCATCCATGGTGACGATGGCGTGGCTCGAATTGCAGTCGTTCGAACCAACAACGGTTTGACAAGAAGAGCTGTTACTAAAATCGCTGCGCTTCCTATCAACGAAGATACAGTCGGAAGTGTGAACCTTCCAACGGCGGGAGGATGTTATGAGCAGAGCTAAATATATACAAATTTATATAATTTGTCTTATTTTGTATACACTTAGTTCCACTGTAAACTCTTTAATCACATTTGCATAAATATGTTTAACTACCGTTCGCTCTTGTACACAAGCCAGCGTTATACATACGTTTATTTTTTGTATTAACTGCAATTAAAGCTTTCTATAGTTATTTTTCTTTTCGCATAAATACTCTCACTGCATCAGAATCTTTCGTTTTTCGCTTTTAACTGTCATTGTTTAGCATCACGAAATTTCGGCACTCGGCCAGCAAATAAATTTATAATTACATACAAATAAGTGCGTGTTTCAATTTTTCGCAAAATAAGTAGCAAAAACGTTTGCTACTTCGACAGATTTTTATAATTATTTGGTTTAATTCCCTATTTTTGCCTTTTTGTGTTTACTTGCAGCAAGGCTTTGCCGACTTTCAAAGCATTAAAATGCCCCACTTGCGAACTTGAAAATAAAAGAGCGACTACCGCACTGTTTTTGATATAATTCAAGTCTGAATTCTTTATTAAAATTTACTGGTATTTATACCAAGATTTTTGGTATTCTTGTTCTTATTCTAGATAATATGCTAATTACAATTCTTAACATATATATCTACTAATATAAAATTACGGGAATATGTGACATATTGGTAACATGTGTAAATCGATCATCTTTGACCGATATTTAAAAGTCAGTCATTGGGACACACACCAATTCTGCTCTGCATGTCGCTCAAATTGCAGTTTGTCACACTTTAAGTTGACGCTGCTAGTGTGTCATAACAATAAGCGACGGTCTAGTTAGTCAGCATATGATAGCTGCTGTTGAGTGGGTTATTGGTACGCTATGAATCACATGTTGCCTATATGCACACTACATCCTTCCCCCAAAAAAATAATAAAGGGTGATTTTTTTGAGGTTATGATTTTCATGCATTAGTATTTGACAGATCACGTGGGATTTCAGACATGGTGTCAAAGAGAAAGATGCTCAGTATGCTTTGACATTTCATCATGAATAGACTTACTAACGAGCAACGCTTGCAAATCATTGAATTTTATTACCAAAATCAGTGTTCGGTTCGAAATGTGTTTTATCGACAAATTTTGTTCAGCGATGAGGCTCATTTCTGGTTGAATGGCTACGTAAATAAGCAAAATTGCCGCATTTGGAGTGAAGAGCAACCAGAAGCCGTTCAAGAACTGGCCATGCATCCCGAAAAATGCACTGTTTGGTGTGGTTTGTACGCTGGTGGAATCATTGGACCGTATTTTTTCAAAGATGCTGTTGGACGCAACGTTACGGTGAATGGTGATCGCTATCGTTCGATGCTAACAAACTTTTTGTTGCCAAAAATGGAAGAACTGAACTTGGTTGACATGTGGTTTCAACAAGATGGCGCTACATGCCACACATCTCGCGATTCTATGGCCATTTTGAGGGAAAACTTCGGAGAACAATTAATCTCAAGAAATGGACCGGTAAGTTGGCCACCAAGATCATGCGATTTGACGCCTTTAGACTATTTTTTGTGGGGCTACGTCAAGTCTAAAGTCTACAGAAATAAGCCAGCAACTATTCCAGCTTTGGAAGACAACATTTCCGAAGAAATTCGGGCTATTCCGGCCGAAATGCTCGAAAAAGTTGCCCAAAATTGGACTTTCCGAATGGACCACCTAAGACGCAGCCGCGGTCAACATTTAAATGAAATTATCTTCAAAAAGTAAATGTCATGGACCAATCTAACGTTTCAAATAAAGAACCGATGAGATTTTGCAAATTTTATGCGTTTTTTTTAAAAAAAAAGTTATCAGGCACTTAAAAAATCACTCTTTATTTGTTTATATTTCTTAAAATTTAAATAAATGTAATTTTTTATGTATTTATAATCTATAGCGCTGTTTATAACTATGTATCTTAAAATAACTTAATATATTTGTCTAGACTTTACTAAATTATTATTGTGTATTTCATATAATTTATCATCTAGTTGTATAACGCTATTACATTTATTTTGCGAAATTATTTTATACGGGCCTTTAAATGGCTTATCAATTTTTTTCTTATTTTGTACTTCTAAAAAAACGTAATCACCTACTTTAAAATTTGAGTTATTTATAGTTTTTTGTTTATAGTTTTCTAGCAGGTTGTTCCTAGCTTGTTCATGTGAATATCTTAATTTTAATTTTAATTCATTTAGATAATTATCTAAGTCATATATTTGTTCTTTATTCGTCATTATTTGAGCTTAATTTACCAAAAACTAGTTCAAATGGTGAGTAATTTGTGCTACAATGTGGCATTGAATTATAACAATATGTGTAATATGGGAGCCAATCATCCCAATTATCTTTATCACCTGCTGTCATTAAATAATCGTTTAGTATTCTATGATTTCTTTCTATTGAGCCTAATGTTTCATGATGGAAAGGTGTCGAAACAAATTTGTCTATATTCAATAATTTAGATATATTCTTTAATAACTCGTTAGTAAATTCAGTTCCTTTGTCTGTCAACAGTTTTCTGAAACATCCATATTTAAGAATGAATTTTTCTACTATTGCTTTTGCTACTGTTATAGCATCTTTACTTTCCAACGGAAATGCTTCAACAAATTTTGTTAATTCGTATTGAAATGTCAAAATATATCTGTAACGCTTGGATGGTCTTAGAGGGCCTACAGTGTCAATCGTGATTGTTACAAATGACGTGTTTGGAGTATCCGTTACTTCAAAATTTTCTCTAGTGTATTTAGTTATTTTTACTTTATTGCAGATTTCACAATTGTTAATGAATTTCTTAACCATTTTATTCATATTTTTCCAGACAAACTTCTGTTTTAATTTTCCTATACATTTCCTGATTCCGCAATGTCCTCCTAATTTTGAATTATGATGTTCTTCTATTAACCTGTGCATTTCCTGTTCGTTTCTAACCTGTCTTGGAGGTTCATATAAAATAATATTCAAACATTCTTCATTTCTTCTATCCTTTTGCAGCTTATTAAATATATCCTTGAACTCACTTACGTTCACTTTTTCAAAAATTTTACTATTCCTCGGAAGCGCTACCGTTTTAACATCTGCATTGCTCATCACGAATATTAACTTCTTCAAAATCAATTTTACCTCTGATAGAGAATTATCGTTAAATTCGACAACTACAGTGTTTGCTGCTATATTTATTTTATTTCTTTGGGTACCCTTATTTTCTTTAATACTTTTTGTAAATTCTAATTTCTTTATCCGCCTAGTGTCTGATATTGATACACATTCCCAGATATGAAGGTGATCAATCCCCACATTTGAGTCTAAGGCATTTGCACAGTTATTTTCATTATTTAATTTAACATTTTCTTCTATATTTTTCTTCATTGCGCGCGTTATAACATTAACATCATATTTTGGAATCATTTCTCTTAGTTTGTTGGAATCTATTTGTATTCTGGAAAGTGCGTTTGTGTTCATTTTTCCTTGCTTAAATATTATCTCAAAGTCATAGTCCATTAGGTCAACTCTTATTCTGGTCAATTTTGATGAATGATTTTTGTTTGTATAAAGACTAACTTGTGGTCTATGGTCAGTGTAAACTATGAACTTTCTACCAAATAAGTAAGGACGGAAATAGTTTATACCCCAATGAATTGCTAATAACTCTTTTTCAATTATAGGTTTATTTAATTCATGTTTGTTCAAGGCTTTGCTAGCATAGGCTATTGGTTTGTCTGCCCCTATTTCGAATTGTGACAACACCGCTCCTAGAGCATGATTTGATGCATCTGTTGTTAAAATGAACGGTTTGGAAAAATTTGGATAACTGAGAATGGGAGGGCTCATGAGTTTTTCTTTCAATGTGTTAAAAGCTTTAAAGCATTCTGTTGTCCAGCTAAAAATCTGTTTTTTCTTTAATAACTGATTCAATGGTTTAGCAACGTCTGCAAAATCTTGAATGAACCTTCGGTAGTAATTGCAAAATGCAACAAATCTTACGTCATCTGCATTTTCAGGTATAGGATAATTTTTGATTACTTCATATTTTGCTGGGTCTGTACGTGTTCCTTCGGAAGTAATTAAATGACCAAGATATACTACTTCTGGTTTTAAAAAGTTGCATTTCCCTGGATTGAGTTTCAAATTATATTCGCGTAAACGTTCAAATACTGCTAACAGATTTTGATTGTGCTCTCTCAGATTTGAACCAAATACAATTATATCATCTACATATAGAAAAGATGATGCCTGCAGACCACTTAAAGCTATCGATAGCATTCTTTGGAAACTGTTTGTTGAAATTTTTAAACCAAATGGTAGTCTTTTAAACTGATAATGAACTTGATTCGTTGCGAAAGCTGTTACATGTCTAGATTCTTTATTTAGTGGTATTTGGTGGAATGAACTGGTCATATCAAGAGTGGAGAAATATTTTGCATTTCCTAGTTTGTCAAGTACGTCATCCAGTCTTGTTAGCGGGAATTTATCATCCACTATTTTTTTGTTTAAAGATCTAAAATCTACAACTAGCCTCCACTTAGTTTTACCTTCTTTGCCCTTTTTTGGTACTATAAGTAAGGGAGAATTATATGGACTAATCAATGGTTCTATTATGTCTTCTTCAAGCAAATTTGAGACCTGTCTATCTATCTCTTCCAACTGTGTATGAGGTAATCTATAGTTTTTTATGTATACTGGAGTTGTGTCATTTAGTGCTATTTTTTGTTTATAAAAATTATTATTTGTTAAAATTTCTCCTTCTAAATGGAATATTTCTTGAAACTGTTCACATAATCTTAATATGTCTTCTTGTGCTTTTTTATCTAGACCTTCAATATTTAATTCTTTTCTTAGATCTCGTCGTCTTTCTTCATGATTTTGTTTGATTGTGTATGTGAATATATCATAGTCTGTAAGCGGTTGAATTCCTATAATAATATTGTTAATTGAAACTTCTGTGTCTCTAGTGTTGAGTATTTTGACATGTTTTATACCATTCGATGGTACAATTGAATTTGGTAAAAATACTCCTTTGGTTATTTCGTTACCGACCACAACACTGTCATGTTCTACTTGAAATTCCACAGCTTGTATGGTTTCTGTTCTTGGAGGTATTGTTATGCTTCCTATATTCTTCGTATTCATGTTCATTGGTAGTATTATCTCATCTCCATTGTAATTAATAATTAAAACATAAGTTTCATAATCAATTTTACAGTTGTATAATTGCAAGAAATCTTGCCCCAATATGCCATTAGTTGATAAATTAAAATTGTCATCAATTATTTGAAATTCATGGTTAATTGTGTTTTCACCTATTACTAAGTTTATATTAGACGTACCTTTCGAGTATATAGCTTTATCTGTGAACCCGTTTATTCTACATGTATCAGGCCCGTAGACAAGGGGGGGGGGATTTTAGGGTTAAACCCCCCCCCCCTTATGGTCCAAAAAGTATAAAAAATAATATATTAGCATTAATATAACTTTGCCAATGTGCGAATACTTGCTGCACGTGCGTCTTTTTTCTCTTACAGTGCAAACTGCAAGTGCAAACAGCTACAGCGAAAACATCAACATGCTTAAGTATCGAAAAAAGTTCGATACATTCAATTGAACTTTGTCTACCACCAGCAATTTAAGAATTTATTGCGTTAACAGGTGTTACGTGAAAGTGGTGAAATTTTGATTGAGTTTTGTTAGATAAGTTTAAGAGTTTCTATTGTTAATTTTACTGTGCCAAAACTACAAAAATGATTCTACTTAATTGGCTGCAGAAACCAGAAGTAAAAAAGGCTAGAACGGTGGAAAGTAAGTTCTTGATTTAAATGATTTTTTTTCCTTTATCAAAGCGTAAATGTGTTAAAAAGTTGCCGAATATTTCTGAATGTTTGAAAGCTGTGTTTTTTTGGTAGCGTGTTTGCATTGATTGAATATTAATGGATTACCTTTTTGCTCGATGCGGAACCGACAAAATCCGAATAATATTATATTTCATCTGTATTGCAGAAAACGTTCAAGAAACTTTGGAATCTGAAAAGCCTTCAGAACTTCCTTTGTAACCTGCAGTTGAAGAAAGCTTTAATGTTGACAGCTATGTTGAAAGCGGTAGTACAAGTTGTGGAATTAATATTTTACTTTTAATGTTTATAACTCTAAGTTTGTGTGTATGGTTGTAGAAGTTGTTCCAGAAATATCATTTGATTTATCGGAACTGCCTTCGACTTCGAGAGTATATCAATGTCCAAATAACGATATTTCCAAGTTGATGAGCAATATTTCTGATTCGAACCGCCTTGAAAGTTTTCAAAGTATTTATGTGCCTCCCCAAATTTTAATTTTCCTGCCAGCGGTTTTCGCAAACTCCGATTTAAGCATACTTGGTTGAACCGTTGGCATTGGTTGGTTTACTCCAAATTAGAAAATGCAGCTTATTGGAAGTTTTGCATATTTTTTAGCACTGGTTTTGGAGGTACAGGATCACAACCTCTTGGTAATTTTACTGAATGATAATAAAAACTTTTAAAATAAAATTTTTTAACCTTTTCATTGTGGCCTTTACAAAAGTCAGGAAATACGAGAAAATGTCGTTATTCTAATCGTGGTTATTTTTATATAGAATTTTAAACCGACCGTTTGCAAGTTAATTATTAAAATAATAAGATAAGATGCTTAATTATCGTCATTTTAGAAGTTTGTCTTGAAAATTTTATTTTTTAGCTTCTTTCTGTATTCCAAAATGACAGTGCAAAGATAAGCAAGATATATAGCCGAAACACATTGAGCTCAACAAACGACAGTTTTGAAATTATAGAACACACGTTTTTTATGTTCAATGGGTGTGCATCCTTAAGCATACATAGGGATTGCAGTGTCACAGCGGACGCTGTGTTATTAGAATTAACAAAAAAAAAAAAAGTAAGAAGACTTAATCTATATATATAAAAATCAAATGCGTGTGCGTTTTGCTAAGGCTCAGAAACGGCTGGGCCGATTTTAATATTTCCTTTTTTGTATTGTTTGCCTTAATACAGATGTGGTTTAGAAAGAAAGAAAATTACAAAAACTTCAAGGAACAGCGGAAAAATCAAAATTGGTAATTTTGTATGGGAATTGCCACATCAGACTACTTTAAATAGCCAACAAATCTTAACGGCAGGACGGATTTAACTCAAATTCGGCACACACATTACTTGAATCCTAGATTAGGTTATGGCATACTTGGTTTTGACCACGCCCCTTCTTCTGCCCCTTTACAAGAAACGTAAATTATCCTACTAGCATACTTTAATTAGCGAAACTGTGCGTCTAAATAATTAAAAGAAAATTCTGTCAAAAAATATTCACATATCTTCAAAATTGCACAAAATATTAGTACAGCGTCTTTTTCTAATAACTTCGTTTCCTTAGAATAACAAAAAACTATCAGAAATTCGTATTTCTTATTGATATATTATAATAATTTTAATATTTATATATTATAAGTATTTCGTTGATAAATTCAATTTAAGCACTTAATAAACCAGATTTGAAGAAAGCTCCAACGTATTCATTTTTTACTCCAAAAATCACAAAAGCTGTCATTTCAATAAATAAAAAAAACTTAAAAAAAAAATTATTTGTTTGCCCATTGTGGGGATCGATCCTTAGACCACGTCATGGCTTCAAAACTAACAGTTGAGCTGACTATTTTTATTCAAATTGAAATGTACTAAAAAAACTTTCTAATAGAATTCGCAATAAAATGATATGACAGCATAATCTTTTGAATTCGAATAACAGCAGCCTATTACATTCCGTGTTAATATGGGATATTGGAGTGTTTCATGCAATCAATATTTGATTCGATTGGCACCATTGGCACCATTTGTTATCGATCATGAATGTTCGATAAAAAATTAATTTCGGGTGGAATCGTGATATTAGGGCGGGACGAAGTTTGCCGGGTCCTTTTGTATAAATATATAAAATAAACAAAAATAAACAAAAATAAAGTAAATTCATTTTTGTTTTTTGTATTTGGTGTACAAAAAAGTTTTAAAGTGTTTTTTTTTCAAGTTTGTCGCTTTATTGTGAAAAATTTGTTACAAATTCATTTTTCAAAGTATTGTTCATTTCTAGTCACTAATTTTTCACATCTTTCTGGTAATTATATCGACTCATAACCGCCAAAATATCTTAAGCGACATAATATCCGATTTATGTTTTTTGATGAAAATCGATAATTTGCGATGGTTTACATCGTCTGTCAAAATTTCATAGGTGTACGAAATTAGATTATGAATTTAAACCAAAAGCAAAAAATTAAAAAAGCACTAAGCACTAAGCAAAGATAATTACAAAAAACCTTCTCCTGTAAAATTTTCTTTTTGGCGCTTAAGATATTTTGGCGGTTATGAGTCGATATAAAAAATACGTTTTCATTTATCAATATCAAAAACTATCGATATTTTTTTTAATCCAAACGCCCCCCTTAGGTAAATCCTGGCTACGGGCCTGACATGTATTATTATAATCTATTTGTTTTGAATAATTCTTTAAAATCGAAATGTCTGCTCCGGTGTCTATCAGAAAAGTGAATACTTCTTTTTCATCTTTTATATTGAGTGTCACAAAATTTGTTGTGCACAATGTGCGTGCTAAATTTAACGTTTTTGCCGCACGAAATTGCCCCGGATCGCTTGCCCGGGGTAACTTCCGTTTCCCGATTGGTTTTGTCCAACCCTTTGTCCGTTATTTTGTCCAAATCTTTGGTCATTGTACCATCTATACCCCCTATTTTGTATGTTGTTAAACCTGTTGTTGTTATTATTATTCCTGTTATTTGAGTTTTGTCGTTGATAACACTGTGCGACAATTTAAGGGTCAATTGGAATAACCTCAAATATCTAAATGGTTTCTAATAGTGGATGGTCTATATATTATGCCCTCATACTCAGTTTTATCGGATTAGGTCAAATAAAAGAGAAATTCAAGGTCAAACTTCACCTTAAAGTCACAAATTTTTTCTTATAACTCTTAAACTAAATTCAAATTCTATGTAGTAACTGCATCTAAATATTTGCAATGGATGATTCTTTACATTTTAAGACCATTTTTTGCTCAAACAGTTACGTAAGGGGTTTAATATTTTCTTCGAAAACAGGACTTTTTAAAAAAAAATAAAATTTTCAATAGTTCATTTACTATGTATTTGTCTTCAAAAACAATCAGATTTTACTGAACTTTTGCATACACCTTAAATAAAATAAAATAACCCACCTGTGAAAAGATCACAACAATTACATGTGTGCATCCAAAGATATTCGTATTCAAAGATTACCAACGGTGGTAACTTCGTTAATGTAAGCCCTACCGCAAAATCATTCAAATGAAACTTATAGACCCAACAATTTTCTTTAAAACTGTCCTTCACATTTTAACCGAAAGAGTTACCGTTTTAAAGATATGCGCGTAAATGTGTAATTACAACATATATGAAAAATATATGAACTTGAGAAGAAATAGAAATAAAAAAAAATTTTTATTTTAACCGTTTTAATTTTTCATATAAGTTGTAATTACACATTTACGCGCATATCTTTAAAACGGTAACTCTTTCGGTTAAAATGTTAAGGACAGTTTTAAAGAAAATTGTTGGGTCTATAAGTTTCATTTGAATGATTTTGCGCTAGGGCTTACATTAACGAAGTTACCACCGTTGGTAATCTTTGAATCCGAATATCTTTGGATGCACACATGTAATTGTTGTGATCTTTTCACAGGTGGGTTATTTTATTTTACTTAAGGTGTATGCAAAAATTCAGTAAAATCTGATTGTTTTTGCAGACAAATACATAGTAAATGAACTATTGAAAATTTTCTTTTTTTTTAAAAAAGTCCTGTTTTCGAAGAAAATACTAAACCCTTTACGTAACTTTTTGAGCAAAAAATGGTCTTAAAATGTAAAGAATCATCCATTGCAAATATTTAGATGCAGTTACTACATAGAATTTGAATTTAGTTTAAGAGTTATAAGAAAAAATTTGTGACTTAAAGGTGAAGTTTGACCTTGAATTTCTCTCTTATTTGACCTAATCCGATAAAACTGAGTACGAGGGTATAATAAAGAGTGATTTTTTAAGTGCCTGATAACTTTTTTTTTAAAAAAAACGCATAAAATTTGCAAAATCTCATCGGTTCTTTATTTGAAACGTTAGATTGGTCCATGACATTTACTTTTTGGAGATAATTTCATTTAAATGTTGACCGCGGCTGCGTCTTAGGTGGTCCATTCGGAAAGTCCAATTTTGGGCAACTTTTTCGAGCATTTCGGCCGGAATAGCCCGAATTTCTTCGGAAATGTTGTCTTCCAAAGCTGGAATAGTTGCTGGCTTATTTCTGTAGACTTTAGACTTGACGTAGCCCCACAAAAAATAGTCTAAAGGCGTCAAATCGCATGATCTTGGTGGCCAACTTACCGGTCCATTTCTTGAGATTAATTGTTCTCCGAAGTTTTCCCTCAAAATGGCCATAGAATCGCGAGATGTGTGGCATGTAGCGCCATCTTGTTGAAACCACATGTCAACCAAGTTCAGTTCTTCCATTTTTGGCAACAAAAAGTTTGTTAGCATCGAACGATAGCGATCACCATTCACCGTAACGTTGCGTCCAACAGCATCTTTGAAAAAATACGGTCCAATGATTCCACCAGCGTACAAACCACACCAAACAGTGCATTTTTCGGGATGCATGGCCAGTTCTTGAACGGCTTCTGGTTGCTCTTCACTCCAAATGCGGCAATTTTGCTTATTTACGTAGCCATTCAACCAGAAATGAGCCTCATCGCTGAACAAAATTTGTCGATAAAACACATTTCGAACCGAACACTGATTTTGGTAATAAAATTCAATGATTTGCAAGCGTTGCTCGTTAGTAAGTCTATTCATGATGAAATGTCAAAGCATACTGAGCATCTTTCTCTTTGACACCATGTCTGAAATCCCACGTGATCTGTCAAATACTAATGCATGAAAATCATAACCTCAAAAAAATCACCCTTTATATAGACCATCCACTATTATAAATCATTGAGATATTTGAAGTTATTTTTTCGTGTCGCACTGTGCAATTATTGTTGTTTCTGAAATTATTACTATTAAATCTATTACTAATATAGTTTCTAGTATAGTTTGACCTAAATCCTGTGGCGAAATGTATGTTTTTCTGTCCTGGTCTTGTTTCTGCTTTTGCAGCAATCTGAACTGCTTCATTGAATTTTGTGGCTCTTGAAGCTAGGACGACCGATTTAATATAGTCATTGAGTCCGTTTTTGAATGCACTCAAAGCAAGTTGCTCATTTAGAACTACTATAAGCTCCCTATTTGCTTCTCCTTGCTCTTCTATCTGTATCTGATTTAGTGTAGCTATTAGAGATTCTATTCTCTCAACAAAAACGTTGACACTTGTGCTCCCCTGATACAATCTTGACAACTCAATGTGAATATTTAGTGAATTTTTATTAGACTTGTAATTCTTACTCAATGTTGATTTTAAATCTGTTATTGTTTCTGGTTTGGTTTCTGTTAGTAGTTTATTCTTGACTTTGTCTGTTAATTTTGTTAACAGGACGAATTTAACTAATTTTTTTTTTCATTTTCATCTTTGAGCGTATCTCCATAAAATTCTATTAAATTTAGAAAATTTGACAGAGTCTTCTGATCTCCGTCATATTCTGGTATCAACTTCACCGCAGTTAATAACTCAAAACTCGACATGATTATATCTTTAGGCTTCAAAAATTTTATTATCTCTGTTTCTATTTTATGAAATAGATCTATGTTATTTTTCAAGTCTTGGATGCTTGACTCCTTTGTTATAGTTTTAAAAACGTCTTATAATGTAAATTTTATTTTGCTAATATATTCTTGCGTGTATGTTCTATTTGGACTTTTTTTTAGTATTGTTAAAATGTCTTTTAATGTGTTGAACTCCTCATGCTTACATATTTTGTTTTTGTTTTTTTTTGTAATTTTTCTTATATTTTATTTATTAAACATTAGTTACATTCATGTGCTTTTAAGCTAATATTAATTGATTTCCTATTACAAACATTTTTTTTACATATAAAATTATCTTTACTTGTTGCGAAATTGTTTTTGCCAATTAATGATTTACATAAGCTATACCTGAAACAATTATAATGAAAACTCATATTTTTGTAACTAAGATATCTTATTTTTCCTATATCTATTATTTTTTTGTTACATCCCAAAACATCCTTGGTAAAAACAGCCTGTAGCTACATTTGCTGCTATAGTTTGGCGTAATTGCCTTCTAACATAATTCTTATAATATCTATTTATTAAATACAAAATTACAACTATCATAAAAACTATAGAAATTATTTCCACTATACTATTAAACATGTTTATGTTGACACTGCTGCTGCTACTGCTGCTATTGTTGTTGTTGTTGTTGGTTGTCTTTTCGCCTGACCACCAGCCCATGTTTCTACGACTTATTGTTTATTGCTTTTTTTGTTGTCGCAATCTTGTTGTCTTGTTGTTTCTGCTTCTGTACTGCTCTATCGTCAGTGGTTGTGGACCTGTTGTCTTCGGAGTGGGTGTGTATTTTGGAAAGCCTGAGTCCAAGGGACGTATTCTTCTGTGCTTCTTGGAGCGTTTAATCCCTCAGAAAGTTTGTCCAGCTCTTCTCTAGAGTACTTGGACATTTCAGTAGAAAACCAAAATGAATTTTCGAAACGATTTTGGCAGGATCGATGGTAGCAGGATCGCCATGTGGTGTATTTAACGACGGTAAAGGATTTTTATAATTATTTGGTTTAATTCCCTATTTTTGCCTTTTTGTGTTTACTTGCAGCAAGGCTTTGCCGACTTTCAAAGCATTAAAATGCCCCACTTGAGAACTTGAAAATAAAAGAGCGACTAGCGCACTGTTTTTGATATAATTCAAGTCTGAATTCTTTATTAAAATTTACTGGTATTTATACCAAGATTTTTGGTATTCTTGTTCTTATTCTAGATAATATGCTAATTACAATTCTTAACATATATATCTACTAATATAAAATTACGGGAATATGTGACATATTGGTAACATGTGTAAATCGATCATCTTTGACCGATATTTAAAAGTCAGTCATTGGGACACACACCAATTCTGCTCTGCATGTCGCTCAAATTGCAGTTTGTCACACTTTAAGTTGACGCTGCTAGTGTGTCATAACAATAAGCGACGGTCTAGTTAGTCAGCATATGATAGCTGCTGTTGAGTGGGTTATTGGTACGCTATGAATCACATGTTGCCTATATGCACACTACAGGGGTCTATAATGTTTTTTAAATTTTCGGAACTAAGAATATTGAATGGAATGCTGTCTTCCATTCCGCCACTAGGCCAATATAAGACCGAAATAATTGTTTTTTGCTGATTTCGATTTTGATCATTTGTTTTCTAAAAATTTTTTTAGAAGTACTGTTGACGGATTCCAAAACACTATTGTCAACATAAGCAAATTCATCTTCTTTTATTTTATGCACTTTGATAACATGAGTTTTTAAATTAAAAATTCGACCAATTTTCAAGGTATGCGAACACAGTTTACATACGGCTTGGTCATTAATGAAATCAAAATATTTTTCAATAATTTTTTTTTTACACGTGGCGCCATAATTATCACCAATAAGGAACAGAGAACTTATGACTGAATGACTGAAGCAGCAAACGACATCTATGATCTTATTGCTTGGTCATCGCGCGCAGCAAAAATATTCGAATTTGAACTGCAATATCTTGACCGACAAAAAAATTAAAGAAAAAGCAAAGAAAACCAAAACAACAGCTAACTGCTGGCAATTGCTACAATTGGTTTCGAAGCATTTTATTCAGCTAACTGTGTAACAAAAACCTACTGAGCAGAAAGCTGAAGTAAAATTTAGCAAAAAACTGGATATTCCTTTCTCCTGGTTGCTTACAACTTATTGAGTAAGAATTTGAAAACGAAGTTTTTACACATTAACTGGTCCTGACTTTTCTTTTTTATTTTCTCTTACATCATTATTTCCTTGAAATTTTATTTTGTTCAAGCAATGCAATATAACTTGTTTTCCTCAATTCCCCTAATATAACTTGTATCCTCTCAAATTGGAGTTATGTTACTGTTACTGTTATTGTTAAAGAAATTTTTGTTCAGAATAAAATTAATTGGCATTCGCAACACTCTACTAAACCTACTGAAGTATTAAAAAATGGGTTATCTCATCACAGTCAGCCAGGATAGCAACCTTGTTAATGAAGTTTAGTAGGAATTTTACTTTTAAATAAATTGTATCTATAATAGCCTTTGAAGGCTTACTATAAAATAGTCTTTGAACAGTGTGCCTTAACCTTCCCAGTCAAAAATAGATTATACAGGAATATCTCTTCAGCTGATCACTTCTGCTGAGATATATGAACAACTTTTCTAAGTGTTTTTCTCAGCCTCTTAAAAAAAGGGATAGTTTCAAAATCCATGAACTATGCAGGACTAATCCAAGTCTAAGATGCATGCTTGGAATTTTGCTAATTTAAGTTGGGGTGGAAAGGGGAAGCCAAATAAGGCATTTCTTGGATATTTTAAGTAAAGTAGTAGAAATATATTTAATTTGATGCAAGTGTTGTGTCTGTACCTCAGCCAATTCAACTTTTTAAGTTTTACTATTGAAAATCTAGTGGCGTCCGTGGCGTAGTTGGTTAAAGTGCGTGGCCGCTATGTCAAAGAACCTTGGAGACCCAGGTTCGAACCCCAGCAGCGACAGAAAATTATTTGAATTAAAATAATTTTTCTGTACGGCCGCCACCTCTCTGCAGACAATGGCAAACCTCAGAGAGTAATCAAACTGCCATGTAAAGCTTCTTGAGAACGAGAACATTCCGTTCATCGCCGTTCGGAGTCGGCGTTTAGCATGTATGTCCGGTTCTCGGTCAATTGTGTACAAACTTAATAACACGCACAACACAATTGATCATAAGAAGCTAGGTCAAAGTCCTTTCAAGGGCTGAAATGGCCAGTTATTTATTTTTTTTTATCGAAAATCTTACCAACCACTTTTGTGACTTGCTGTTTATTTGAAATGCTGTTTATTTGTAAAATAGAATGGTAGCCCACAGGGCCATGATATTAAACGGTGCTAATTTGCTACCACTTCTTTCACCGAAGCTCCAAATTTTGTCGGAGATGCTTATTTTTCAACCTTGGTCGAAACATTTCAGTGGTTGGATCAAAATCGTTCAGTGTCTTCATATTTTTTTTTTGTTTTTTTATTTGACATTTTTTACTTGTGTGGTTTTAAGTTTTCAACTTCAAAATATTTTATTTTTCAACAAAAAAAAGTAGGTTTTCTTAATTAATGTGAAAAAATTGTGCAAAAAATATTAAAAAAAAAATTTTTAACCAACAGGTTATTCTACTCAATATTCTACCGATATTACATATGAAAAAAAAGAGTTGGCTGTGCCGTGGACACACCCGTAGGTTTTGATGTGACGAAGTTTCTTGCTGTTGTTGTTAATGTTGATGTTGATGTTGATGTTGATGTTGATGTTGATGTTGATGTTGATGTTGATGTTGATGTTGATGTTGATGTTGATGTTGAGGTTGATGTTGATGAATATGTTGATGTAGATGTAGATGTAGATGTTGATATTGATGTTGATGTTGATGTTGATGTTGATGTCAACATTGATGTTGATGTTGAGGTTGATGTTGATGTTGATTTTGATGTTGATGTTGATGTTGATGTTGATGGTGATGAATATGTTGATGTTGATGTTGATGTAGATGTAGATGTAGATGTTGATGTTGATGTTGATGTTGATGTTGATGTTGATGTTGATGTTGATGTTGATGTTGATGTTGATGTTGATGTTGATGAATATGTTGATGTTGATGTAGATGTTGATGTTGATGTTGATGTTGATGGTGATGAATATGTTGATGTTGATGTTGATGTAGATGTAGATGTAGATGTTGATGTTGATGTTGATGTTGATGTTGATGTTGATGTTGGTGTTGGTGTTGATGGTGATGAATATGTTGATGTTGATGTTGATGTAGATGTAGATGTAGATGTTGATGTTGATGTTGATGTTGATGTTGATGTTGATGTTGAGGTTGATGTTGATGTTGATTTTGATGTTGATGTTGATGTTGATGTTGATGGTGATGAATATGTTGATGTTGATGTAGATGTAGATGTAGATGTTGATGTTGATGTTGATGTTGATGTTGATGTTGATGTTGATGTTGATGTTGGTGTTGGTGTTGGTATTGGTGTTGATGTTGGTGTTGGTGTTGGTGTAGGTGTAGGTGTTGGTGTTGGTGTTGGTTTTAGTGTTGGTGTTGGTGTTGGTGTTGGTTTTGGTGTTGGTATTGGTGTTGGTGTTGGTGTAGGTGTTGGTGTTGGTGTTGGTGTTGGTGTTGGTGCTGGTGTTGGTGTTGGTATTGGTGTTGGTGTTGGTGTAGGTGTAGGTGTTGGTGTTGGTGTTGGTGTTGGTGTTGGTTTTAGTGTTGGTGTTGGTGTTGGTGTTGGTGTTGGTGTTGGTTTTGGTGTTGGTATTGGTGTTGGTGTTGGTGTTGGTGTTGGTGTTGGTTTTGGTTTTGGTGTTGGAGTTGTTGGATTTGGAGTTTGTGCTTTTCGTTTAGCTTTTTTTTTTGCTTCCTCATTGGTTGTGCTCTAATTTCAATTAATCCAGCAAAGGTGATGCATATGCGTCACATTAGGCGGTTCCCTGAGGGTCTTTGACTCGCCGTCAATTTTTTTTTTATTTTTGTCATATACCCGAAGACCTCACCTTCGTTTTCGTTCCTTAAAATACCGTTGCACCAGTAGTCACAGAGTTAAAAATCCATGCAACGTTTTTTCATGGCTGTAGCATTTTTACTGCATTATGTGATTGCATCCCTGAAATCATGACAACAAGATTTTTTTTTGTAATTTAGTTGTGAAGCGTAATAACACATCCCTGCTGTCGTAAAACAAAATTTACCTTAGCACTCCTCCTGAGTGAGTAATAATGTCATGCAACGATATTACATTTCTGTTACATAAGCTGCTATATTCACGACCTGACGACGCCGGATTTTTTTTTTTATTTTTGTAGTAAAGCCATTTATAAAACCTTCTTTTTCCTTTTTAAACTTTTATCGTAGGTTATATACTCATTGAGTAAAAATTCAATGCAACGCTGCTGCATGAATGTTGCGTTATCGATCTTTGAGCGGCTCTCTCAGCGTCCCAATGGCGACAGAAATTTTTTGTCTAATTTTGTTGTGAGGGCTTACAGTAGGCCTTTATTGGCGTATCGTATTTTTAATCCTAGCACTAATACTCAGCGAGTAATAATTCCATGTAACAAATTTTCAGTTGTGTTGCTTAAACAGTTCCCCCTGCGACCCGATGATGTTTTGAATTTTTGTTTTTATAATGAAGTCAAAGAATTAACCTTTACGGTCACACCATTTTTTTAATCATACACTAAGGGAAATAACGCATATAAGCATTATCCACGCCTGAGTATAAATTTTATTCAAATATTTACGTGGATAAATCCAATGTTTTCCTTGCAACTCGTTTTTTCCCGTATTTGAATTTTATTTATACCACACACGTACACACATATTCCATACAAGCAAGCAGCAACAGCATCGCACACGTACACACATACTCCGACAAGCAGCAACAGCATCGCACTCTGTTCCTGCAGTCTATTTCTTGCATTTGCAGTTCTTATAGTTCTCATTTAGTTATTGTTGCAAGAGTAATATAGTATGCACGTTTGGCAAAGGAATTAAATTATGTAGGGTGGAGTGACAACTCGGTATTTTCTCAAGGACATCTTGGACCGGTTGTCATTTATCTGCATAATTTGCTTCTGCATACATATATTTTGTACATTACTTTTTCGTTCTGTATTTTATACTATGTTTGACAGTTGGTGCAATATTAGTGCACCAACTGTCAGAAATAGTATAAATCAGAGAACGAAAAAAGTGAAGCGATAATAAATTATACAGGCAATGGCATTTGATGAACGCAATATGAAGAAAATAATACCATAAAACCATTAATAACATATTCAATTTAAATATGTTTTTTTAAATTCAATATTTTTATTTAAAGTTTCTTTAAATGCGATAGTTTATTTTCAAATAGTAAATATTTGAAAGATATTTTAAAAAAATTCGTGCATAATTTTAATATATTTTTTATTAATTCTGTTTAAATATTTAAATATTTAATTTAATTAAAAAAGTATTCAAATAAATTTTAAATATTTACGTAGTCGATTTATTCAAATGCGTAATTGGTGCAAAAATGACTCGCTTTTTGGATAAATTAAAAAAGTTTTTGGATAAATTTAATATTTTTTCCCCTTAGTGTAGCTCTTAAACTCAGCGAGTAACAAATCAATGCAACGCAGATGAATTTTTAAAAAATTCATTTTTCAACTTTTTTGGAAACTTGATCTGTACAACGTAACTTCGTCACGTCAAAATTTGTCAACTAATCTTTTGGGTAGCTTTTTAAAAAATGTTGCCATTCTAACCACGTTTTTTAAAATATGAGAATTTTCTCGATGTTGGCACAACTACATTACATTTCCTTTGTTTTTACACCTCAACTATATGTTATTTAAATAAACCTAGGCGTTTTCCCTCGGCGACTCCCACAAGAAAAACCTTATCAAAATAATATAAATTAAAAAATCCCTGAATATGTCAACAAATAATTGACGAAACTTCAGATAAAAGCAATTTGTATTTTTATATTATAAATTTAAATTAAAACCGCTGGTCAGTATTCTCCTAAAATAACAACAATTAACTTAAAATTTGACCTAAAAATCACATCATCAAAGATTGCTGATTCATTTCACCATTTAAATCTATTATGCATTTTCAAATTTTGCAGCTTTTGTCAACTACCACTGTTGTATTTCCAATGCTTATTTTTAAATACACATATATAAAAAATTTGACAATAAAATGACATGGCAAATACTTACCTTTCCTCAACGACATCATCAAGATGTGGAACAGCCGATGAAAATAACCGTCAATGGGGTACTATTGGATCACCAATATAATCGTATGCATAAAAATGCTTACTACAAACGAGAGCAATTGAGCTAACTAAATCAGCTTTCAATTTAAAGGAACATATTCAAAGTTGTTTCAAATCCAACATATTTGGAAATCTGAAAAAAATAACATATTTATTTTAGTTCTTATGTGTTTAAAAATGAGCGCCCTAAAAAGCATGGCACCTTCAGATATTGAATGCGCCCTTGACAATCGAAATATCACAATTAAAATACTTTCAATGGCGCCAAATCAGCGGACTAAATAAACTCAATTTTCTTATGTTAAAAATAAGAAATGCTGCAATGTTCGATATATTTTGTAATTTTAAATCTATACATACTTACTTTTGCATTAAGACGTATGTAGTTTTTTTTTCTCAAAAAACAATTCTTGAGCCTACCTTGCTATTGTAGCATGGACCAATGCAAAAGGGGTCTTGGCATTAAACTTTGGCTGTATTCGGAAATGCAAAGAAATGCGCAGCCTGCAACAATGCAACGCGCAAAAACACAAGCGTACGCAGTGTGATGCAATAAATGCGAAACTGCTGATGTATAATTGACATTACAAAACACATGACATGTGCAGTGCTGCTAGATTTGCATTTCAGAACGTAATACTTCCACAACTAGCGCACCCTGCTCTCCAATATGAAGCTACCTTTTAATAGTACCATTGACGGACGCATTGTGTAATAATAATAAGTGAGTGTTAGTGAGTTTTTGACAACACCATAAATAGCTTTCTTTCTGTCAAAAAATTGTGAGCGAAAAAGCGCAACTGTTGATTTTTTTTTTTTTGTTTTTAAATCTTTTTTTTTTTAAATCTTAATCATTTATTGAACAAAATGATAAAATGTTACATTGCCATTTATATTGTTTTGTAAGCACAGAAAACGCTTTTTTCAAAAAACTTCATCTAATTGAACATTATAAAACTAGTGATAAAAAGTATAAACATTTGCAAAGGAAAAATAACAAAAACCTTAACTGATTAGAAAAAAAAAATACTTTTAAAGAGAATAGGATAAAAACTTATTTATATATGCATATATGTATATATGTAGTACCAACTCATGACCAAATCAACACAAACAAATTTATTTAGTATATATTGGGTTTTATTAATGTTTCTTACATTAAGAATTATATATTTACAATAGTATTTGGATACATTCAATTTAATAAACTATATTTTTATATTCATCACTCGATTCTGCGTCCGTTCGCTACCACCGTTCGCGTAACTCTGTTCTGTGTCCGTCTGTTGGCGTGTTCCTCGTTCGTCCATAGTTTTGTCTCCCTCTAATTGTCATGTCCGTTTTATTGTCACTGTCTGGTCTGTCATTCTGTTGTATCCTATCCCACATTCGGCCCTCCTGACGCCGCATTCGACCCGAATGACGGATTCCATTTCTTCAAATTTTCGATTACTGTATTAGATCTTCTAGGTCCTTCAAAATCTCCAACCTTTTCAACACCTCCGTTATCTTTTAGGGTCTCAGGAATTTCGGCTTCAGCTTCAATCCCGATCCAAATTGCGTACGTTTTATAGCGACAAGATCATCCAAAGAATACGTGGGCCCAGCTACTCGGTTTTTGTTAAATGTTCTCCTGTTTTCAGCTTGAATCTTCAATATGTTGTCACGTGCTTCTTCCCGTATCTGGTCACGCTCTTCGCAGGCCCGTAGACAAGGGGGGGTTTTTAGGGTTAGGGTTTTTAACCCTAAAAACCCCCCCTTATGGTCCAAAAAGTATAAAAAATAATATAGCGAAATACAGCGAAAACATCAACAAGCTTAATGGCATCATTTTATAAATCACCGTGATGAAACGCAACGCTGACGCATCACTGATTTAAAATTTGCATTTTATTAACCACTACGTTATTGCGTTAGCTATGTTACGTTACCACGGTGAACTGTCAGCCAACAGCAGTTTAGGGCTGTCACATGTGAAATAAAACTAGCATAATTATTGCAAATCTTTGAAATATTTAAGATTCACCAAATTTGGACCTGTTGGCAACCATATCAGCTGTTCTCTTCAGCCATCATTAAATTGAAATTGCAATATAAACGCCAAACACTGTCGTACCATTTGCTACCTGCGGTAGTTTTTTTATTTCTTTTAGCAACATTTCGAACTGTTGGTTCGTTGTTGCTGTCTTTAACCTATATTCAAACGATATATGTAAACATTTACGAATATATGAGTGAAACAAACAGTTATTACCTTTCAATGCCAATTTATTCGTTATAACGGCAACTCAAGAGCAAGTGATGAAAGTGACAGTTCAAGTGAACGAATTTCAAGTGCAGCGTTTTATAAAATGCTAACTTTGTACTGTTTTCACTACGCTATTGCGTAACTCAAAGCTGAAGATCACGGCGTGAAGCGTTGCGTTTTATAAATTGCGAATTTCAACAACGCAGCGTGAAGTGATGTTCAGGGATTTGTAAAATGATGCTATTAGTGTCGAAAAAAGTTCGATTGAACTTTGTCTACCACCAGCAATTTAAGAATTTATTGCGTTAACAGGTGTTACGTGAAAGTGGTGAAATTTTGATTGAGTTTCGTTAGATAAGTTTAAGAGTTTCTATTGTTAATTTAACTGTGCCAAAGCTGTAAAAATTAGTCTACTTAATTGGCTGCAGAAACCAGAAGTAAAAAGGGCGGAAAGTAAGTGCTTGATTTAAATGATTTTTTTTTCCTTTATCAATGCGTTAATGTGTTAAAAAGTTGCCGAATATTTCTGAATGTTTGAAAGCTGTTTTTTTTTAGCGTGTTTGCATTGATTGAATATTAATGGATTAATTTTTTGCTTGATGCGGAACCGACAAAATCCGAATAATATTATTTTCATCTGTATTGCAGAAAACGTTCAAGAAACTTTGGAATCTGAAAAGTCTTCAGAACTTCCTTTGTAACCTGCAGTTGTAGAAAGCTTTACAGATCAATTCTGTCGCGGTAACATTGATCTTGTTGCCGTAGAAATTCACCTTTTAGTAACTTGAACACTCTGTTGGTATTCTGCGACCAAGCGTTACCGGTGAATATTGTTACCATCTCTTTAGGTGGTAACAAGCAAAACAGAAGACATTCTTTAGCTTGCATTACAAAAAATAGCTCGCATTTTGAGTAATTAATCTAATTTTATAATCCTCAAATTGAAATCGGAGCAAATTAAAATAAAAAACGATGTTAAATTCACTGTTGCTGCTTCTTCAGCACTTTTCAATGATAAAAATTTATAGCAATTCACTGTGTAATATTTATTCATTTACATAAAATTAATATATAAATTATATATAGATAACACCGCAGCTGCGCCGGCGTAGTGCGTGCATATTTCCTGCCAAGAAAAACAAATATTATATAAAAAGTTAACATAATGCAATTAGTTCTATGTATTTACTTCTCACTTTCCATTGTTTATATTTCACCACACAAAAGAGCGAGCTTCATTTCTATAAGGTGAGTTTACGACATTTGACAGCGTTACCGAGTGCACAGAATACCGATTTATAAGACCGGTGACGAGTTTTGGTAACAATATTGCTGTTACCGGTAACGCACAGAATCGATATGTTAATGTTGACAGCTATGTGGAAAGCGGTAGTACAAGTTGCGGTATTAATATTTTACTTTTAATGTTTATAACTCTAAGTTTCTGTGTATGATTGTAGAAATTTTTCCAGAAATATCATTTGATTCATCAGAACTGCCTTCGACTTCAAATCCAAACCCCCCCCTTAGGTAAATCCTGGCTACGGGCCTGGCTCTTCGTTCAACTCTTTTAATGCAGCTTCCTCTAATAACTCTCTTATTTCATTGCTATCGTTGATACGCATTTCCATTCCAGTCAAAATCTTAAACGGCGATACCTTTGTGCTTCGTGGCGGCGTACTATTTATTGTCTCTTGTATACGATCCAAGTATTTGTACCAAAGTTGTGGCTTCTCAGCACATAATTTTGAAAGCATTGGTATCACGATCCGATTCATCCTCTCAACTTGGCCATTGCCTCTTGGAACACCGGTGGCAATTAGCAAGTGTTGAATCTGCTTTGATTTGCAATATTCTTCGAATGCAAGAGATGTAAAGGCTGTACCTCTATCTGAAATTATTCTCTGCGGGCTACCAAAAACCGCTGACTGCTTTTCAAGTATTTCAATTACCTCACCGGAACCTGTACTTTTCGTCGCATATAGCCAGACGAACTTCGAGAAAGCATCGACCACTACAAGTATGTGATTGTAGCGCTTAGCTGTTTACTCTAATGGCCCTATGTGGTCTATGTGAAAGGTTGTCATCTTCACTGATGGGGTTCAAAAACCCTTCCTTTTTACCAGACTTTGCCTCAGCAATTATACACTCTACGCAGCTTTTAACGACACGTTCTACTTTTGGAGTTAGATTTGGGATATAAAATGTTTTATCAACGATGTCTTGTGTTTTCCTCGACGCGAAGTGACCTTGACGATGGGCCATTTGAATTATTTCCTGTTCCATAGCAGTAGGTATTACGATAAGTTCTTTTACAGGGTCTTTTTAAAGTACATCGAACTGCAAAAAATAGTCTTCGTAACCGTCCTTTTCTAGCGCTTTTCTTACAGCCTTTATCCACACGTCTTGCAATTGTGCTCGTTTTATCCTATGTTTCAAGGAATCTTCCATAATCAGGCACGAAACTCTGCTCAAAGCATCCACATGCTTCATTTTGGACCCCGACCTATGCTCTATTTCGTAATCGAATTCCTGTAGAAACATCGACCACCTGGACACTCTCAATGGTACATCTGTCTTTCTCATCGTCATTGCAAACGCATTGCAATCCGTCACAATTTTGAATTTGTTCCCCATTACGTACGTTCTCCACTTCTTAAGAGCTTCGATAATAGCGAGCACTTCGAGCTCATATGAGTGGTATTTTTGTTCACAAGATGTTGTCTTCTTACTCATATACTCAATGGTGTAGTTGCTGATCGTCTTTGTTCTTTTGAAGGAGAACGGCTCCGTAACCATGCATGGACGTATCAGTATGAATTTCAGTTAAAGCCGAAGAGTCATATAGCTTTAGCACCGGCGCACTTATCAATGCGGCTTTAAGTTGCTCGCATGCTACAAGCTGGTCGTCTCCCATAACAAACTCTTTGTTTTTCACTAGCAAATCCGTTGGTGGTTTTGCTTTAAGCGAAAAATTAGGAACAAACCGTCTGAAATATGAAGTCAGGCCTAAGAAACGTTGAAGCGCTTTCTTATTCTTTGGTACCGGAAAATCCCGAACTGCTTTAGATTTTTCAACTGAAGGAATAATTGAAGAATTTTCAATAACGTAACCTAGAAAGTTAACTTTTCTCTTCAAAAATTGACATTTTGACCACTTAATTCTGAGGCCGTATGGCTCAGCCATCGCTAATACTCTCTTCAATTTTAGAAGACAGTCCTCTTCATCACTTGCTGGTAATATTATGTCATCCATATAAATGACAATCGTTTCCTCTTGAATCAACTCTCTAAAAATCGCAAAGACATATCTGCAGAAGACAGCTGGAGAATTTGATATACCAAATGGGACAAACATGAATTGATATTGCCCGTTGTGGGTCACGAAGGACGTATACTTGCGAGAAGATGGATCTACTGGCACGTGGTAAAATCCATTGCACAGGTCGAGCGTAGTAAAAACCTTGGCTTTCTGTAAACTTACAAGAACGTCATATATCCGTATCATTGGGAAGTTATCTCGAATTATCTTTTCATTTAATTTGCGATAATCGCAGCAGAGCCTTTTCGTACCATCCTTTTTTGTAACGAGTACGACTGGAGAAGCATATTCCGAAAAACTGGGCTCTATTATTCCTTCCTTAAGCCACTCTTCTATTTGACGATTAACTATATTCTGATCAATGAGTGATAGCCTTCTTGGCCTCTGGATTACTGGAACCTCGTCTTTTAGGATAATTTTCATTTCAACTGGTGCCCACTTATCTCTTACTGGGTTGTACCAAGATAAGATAAGTCACACGCGCAGTCATCTGCACACGATGATGTACAAATTTGCTGGAACTCTCCAAACAAAGTATCTATGCACGTATTTCTCTTCTCGGTATCTACTTGTTCATCAGTTTGACTACCTATCTGGTGTACTTCGTTACAACCTGCTGCATCTACGCTCTGAACTTTTTTTATAAATTTAGCTCCCTCAGAATCAATCAAAATATCGACCTGGCCCAAAATATCGTTGCCGATAATCGCTGAATTTCTTTGATTACAAAAAATTCTACTTTTAAAACAATTTGGCCGATCTCGACGGATACTTCAAAACTGCCAACCGTTGTAATCTTGTTTTTACCAATACCTACGAAACTTCTGTTACTTGGCTCTAGCTCGATATCTCCAAGCATCATTAAAATATCGTACCTGATAGCCGAAATATCACTACCGGTATCCAGCAATGCTGAAACTCGAACATTTTGAATCTCAAAGTCCTTAAACACGCGATTGCTTGATGGCAAAAAAGGTTTGTTGTCTTTGTTTTTTCTCGATGGAGGTGTTAATGTATTAACACTCACGCGCTCTACCTTCAAGACATCCTTTGAGGATGTCACTTTGCACTCGGACGCACGGTGTCCAAGCTTTTGGCATTTAAAACAAGTAATATTGGTTGCATTACAAGATCTGGCTAAGTGGCCTTTGTTTCCACACTTAAAACATTTAATTTCTTGTCTATCTGGCTGTGAGTTCTGCTTTGTGTTCGAATAATTCTGTGGCTGGCTTACTTTCGAGTATGAAGACTGAATACGGAATTCCTTCGATAAAATATTCAATAAGACTCCTCTCGTCAAGCTTAATGGGATCTCCTATCTCCATGAGACTATACAGGTATTCTCTAAAACTCTCTTGAGGCCGCTTGCGACGATTTCGCAAGAGCCGATGTATCTCAATCGATGACAAACTTTCACCAAATTCTTCTTTCAGCGCAAATTTGAGCGTTTTCCAGTCAGATATGGCTGACTGGCTTCTCACGAAAATTTTAGCCCCTGAATTTAGCCGAAATTAAAGCTGTTTGGCATATATAAATTTCTGGAGCTCGTTCCAGTTGACGGTTAATGCATTGTCCTCAAACTCTTCTACCCATTTATCCACGCTTGGATATCCCGACCCTGTAAATGACTATAGGGAATCTTCTATATCCCTGAGTGTAAATGTCGACGGTGCAACAATAGTTGCTTGCGCTGTGTTTGAAGCAACGTCATCATATTCTGATGCATCGTCATCGCCTGCATTCCTAGTTAGGCCGAAGTGTTCAAGGAGTCTGTCTTGCAAAACTATTTTGCGTCCGGTTGTCTCTAAACCCAACCTCCCTAATTTGTCTTTCAGTCCATCAACGTTCAGTGCGAGAATGCTGTTTACATCCATTCTAGAATATTTTATTAAAATAAAGCTTTATAACAAAAATAAATTTAATATTATTTGAGTAAAAATATAAGTTTCTTAAAGATACTAGGCAGTAAATTCAATTCACTAAGTGATAATTTATTTAATTATAATTTCAATTTAATTCAATTCAATTTAATATGAATTCATATTTTTGTTTTTTTTTTAAACAAAAAAAAACTTCTCTCTATTGCATTCCGCAATAAATATCAAAATTATTCCTTTTACAATGTAAATGAATTTGACATTTAGTTTAAATAATAAAAACAAATTCCTCTATCTTGCCTCTCAAAATAAATTCAAAAATTTCCCATCAAACTCTTGACGTTTCATAAAAAAAAATTTACTTTTCTTTTCTTTTCTTTATGATCACAAATAATTTGTTTTCTGTTTCTCTTTTTTTTTTTTAGACTGAACTTCAAAATGTTTCTGTTAAACTTTTACTCGCAGTTTATTTACTATTTTCTTTTGTTCTTAAATTTTACAATTTCCCTTCTTAGTTTTATTCTTCTAACTTTAAATGACTTCTCTTTAAAGAAATGTATAAAATTTCATTTAAACCTTAAGCTGCTTTCTTAATGTCTATTTCAAATATCAAAATACAATTTGTAAGTTTATCTCACTCAAGTTTTCCAATAAGTTTTCTCTAAATAAATGTTGTTCCTCTGTTGTTACACGCTGCTGACTGTTTCTCTGCTTTCTCATCAATTGCCTTATGTGGTTGTCGATCACTGCGCTCTAAACCTCTGCTTGCCAAGTTGAAAATAAGGGTGGGTTTTTTTACGCTGCTCGTTGTTTCTGTGCTTTCACTTGCTGTCGTTGCTTGCGTTCTCTACGCTCACTGTCTGCTGCCAAGACTCAATGCGGTATCTGTGCTTACTGGTGGTTGAATATTTAATATTTGATGCTCATGAAACTCTAACACAAGACTCTCTATGCTTGCTTTTTGTTGAAGTTTGATTTTGTCAACTCTCATGCTCTGTTATCACTAGCGCTCTCTACGCTCGTTGATGTTTAATTTTGAAAATACTCTCTTAACAAATCGACAAGTGCGCTCTTGTTAATTCAACCATGCTCTTATCACTGTTGTTCTTGTTGCTGACGCTTGGATGTGGCCAATTCGTTGCTTCTTATTGTATCATGCTTTACGTTTTCATGCTGTCCGTTTCGTTATTTTTCGGTGGTTGCGCTCTCTGCGAACGATGTGCTGATGTCTAACGACGCTTGAATGCTGTTAACGTCATGATACAATTACAAGGTAGGCTCATATTGGAGAGCAGGGTGCGCTAGTTGTCAAAATCAGCTGATAGCTTTTAGTTTTTATTTGTTGTTGCTTTTGTCGTTTGACGTTTGTGGCTTCTACAGTTTTGTTGTTGCAAAATTTCACAATTGAGCAGCCATTTTAAAATGAGCCTACCTTGTAATTGTATCATGGTTGACGCTTTTCATGTGTCGTTTTGTTGCGTTTGCTGTCCACGCTTTTGTTGTTTGATGCTAACAAAGAAGTTGAAGTTTCCAGAACATTAAACGACTTCAATAGGTATTTGACGCTGTTGCTTTGTAGCACACTCAGATTTAAATGTTGCTTTGTAGTGAACTTTCAAAATTTAACGTTTTCACTTTCTTTGAATATGGCTTACAAACAGCAGTTTGTTAATATTTTGTTACTACTATTTTGCACTGTACCACACTCAAGAATTTTCCACTTTGTTTCTGTTGGTTTTTGTTTTCTTTTGTAACGTTTTTGCACTGTTGCGCACTGTACCCAAGAGTGTTTGACTTTATTGGTGTTCTTGTGAGGTTTTTGCACTGTTACGCACCGCACTCGAGAATTTTTCACATTATTGCTATTATTTTTTTTTAACGTTTTTGCACTGCCGCGTACTGTACTCACTTATTTAGCATTTAGCACCAGACTCGATCCGGGTTGAGCCCCCAAAAATATAGTACCAACTCATGACCAAATCAACACAAACAAATTTATTTAGTATATATTGGGTTTTATTAATGTTTGTTACATTAAGAATTATATTTTTATAATAGTATTTGGATACATTCAATTTAATAAACTATATTTTTATATTCAGCACTCGATTCTGCGTCCGTTCGCTACCACCGTTCGCGTAACTCTGTTCTGTGTCCGTCTGTTAGCGCGTTCCTCGTTCGTCCATAGTTTTGTCTCCCTCTAATTGTCATGTCCTCTCTTCTGTGTCCGTCTGTTGGCGTGTTCCTCGTTCGTCCATAGTTTTGTCTCCCTCTAATTGTCATGTCTGTTTTATTGTCACTGTCTGGTCTGTCATTCAGTTGTATCCTATCCCACATATATATACAGAAATTACATTTGGTTTACATTATAAACTAAATTATTACTATTCGAATATGCTTGGTGGAATAAAAGAAGCTTGTGGTCCGTAAATAAAGTACCATTTCGGAAAGAACGAAATATGTCAGAAAGACAAGAATATTTACCAGTTTAATCAAAATCAAGTAAAGAATTATATTTAGTAATACTATTATTATTTAAACATTTTTCAAAAAACCTTATATTGTTTTTGACAATAAAATTATCTATCCTAGAACTTTTTGCTTTTTCATAGAGCACATTGTTTTTATATTTAAAACAATTGTTTTATTGTTTTTATATTTAAAAGAACCAATATTTCTGTAAAAATTTGCAGCACCTCGAAGAATGCCCCGTTCAAAAAGTCCTACAATTTCCACTTGGTGAGATGATAAATTTGTAATTTTGCACCAAATACATGAAGCGTATGTCAAAACTGGCCTGATATAAGATTTATATAAATTTACTTTGATATGTGGTTGAATAAATTTAGAACGAAAAAGTCGATTTAGGGCAAATTTTGATTTTCTAGTTTTAACAACAATAGTTTTAACGTGGTGAATAAATTTATTATTTCTCTGCATATATAGGCCAAGAAATCTTATATTATGTTTAGATCCAATATTATGACCGTTAATTGAGATTTTCATGTTTTTACAAGTTCTTCTCAGCTTACTTGTAGTATCCTGAACTGAACCAACAAAATGAATCATTTCCGTCTTATTTTAATTTAATATTAACTTCCATTTCTGAAAATATGAAACTAATTTCGCAATGTAAATATTAATTTTGTTTTGTGCGATTGCGGCATCATTGTGAGTAAGAAAAATAGACATATCATCAGCATGCTGAATTGTTTGAACATTTTCATCGGATGGCAAATCATAGAGATATAAATTAAATAAAATCGGAGAGCAAACAGAGCCTTGAGGAGTTCCAGAAGGCATACTTGCAATAAAAGAGCAGTGATTACCCAATCTAACAGTAAAAGAACGATTTGATAAAAAACTTTTGATAACTTTAATTAGAAATATTGAAAAACCAAGTTTACCAAGTTTATAAATTAGGCCATCATGCCATACGGTATCAAATGCTGCTTTAAGATCTATGCTATCTAACTAGATCTAAATGCTGTTCAGTCCACGATCTATGTTCATTTGAAGATTGCCAAGAGCATGGTCAGTTGATAAACCAGGTAGAAAACCGAACTGATTTTGAAATATTTCAAGCTTTTCAATATGTAAAAACATTCTTTGAGCAGTTTACAAAGAATGAAAACATTTTTAGAAATGCAGCTTAAATTAGAAATAGGTTTCCAGTTTGTTAATACAGAAATATCTTTTTCGGGTTTAGGTATTGGAGTAATAAGAGCTAATTTTCAACAAGAAGGAAAATAAGATGAAGATATCAGATGATTAAAAATAATAGTCAAAAATATTATGTATTATATTATGCGAAAAATGTTTTATTAGATAGAATGGAGTACCATCAATGCCAGAAGACTTTTTGTTAGGTTTTTTTAAAATTATATTATTTTATATTATATTATATTATTAGTTAGAAGATTTTTTTGTTCGTCAGGAAGATTCTCATTAATGATCGTTAGCTCGCGATCATCTTTGATGTCGGGGGTAATCATTCCATCGAAATGAATAAGAGAAAATGGATTTTAAATGTAGTTATTGAAAACTTGAACCGAATCAGACTTTACTGAATCTAAATTTGTAGACAAATTGTGATAAATAGAAAAATTATTACAAAAGGCATTCGCTATGTTTTCAGTTCCAACGAATTCTACATTTTTATCACCATTTTCAAAAATAACATTAGGAACTTTAGACCTTTTTTTATAAAAAAAATAAATAAATAACTGGCCATTTCAGCCCTTGAAAGGACTTTGACCTAGCTTCTTATGATCAATTGTGTTGTGCGTGTTATTAAGTTTGTACACAATTGACCGAGAATCGGACCTACATGTTTAACGCCGACTCCGAACGGCGCTGAACGGAATATGTTCTCGTTCTCAAGAAGCTTTACATGGCATTTTGATTACTCTCTGAGGTTTGCCATTGTCTGCAGAGAGGTGGCGGCCGTACAGAAAAATTATTTTAGTTAAAATAATTTTCTGTCGCTGCTGGGGTTCGAACCTGGGTCTCCAAGTTCGTTGACATAGCGGCCACGCACTTTAAACAACTACGCCACGGACGCCACCTTTTTAAAGCCGGTGTAAAACTTTACGGTAGAAAAAGCTTTTCTAGTGGTATTGGTGTTGACCAAAACATTTTTGTAATAGTTGTTCAGATCAAAAAAAAATAGCATTAAGAAGCATAGAACGTGTCAAAGAAATTTCTCTTTTGATGTTTGCAATTGAGTAGAAATTTGTACCTCGTTGCAAGCTTTTATACAATTTTCTTTGTAATGAATGATGCAATTTTTTAATTTTGATCGTCGAATACGACAAAATAATACCATTAGGTCTTATAACTTCAGTCGGTACAAATTTATCAATAGCATTTCTAAGAATATTACCAAATTTTTCTGAAATTTGATCTAGCTCTTCATGCGAAAGATTGTCATTAGTAGGAATATTAATTTGATTAATATGATTTTCTATAAATAGTTATATTTTTTAATATAAAAATTATTAGAAATAAAATTTGTTGAAAAATTACCACTTATTAAAATATGTATCGCATTATGATCTGAAAATTAAGGAAGATTAGAAATATTTGAAAACGTAAACGGAAATTCGCTGTTAAAAATAAATTTATCAATGAATGAGCCAGAGGGAGAATGAAAACAAGTTGGAGATTTTGGAGATAAAATAATAACATTTGTAATAGTGTCAATATCTTTGAGATGCTGTCCTAGAATATTGTTAGATATGTCTCCAAACGAAGAATGCCTTGAATTAAAATCACCACCAAAAATGAAATGTGTATTTAGTTGGAAAATTTTTAAGAATGTGTTAAATTCAACATTTGAAGGGTGAACGTAAACAGATTCTATGGTAATCCAATCATTTCCTAAAAGAGCATCAATAAAAACTATTTCTATGACACCGTTATTAAAAGTTTTATAATTTCTGATTTTAAATCAATTTCATCCAATTTAGTTTCTTGAAGAAAATGTACATCAGCAGAAAAATTAGCCAAAAAATTTTTAAGTAAAAATCTTCTTTCATTTCTGATTAAAGAATTGACGTTGAGAGAGATAATTTTAAAACTAATTTTTTGGTAGTATTAAAAATTTGAAAGATTTTAGAAAGAGGTTCTAGAGGTGGGTAATAGCACAATTTTTGGTGTGCTGACTCACTAGCACATGTGCACCCTTAGGAGTCAGCACACTGTGCTAGCACAATTGTGTCACAGTCGAAAAAAGCACTTCGCAGTCGAAAAGCAAAAGCAGTTGAATATTCGTCCCATAAGAAATACATGCAAATCAGCTGCGACCACAGCAACCGCATTTGTCTCATTTACTCTTTCGTGTTTACGTAAAAAGACGAAAGTTGCTTCACACGCGTGTGTAGTACGGGGTTAACACTGATGTAAATTAAAACTGACAGTTGGCGCTCGGTTCTTGTTGCACTCAATGCGGATAGGCTATAAAACAAATTGCATATTGTCAATTATAGCAAGTGAGCCAAAGTGAAATAAAACCAACTTTACTGAGTGTGCCACTATGTGTGTTAACGTAGTGTACTAGCACACATGCTCACTACTGAGTGTCACACAATATATGATAGACACTTTAAGCGCAAAAGTGCTGGTCTTCATCGTGACTCACTATGTGAGTCAATGTAGTGTGCTAGCACACTTGGCACACTGCAGAGAGTCAGCACAGTGCCGTAGCACAGCACTGAGTTACCCACCTCTAAGAGGTTCAGCTATTTGAGAAAACATTGCAAATAACTGTGATGTATAAACATTAGAAGAAGTGGAAGAATTACGGACCACTGAAGCATAACTCTTATTAACATTTGTACTACTTAAATTGTTAAATTTAGTCTTAAGCCTAGAAAATTCATTAGAAGTGTTATTTTTAACTGTTACATTTGTACTTTTTACAATTAATGGATCAATTTTATTTTTAAAAAAGGAACAATTTTTAAGATCATTCGATGTATGTCCAGCATAATCCAAATTGGAATCATAGCAGTTGACACAGCCTAAAGGAAAATTTGCGTTTGACTTACGAGGACACTGCTGAGCTTGATGATTTTCAACACTCTGTACACATCTGTATTTATAATGACATTGACCTGCTGTGTGGTTAAATCTTTGACAGTTGTGACATTGAACCACCTTACTAGCACGCATTTTTTCGATTTTAACAACAAAATAACCAATCGTTCTGATATTTGTCAATGTTTCATCTTGAGTGGCATTATCCACTACAATACGATATAAAATGTTGTGCGATCTATTAGGATTGCAGCGTTGATATCCAGTTAAAAACCGAGTTACGACGAATTCAGAAATTCCAGCAGCAATTAAAGCGATTTCAATTGCATTAATGTTTTCATCATCAGAGTTGCAGCAAAATCCACGCAATATAGAAGACTTTTTCTTTTCTAATTTGTTGTTGTATGAATTAAGGCCCCTATTAGGTACGACAACTCAACTTAAGTTGAGTGTGTAATTTGTAAATTTGTATTGTCTATTACACATTTGAGGTACATACGTGTCTATCGACTGACAAGTATGTATATCAGAGATGTGTATGTATTTTTTGTGGTATTAGGTTTAATAATGCAACTCTGTGTCGAGTGTAAAAACTGTCAAAAACTTACATCTGCTTTGAGCTAGTTGTATAGCGTCTTTTTCATACAAACTTTTTATTTGTTTATTATTTTTTGTTAATTGAGTGAAAATGAATAAAAATACGTAAGTAAAATAAAGTATAAATACATATGTTATGTATATGCATATATTATTATCCATATCATGTATATATTATTTTAGTAGAAATAGCGCATTTTATGCGCTTACTTTGAGATTGCGCTTTTCAGAGTTCAGAGTTGTGGAGCTCATATTTTTATACACATTTTGTTATGCGCTTCTTAAATGCATGGTATAATAATACAAGATAGCATTGACAGTTGCTTGGGAAATCATCTACTGTCAAAAAATATACTCAAAAAGAGAGCGCTCACAATCCGCCATTGAAAACACAAGCAATGTTGAAAACGTTGAAGTAAAAAAAAACAACAACCACAGCAGCTGCTGATGTATTTCCACAAAAAGCTGGTTTTGACAGCAGATGTTTTCTTGCAGAAGAGAAAATAAGCAGTTGTCAATGCTACCTTGTATTATTATACCATGCTTAAATGCAACTAAAAAATCGTTTAAAAAGCACTTCAACAAATAGTTAAAAAAGCTCTTTTATGTGTTAGTCCAAGGGCTGTGTTAAAAAAAAAAAAAAAATAGATAAAAGCAAAGCGAGAAAATTTTATTCTTTGTCACATGCGAGGATTGAACTCAGACTGCTGGCATTACAGCAAAATGTCTTGCCACTCTATTGCTCTATACTATTATTTCGTTGCTTTATTACTTGTGAACAAAATACATATACACAAAAATTGAAATTAATTCAACAGCTGATTCATTTCAACGAAAGTGTCAAAATTTCGGTGTAATCATGCTCCAATAGAAACAGCAATTTTACATCACAGCTCAACTGAAAATGTATGTTATGCGTAATATGGCAAAAAAGTTCAGTTGAGGTGTCTTAAGTCACGTCAACTTAAGTTGAGTTGTACCTGATAGGGGCCTAAACTCATATCCATGCGAGACAAGAAAGTCCATGATAGAATTTTTTATGTTGTCATTATCCGTTAGAATTCTAGGGTTATTTCCATATTTGATTTGTTGGAAAATATACCCTTTTCCATGAAATTTGGTTAAAAGAGCCTTGATCAAAGAAGAACATTCATCGGAGCTCATTTTATTTAATTGAATAGGAGTTGTTCCAACTTCAGTAGAAATATTTTTTGTAAGCTTTCTGCTTTGCTTATACTGTTTTTTGGACACAACATTCTGCCAAATTGAATTTTCTAAGTCATTTTCATTAATCAGGACGCTGCTCTCCTCATCAGGATAGTTTGATTGAAGTCCATGAGCGATTTCATTGTTATTGCTATTAGACGCAACTTCATCAAAAGTTACGTTTTGAGTATCTAATGAAATTTCGTTATTAAAATTTTCTTTGACACCGTCTTGTTTTTTACTATTATTATTATCATTTCTTAGTTTACGTTTTTTCGAGTTTGTGTTATTATCAATAAGATCACTTAAACGCGCGATCAGAATTGCGATATCAGTGGATAAATTAGTATTTTGAAGAATTATTTTGTTTAATTGTTGTTTTAAAATGAAGTTTTCACTTTCCAAGGACCTGTTCCTTTCTAAAGGACATCATACTGTTCCTGACTCATTATAAAGCTTGTCCAAGCTCTCAATATGTTTTTTCAAAAATTTTATAAAATTTTTCAAAAATTTTTCAGTTGTTTTATTTTTTTAATTTTTATTTTTTATTTGAAATATTTTTCAACGAAAACACAACCGAATCCGACACAAAAATCGAACAAACTGCGCAACTGTTGATAGTTGTCAAATTGTATTATTTGTTTGAGTTGCTAAGGTGCTTATCAAAACTTTACGACACCAAACAAATTTTATTATGAACTCTCGCGAAATCTATGTTGATTACAATCAGAAGAAAGCTCAAACACAGAATGAGAGAATAAACTGTACTCCTTTTAACAAAGTCTCTTTATCAGCTGTAATCATTGGTTGAAAGGAGTACCATTAGTTTGCGTTGAAATGCACTAACTGCTGCTTAATTTCAATCGTATCAAAACTATACGACAGTCATTTAAAAGTTCACCAATGGAGAGGTCGTGTCATTGTTCGTCTGAACATAAACTTCAATTGTAACTCCAAGAACTTGTTGTTTTTTTTTACTTCAACGTTTTCAACATTGCTTGTGTTTTCAATGGCGGATTGTGAGCGCTCTCTTTTTGAGTATATTTTTTGACAGTAGATGATTTCCCAAGCAACTGTCAATGCTATCTTGTATTATTATACCATGCATTTAAGAAGCGCATAACAAAATGTGTATAAAAATATGAGCTCCACAACTCTGAACTCTGAAAAGCGCAATCTCAAAGTAAGCGCATAAAATGCGCTATTTCTACTTAAATAATATATACATGATATGGATAATAATATATGCATATACATAACATATGTATTTATACTTTATTTTACTTACGTATTTTTATTCATTTTCACTCAATTAACAAAAAATAATAAACAAATAAAAAGTTTGTATGAAAAAGACGCTATACAACTAGCTCAAAGCAGATGTAAGTTTTTGACAGTTTTTACACTCGACACAGAGTTGCATTATTAAACCTAATACCACAAAAAATACATACACATCTCTGATATACATACTTGTCAGTCGATAGACACGTATGTACCTCAAATGTGTAATAGACAATACAAATTTACAAATTACACACTCAACTTAAGTTGAGTTGTCGTACCTAATAGGGGCCTTAATTCATACAACAACAAATTAGAAAAGAAAAAGTCTTCTATATTGCGTGGATTTTGCTGCAACTCTGATGATGAAATCATTAATGCAATTGAAATCGCTTTAACTGCTGCTGGAATTTCTGAATTCGTCGTAACTCGGTTTTTAACTGGATATCAACGCTGCAATCCTAATAGATCGCACAACATTTTATATCGTATTGTAGTGGATAATGCCACTCAAGATGAAACATTGACAAATATCAGAACGATTGGTTATTTTGGTGTTAAAATCGAAAAAATGCGTGCTAGTAAGGTGGTTCAATGTCACAACTGTCAAAGATTTAACCACACAGCAGGTCAATGTCATTATAAATACAGATGTGTACAGAGTGTTGAAAATCATCAAGCTCAGCAGTGTCCTCGTAAGTCAAACGCAAATTTTCCTTTAGGCTGTGTCAACTGCTATGATTCCAATTTGGATTATGCTGGACATACATCGAATGATCTTAAAAATTGTTCCTTTTTTAAAAATAAAATTGATCCATTAATTGTAAAAAGTACAAATGTAACAGTTAAAAATAACACTTCTAATGAATTTTCTAGGCTTAAGACTAAATTTAACAATTTAAGTAGTACAAATGTTAATAAGAGTTATGCTTCAGTGGTCCGTAATTCTTCCACTTCTTCTAATGTTTATACATCACAGTTATTTGCAATGTTTTCTCAAATAGCTGAACCTCTTAGAGGTGGGTAACTCAGTGCTGTGCTACGGCACTGTGCTGACTCTCTGCAGTGTGCCAAGTGTGCTAGCACACTACATTGACTCACATAGTGAGTCACGATGAAGACCAGCACTTTTGCGCTTAAAGTGTCTATCATATATTGTGTGACACTCAGTAGTGAGCATGTGTGCTAGTACACTACGTTAACACACATAGTGGCACACTCAGTAAAGTTGGTTTTATTTCACTTTGGCTCACTTGCTATAATTGACAATATGCAATTTGTTTTATAGCCTATCCGCATTGAGTGCAACAAGAACCGAGCGCCAACTGTCAGTTTTAATTTACATCAGTGTTAACCCCGTACTACACACGCGTGTGAAGCAACTTTCGTCTTTTTACGTAAACACGAAAGAGTAAATGAGACAAATGCGGTTGCTGTGGTCGCAGCTGATTTGCATGTATTTCTTATGGGACGAATATTCAACTGCTTTTGCTTTTCGACTGCGAAGTGCTTTTTTCGACTGTGACACAATTGTGCTAGCACAGTGTGCTGACTCCTAAGGGTGCACATGTGCTAGTGAGTCAGCACACCAAAAATTGTGCTATTACCCACCTCTAGAACCTCTTTCTAAAATCTTTCAAATTTTTAATACTACCAAAAAATTAGTTTTAAAATTATCTCTCTCAACGTCAATTCTTTAATCAGAAATGAAAGAAGATTTTTACTTAAAAATTTTTTGGCTAATTTTTCTGCTGATGTACATTTTCTTCAAGAAACTAAATTGGATGAAATTGATTTAAAATCAGAAATTATAAAACTTTTAATAACGGTGTCATAGAAATAGTTTTTATTGATGCTCTTTTAGGAAATGATTGGATTACCATAGAATCTGTTTACGTTCACCCTTCAAATGTTGAATTTAACACATTCTTAAAAATTTTCCAACTAAATACACATTTCATTTTTGGTGGTGATTTTAATTCAAGGCATTCTTCGTTTGGAGACATATCTAACAATATTCTAGGACAGCATCTCAAAGATATTGACACTATTACAAATGTTATTATTTTATCTCCAAAATCTCCAACTTGTTTTCATTCTCCCTCTGGCTCATTCATTGATAAATTTATTTTTAACAGCGAATTTCCGTTTACGTTTTCAAATATTTCTAATCTTCCTTAATTTTCAGATCATAATGCGATACATATTTTAATAAGTGGTAATTTTTCAACAAATTTTATTTCTAATAATTTTTATATTAAAAAATATAACTATTTATAGAAAATCATATTAATCAAATTAATATTCCTACTAATGACAATCTTTCGCATGAAGAGCTAGATCAAATTTCAGAAAAATTTGGTAATATTCTTAGAAATGCTATTGATAAATTTGTACCGACTGAAGTTATAAGACCTAATGGTATTATTTTGTCGTATTCGACGATCAAAATTAAAAAATTGCATCATTCATTACAAAGAAAATTGTATAAAAGCTTGCAACGAGGTACAAATTTCTACTCAATTGCAAACATCAAAAGAGAAATTTCTTTGACACGTTCTATGCTTCTTAATGCTATTTTTTTTTGATCTGAACAACTATTACAAAAATGTTTTGGTCAACACCAATACCACTAGAAAAGCTTTTTCTACCGTAAAGTTTTACACCGGCTTTAAAAAGGTGGCGTCCGTGGCGTAGTTGTTTAAAGTGCGTGGCCGCTATGTCAACGAACTTGGAGACCCAGGTTCGAACCCCAGCAGCGACAGAAAATTATTTTAACTAAAATAATTTTTCTGTACGGCCGCCACCTCTCTGCAGACAATGGCAAACCTCAGAGAGTAATCAAAATGCCATGTAAAGCTTCTTGAGAACGAGAACATATTCCGTTCAGCGCCGTTCGGAGTCGGCGTTAAACATGTAGGTCCGATTCTCGGTCAATTGTGTACAAACTTAATAACACGCACAACACAATTGATCATAAGAAGCTAGGTCAAAGTCCTTTCAAGGGCTGAAATGGCCAGTTATTTATTTATTTTTTTTATAAAAAAAGGTCTAAAGTTCCTAATGTTATTTTTGAAAATGGTGATAAAAATGTAGAATTCGTTGGAACTGAAAACATAGCGAATGCCTTTTGTAATAATTTTTCTATTTATCACAATTTGTCTACAAATTTAGATTCAGTAAAGTCTGATTCGGTTCAAGTTTTCAATAACTACATTTCAAATTCATTTTCTCTTATTCATTTCGATGGAATGATTACCCCCGACATCAAAGATGATCGCGAGCTAACGATCATTAATGAGAATCTTCCTGACGAACAAAAAAATCTTCTAACAAATAATATAATATAATATAAAATAATATAATTTTAAAAAAACCTAACAAAAAGTCTTCTGGCATTGATGGTACTCCATTCTATCTAATAAAACATTTTTCGCATAATATAATACATAATATTTTTGACTATTATTTTTAATCATCTGATATCTTCATCTTATTTTCCTTCTTGTTGAAAATTAGCTCTTATTACTCCAATACCTAAACCCGAAAAAGATATTTCTGTATTAACAAACTGGAAACCTATTTCTAATTTAAGCTGCATTTCTAAAAACGTTTTCATTCTTTGTAAACTGCTCAAAGAATGTTTTTACATATTGAAAAGCTTGAAATATTTCAAAATCAGTTCGGTTTTCTACCTGGTTTATCAACTGACCATGCTCTTGGCAATCTTCAAATGAACATAGATCGTGGACTGAACAGCATTTAGATCTAGTTAGATAGCATAGATCTTAAAGCAGCGAAGATCTTGGTATCCGAAGAAGAAAGGGGCAAAATTTTAGCATATAATGACCAGGGGCTAAACTTTTCACAAATTTCAAAAGGTGTACACGTTTCAAAATTGGTCGTACACGTTGTGTTATTGCCTCCTTCTTAAAAAACCCGAAAAATTACGGCATAAAATACAAAACAGGACGTAAAGCTAAGCTATCGGAGCGTGATAAAAGAATGATTATTAAGAAAGCCAGCAATTCAACCATATCTTGTGCCCAGCTTGCAAGCAAATGCAGCCAATCAGTTTCCAAAATGACGGTTTGGCGAGTTTTAAACAGTTCTGAAACAATTGCTAGATCCGTAATGAAGAAAGCTTCTACATTACTTGCCCACCATAAATCGGCACGGCTTCAATTTAAAAAATAAATAAATAACTGGCCATTTCAGCCCTTGAAAGGACTTTGACCTAGCTTCTTATGATCAATTGTGTTGTGCGTGTTATTAAGTTTGTACACAATTGACCGAGAACCGGACCTACATGCTTAACGCCGACTCCGAACGGCGATGAACGGAATGTTCTCGTTTTCAAGAAGCTTTACATGGCAATTTGATTACTCTCTGAGGTTTGCCATTGTCTGCAGAGAGGTGGCGGCCGTACAGAAAAATTATTTTAATTCAAATAATTTTCTGTCACTGCTGGGATTCGAACCTGGGTTTCCAAAGTTCGTTGACATAGCGGCCACACACTTTAACCAACTACTCCACGGACGGCTTCAATTTACATCAAATAATTTGGATACCAACTGGGACTCGGTATATAATAATAATTATTCTCCTAACACGTACCATTCTTACATTTTTTTTCGCAAAAGGTCATCTTTTCAGACGAAAAGAAGTTTAAATTGGATGGTCCAGATGGATACCGATACTACTGGAGGGATTTAAGAAAAAATCCGGTTATATTTTCTAAAAGAAGTTGTGGTGGTGGTTCCGTGATGGTGTGGAGTGCTATTCACAAGACGAGCACTCTTGAATTGCGTTTTGTGAGCTCGAAGATCTCGCCTCTGAGTACATAAATGTATTGGATAGCAGCCTTTTGCCATTTTTAGAGGAGAACAGAGAAAGGCCGCATATATTCATGCAAGATAATGCAAGCATCCATACAAGTCGTCAAACAAGGGCGTTTTTGGAAATGTGTTCTATTGGCCTTATGGACTGGCCGGCGTGCTCACCTGACCTAAACCCCATTGAGAACGTTTGGGGAATATTGGCTAGACGTGTTTACGCGAAAAATATTAAATACCTGTCAGTTTCAGTTTTGAAAGTTGCTATTCTTAGGGAGTGGAATAAGATGGAGACAAGCCTTCTAAATAATTTGTTTAACTCAATGTGGAAGAGGATATTTGAGGTTGGAGAGGCCAAAGATGGTCCCATATAATATAAATGTAATAAGTTAAATGTTTGTTATTGTACTTATTATTATATTAAAAGATATAAAAAAGTAAAACGTCGTATAGTTTTGACACGATTGAAATTAAGTAGCAATAAGTGCATTTCAACGCAAACTAACGGTACTCCTTTCAATCAATGATTAGAGCTGATAAAGAGACTTTGTTTAAAGTAGTACAGTTTATTCTCTCATTCTGTGTTTGACCTTTCTTCTGATTGTAATCAACATAGATTTCGCGAGAGTTCATAATAAAATTTGTTTGGTGTCGTATAGTTTTGATAAGCACCTTAGATGATGATGTGTTAAAGTTTTTATAGGTTATTGCGCGAATTAAGTAATATTTAACTCAATTAATTGTTAAATATTATATCTTCGCCCATTTTACAAGTTCGCCATTGAATGGTTTTGCTATTTTATCAAAAACGTGTGCTGGAGGGTGCCACTGACATGAAGCTTTGGCCAGTATGAAAATTGCCTTGCATCGTCTGCTTCAAGAATATATCGAATGCCATAAAAGAATGTTCAATGCCTCAACTGATAATAGCCATAAAAAGAAGTGGAAATGGCAAACGACATCCTAAATTGGTGCGAATATTCCGATCAACTATCCATAACTTAAGTGCAAACACTTACACATTTGCCGCGAAGTGAATTGTTCTTGCAACATAGTATCCAACAACTTCACAATAAGTAAGCTTGACAATCTTAAAATACTTGGTATTCACTTCAATAAAAAAATACACATGGAACTCTCACATAGAACACTTAACAACATCTCTTACTAAGAGATTAAACATAAAAAAATGCCTCGCAAGCAAGCGATTCAACTGTAACACAGTCACTTTAATAAACATCGTTAATTCACTAATTATGTCTAAAATAGACTTTGGGATATACCTTTTCGGACATGCCTTAAATCAACATTAAACAAATTAAAAACAATCTACCACTCAGCAATAAGATTTGCACTCGGTGCATTCAGGAGCACCCCCATCAACACTTTACTTTATGAAGCCAACATTAAACCTATAGACTAAGGGAAAAAAATATTAAATTTATCCAAAAACTTTTTTAATTTATCCAAAAAGCGAGTCATTTTTGCACCAATAACGCATTTGCATAAATCGACTACGTAAATATTTAAAATTCATTTAAAAACTTTTTTAATTAAATAAAATATTAAAATATTTAAACAGAAATAATAAAAAAATATATTAAAATTATGCACGAATTTTTTAAATATCTTTTAAATATTTTTTAAATATCAAAAAATCAGTTTCGACAGTCGAATCGATCGGACGTGTTTTTTATTAGCTCCGCAAGTTCTTTAACCAACTCCCCTGCCCTACCTCAACAACGCGTTGCTATATTGTGATAATAAGTGTGCCGCGTAAAAGTGAGATCATTGCACTTTGTCGAAAATAACGTTTAAAAAGTGCGAATATTGCAATTTAGCATTAAAAAACAATAAACAGTGCACATACAAATAAATTAAACTGTGATAATAAGTGTGCCGCGTAAAAGTGAGATCATTGCACTTTGTCGAAAATAACATTTAAAAAGTGCGAATATTGCAATTTAGCATTAAAAAACAATAAACAGTGCATATACAAATAAATTAAACTGTGTCAATAGTTCGCTGTACTAAAATACAAACAATTATAAAAATGTCGTGTGGAAATAATAATTGCACAATTGATGACAAAAATGAACCAATAGTTACCTGCAATGGGATCTGCAACAAATTTTTTCATGGTGGTTGCACTGGCTTGCCTAAGAGGAGCCTTCTCTACTTAAAGGAATAATCTACCTGTTTTTCTGCGATGAATGCAGGCAAATATCTGTCTCACATTTAATGCTAGCGATTAAATGTTTAAGTGAGTCCTTCGCCACATCACAAACGGAAAACAAAAAACTTTTTATTAAAACTTCTAAGCAACTGAGCAATGTTGCTCAAATAACAGAAGATGCCAATAAGGCTTTGGAGGGTTCAATGAAGACCACCCAATTGGGTATAACAACTATCTCCAAAAACATAAAAAGTTTGATCGAAGTGGTTGGTGACAATAAATACTCTGACATCGAGACCGCTCTGGATGAATTAAAAAAAGATACTTCGAATATTAAGCCGCTAACTTCCTCGCTTGCTAATGACTGTAAGCAAATTAGCGAGAACATCAAATATCTGCGAAGCGACATCGATGGATTAATGCAAAGCTCGAATTCCTCGACTCCATATGTGCAACAACAGGACCCGCTACTCCCAATTATATTTGAACAAATAACTGAAGTCAGCAACGAAGTCACGGCAACTCGCGTAGAACTTGAAGGTGTTAACGATTTGCTGAAACACGCTTCATGTAATATTGAATGCGTTTCTGAAAAAATTCAGCAGCAATCACTATCATCTTCTCACCAGCAATCAATTCTAGAAGAAATACTGGAAACATCTGACACAACAAATCCTTGTCGTTCTTTTACATCTCTCTTGCATTCACCAGCCCTGTCTGTCAGGGCCCTGTCACCAGCCCTGCATTCACAATCACGAACCAAACTGATCTAAGCCCAGTTGCTGCACCTCATAAATTGGTTCACCACTTTGGAACAACATGGACACTAGCTGATTGGGAAAATAGAATAAAAAAGCTAGCCAGTGGGAATGCTATTGATAAAACAGCACTATTCATTAAGGGTCTGCCTTTAAGAACAAGTGTATCCTGGGTCTGCAAGCTATTCAAGAATAAGTACGGCATTGTGATTCCAAATGATGACTGCGAGAAAACTTACATAAACCGCAAAAAAAATGCAGAAATTTCAAAATTAACATTCCAACAAAATTTGCCTGGCTATTTTCTCACACATCCAGTCTAGATGGCGGCAAGGCTGAAGTTTCAATATGGAGTGATAAACCTAGGACGCTGCTTAAAACCTCTAACACTAAGTCTAACTCTAGTTCTATTTCTTATAATACTAATTTTAATTCTAGATCTAACTTTAAGTCTAATTCTTATAATCATATACATACTGCTAGAAATAAGGCTAATAATTCTAACTCTAACTTGTATTATAAGTCGCATTGTATTAAAACTCCACATAAACAAAATCCTACCTCGTCTGATCCAAACTACACACCCTCGGATAGAAATTTACCCAATTCACATTCTAAATCTGATCCCAATTGGAAACTTAAAACTAATATCTTTCCAATCTTCACTCCGCAGCTCATTCAAAGCATAAAAACAAAATCTTCTAACTCGAATCAAGCGAATCCCACACTTCAGCACTCTCACCCGAAACGGGTCTCATTTAATCTTAATCCTAATTCACACCAGGTCACACCAGCAAACATAAATGAGAGTAATATGCTCCAGACACTATATCCTAACTTTGTACATTCACATACTTTAAACCCATCTCCTTCTGTTCCAATCACAAGTGGAGCCCCTAATCAACCTGGTAGTTCCACTTCTTTCATCGACCCTCTTCAACCACCAAAGGTGAAACTAACTTCGAACTCTTGTGTTGACACCGAGAGCAGATATGCCCTATCTCGTCTTAGAGAGAACAGTGTCTACAACAATGTGCGCCTCTACCTGGCTTACATGTATAAAGCACCTGTCTCTACTTGTATAGAAGGCAAAACCAAGACAAACCTCAAAGTCTTGATTCAGCAAGAAGGCTTACCTACCGATGTCAATGAATTACGCCATTTGTTCACCAGTTTCCACGTGCAACTTGGCTTCACAAGTCAACAAGTCAAAGAAGACCTTGACGCATATGGTGCTCATGTAAGGTCAAAACATATCTCCTATCTTCAAAAGACCCGTAAAGAGCAACAACAATATTTTTCCTAACCAGCGTAGTGAACATAATCAAAACCCTAATCGCAGCCCAATTAGTGATTCCCCGTCAACGACTGCTCTACGCATATTTTACCACAATTGTGGCGGTATGCGAGGAAAACTTAATAAACTCTTTGTTGACGCGAAATCTTGCCTCTTCCAAGTACTAGTTTTCACCGAAACATGGTTAAACGATTCTTTCAGAAACGAAAAGATTCTTGACAGCAATTGGACAGTTTATCGAAATGATCGGGACTTTGGCCACACAGCTCTCTCCCGTGGAGGTGGTGTTATGATTGCAACGCATAACTCTTTAGAAAGCGAGTTTGTTGCAACAACCTCTCACACACTCTTTGAACACCGTATCGTCAAAGTTCGCTCAGGGACCAATATTTTTATTTACATTGTTGTCTTCTACATTCCCCCCTGTTCTATCGAAACAACATACAACGATTTATGTGAAACAGTCCAATCGTTAACCGCAAACTTAAATGAGGAAGATAAAGTTATAATTTTTGGAGACTTCAATCGTCCAAATATCTCATTTATCGTCGATGAAAATGACAATTATCTTCTTCCGGTTAACCTTTCAAGCTCGATAGACTTTAATTTACTTAGTACCTTTTATAGCAATGACCTACAACAAGTTAATCCAACCCCAAATCGGAACGGCAACTGGTTGGATTTAGTCTTTGCTAATTCGTATGATGAAATAAAGATTACTGCAACTACTCAGGCTGAACATTTATTTTCTAATACACTCCACCACACTGCTTTAACTGTAGAATTTCCTAGTAACAACATGTCTTTTACCACCTCATTTAATAACACAATTGTGTTCGACTTTCTTAATGCCGATTATGACAGTATAAAAATTGATTTGAATGCCTATAACTGGAACGATCTATTAAATTTGGAAATAGATAGTGCTATTTCACTTTTCTACCAACGCCTTTTCACAAGTATTGAAAAATTTGTGCCTAAGATAAAGAAAAAAAAATACACTTTCAGAACCATGGCTTGACCAAAGTCTCAGACATATAAGAAACCAAAGAAACAAGCTATACAAATTCATTAAGAAAGGCGTAAATGTAAGCGATGAAATCAAAATGAGATACGAAGAGGTCTACAATGAGTTCTCTATAAAATCAAATGATGCTTATAGAACTTATACCAACCTTATTGGAGAAAAAATTCTTAGAGATCCTAAAAAATTTTTTGATTTCGTTAATGTCAAACGTAAATCAGCTGGATACCCCTCATCTATGTTTAAAGGCAATACAATTTCTTCCAACCTCCAAGAGATCTGTAATCTTTTTGCAAATCACTTTAGAGAAGTTTTCTGTGCTCCCACAACCCAGGCTCTCTATTCCTCCCCCTCTCCTAATGCGACAGACATTATAAACAATATCAGTCTGACGCTGGATGAAATTGTTAATGCTATCATGGAACTTGATTCAAACAAAGGACCTGGACCAGACCTCATACCACCAAGTTTGTTAGTTCAATGTATAAACAATCTTGCCATTCCCTTATTTATACTTTTCAACAAATCCTTATCCTTAGGTGTTTTTCCATCCTACTGGAAAATCTCCCATTTGACACCTATATATAAAAGTGGCGATAAAAGGTCGGTTGAAAATTACAGAGGCATTGCCATCTTGTCAGATATACCAAAATTATTTGAAAAGATAATATGTGATAAGCTGACGAGTCTCATTAATCCCCGCTTAAACGAGCAGCAACATGGGTTTCGGAAAGGCCGATCGACCACCACTAACCTAATGATCATGGTCTCCGATGTGTTAAATCAAATGGAAAAAGGACGCCAAGTAGATGCAGTTTACACAGACTTCAGTAAAGCATTTGACCGTGTCGACCATAATATCTTAATTTTGAAGTTAGAAAAATTTGGCATTTCCGGTTTATTACTCAATTGGATCAAATCCTATCTCTGCGAACGATCCCAGTTCGTTAAATTTCAAGGCATTTTTTCAAATGAAATACCGGTCACCTCTGGTGTACCACAAGGTAGTCATCTTGGCCCAATACTTTTCAACATTTTCATTTCAGATTTATCTATTACTCTTTGTGACATTCCCCATCTTATGTACGCAGATGACCTTAAAATATATAAGATCATTAAATCAAAAGTTGATGTAACTTTCCTACAATCGAAACTGCTGTCCCTTGAGCAATGGTGTAATCAAAACAAACTTCACTTGAATGTTGAGAAATGTTGCGTGATAAGTTTTTCCCGTAAGAACTTGATACCAGAATGCAGTTACCTCCTTAATAACATTGTTCTGAGCAGAACCAACCATATTGTAGACCTTGGAGTTGTCCTTGATAATAAGCTGAGATTTAATCTACATTTTGATAAAGTCTTATCGAGGGCAAATAAACAGCTGGGATTTATAAAAAGACGTGCTAAAGAATTCCAAAATGTGTGGGTAACCAAAACGTTATACTGTACCTTAGTGCGACCACTTCTTGAAAATGCTTGCATCATTTGGAATCCAGCCTTTGAATCTCATAGCGACAAAATTGAATCCATTCAAAAACAATTCCTGCTTTTTGCGTTAAGAGATATCTTTGACCCCCGTGACTATAACAACTTGCCACCGTATGAACAAAGACTCAGGCTCCTCTCTCTGATGCCTCTATCATCAAGAAGAACTTTACTGAGTTCATGTTTCACATTTGATGTTATTAACGGAGCTATTGATAGCGAATATATCTCCAGCAAAATTACATTAAATGACCCAATTTTTTTTTTTTTTTTTTTTTAGCTTTGAACCAAGGATTTCAGGTGGAATACCTATTCAGTCAAGTCTGCCTTGGTTCGAAATGGGATGATAGATTAGTGGGAAGGAAAGGGCAATCAAGTGAAACACGTGTAGGATGTTCTAAGCGTGGTGGAAAGCCAAAGAAACATGTGAATTTGAATCAGAGGCAAGTGTTATGCCTTTACCTCAGTCAATTCAAGTTATAAGGCAATCTCATCCACAAACTTCTCTACCATCAACTACAACTTCAAGTTGTAAATATTGATGAATTTTTTTAATTTCAGTTGATTAGAAATGAGGATAGAAAAGTTAGAAAGGTTTTTAAAGCGAAGGACCATGGCCTGGCCGGGAATCGAACCCGGGGACCTCTGGGATGGCAGTCGAGCACGCTACCAACTCGACTACCGAGGCCGCCGGTGCTGTAGAATTTTTAATAATATTAGCGAGCACTATTCACCATCCATACCAAAATCCACACTTAAGCGAACCCTCTCAAAGTCTCTCTTTGACTCGGAATAATTTGTCCTTTTCAAGCACTGCTCCCTACAGAGTTATGCTTCTTGGTCTAGTCCCCCTCCGTCATCCCCTAAAAGTAGTACTTAAGATATATTAGCGTAGTTTAAGTATTCTTTTGAAATTAAATTAATTAATAAAATACAGGGACCGAAAATAACTGTTATTTTCGAAATTTCGATTCAAAAAGTCAGGCGGAAAAAATGTGTCTTTTCGATATTTAAATAAACTAGTGCGATGCTTGTTAACTAAGGAATAATAATCTTAAAAGATTTTTATTTATTTGACTTTTTAAAAAAAGTCAAAAAATAATAGTTATTTTTTACCGATTTTTTTTTTGGTCAAAAATAAAAGTTAAAATTTGACTTTTATTTTTTCGGTCAAAAATAACAGTTAAAATTTGACTTTTAATTTTTCAGTCAAAAATAAAATTTGACTTATATTTTTCCGGTCAAATATATAAGTTAAAATTTGACTTTTATTTTTTCGGTCAAAAATAAAAGTTAAAATATGACTTTTATTGTTCCGGTCAGAAATATAAGTTAAAATTTGACTTTTAATTTTTAGGTCAAAAATATAAGTTAAAATTTGACTTTTATTTTTTCGGTCACAAATAAAAGTTAAAATATGACTTTTATTTTTCCGGTCAAATATATAAGTTAAAATTTTACTTTTATTTTTTCGGTTAAAAGGTGAAAAAATATAACAAAAGTATAAATTCTATTCACTCTACTCTTGTCTGCCTTTGTTTGGCTTATCACTGCACCTTGCGTTCCCTGTCACTGTTGTGAACTGAAATGATCACCAGAGAACATCAGAGAACTGAAATGAGTAACGGACAGAAATCGGATACTCAAATCATACCCGAGTTACTGTTGTTCTATACCCTATCCTTGCTCAATGAAATATGTAAAATACTTATACAGGGTGGGCCAAATATATACTATTATATACTATTTATAACTAATAACTATAAACAAGGACGCCGAAAATATTTTCGTCTTCAAGTGAAGAAAAGGAACTTTCATTGTTTTGTTGAGAAAGTTGTGTTGCACAGTATAATAATTAAATATTAATAGAAATCATTTCAAACAAGCGAAAAATCGTGAAAATCCAAAAAGAGCACGACAATTAAATTTAGGCTGCAAAACAACGTGTGCCGGGTAAGCAAGTAACTGTTATTTTTGATCGGAAAAATAAAAGTCATATTTTAACTTTTATTTTTGACCGAAAAAATATAAGTCAAATTTTAACTGTTATTTATTGACTTTTTTTAAAAAAGTCATAACAGTTACGGTCCCTGATAAAATATGTTCGTATATAAGTTCCTTTTCTCTTCTTCCTACCTTTTTGGCGTGTTTTTGAAATCATGTCATTCAGGTGGGCGGATTTCGCCCACATCGAATTGCATATCTTCAAACACAAAAACAAGGAAAGGAGAGAGAAAAAAAAAAACAATAAAAAAAAATGAAACATAATGTTAGAATAAGTAAATTGCCTTGTTTTGGCCAATAAATAAATAAATAAATAAATAAATAAAAATTTACTATTTGAAAATAAAACTATCACATCTAAAGGAGATTTATATAAAAAATATTGAAATTAAAAAACAATATATTCAAATATTCCTCACAAGCTGCGTCCATTAATGCCATTAGCATGGTTACTTTATTTTCTTTTTTCGTTCCTTAATATTATATTATTTTTGACAGTCGGTGCAATATTATGACACCATATGTCAAAAATAGTATAAAACTACTAATGGCAATAATAAAGCAAACTAATAAAGCAAAATATGCAGGCAAATGACAATCGGTACGACACATTCGTGGGAAAATGTCGAGTTGTCACTCCACCCTACATATAATTGCATTATTTCAGCACGCAATCGCTGATACGTACGGCCAAATATCCCTGTTATACAACTCTTGCAACAAAAACGAAATGAGAATTATAAGAACTAGTGTTACAACTGCAAGAGAACAGAGTGCGATGCTGTTGCTGCTTGTCGGAATATGTGTGTACGTGTGCGATGCTGTTGCTGCTTGCTTGTATGGAATATGTGTGTACGTGTGTGGTATAAATAAAATTCAAATACGGGAAAAAAACGAGTTGTAGGGAAAATATTTGATTTATCTACGTAAATATTTAAATAAAATTGATACTCAGGCGTGGATAATGTTAATATGCATTATTTCCCTTAGTGTACAGATCAGGAGAAACCTTAACCTATCTAAATTATACAAATTATTCAAATTATTCATCCAAAGGTCCGATTCACCCCTATATAATATCGTCAATAAAGCTATAAAATCAAAAAAACCTCCCAGAATTCAGTCACATTATGCAGGGCCATCTCACTCTGCAAAAAGCTAAACATACCATTCAATCCATTAAAAAATCCTTACCCACTCATACCCCCAGCATGTTTCAAAAAAGACTCCAAAATAACAGACCTAACGAAATCAATTAAACTTATCACACCTGCCTCCGTGTTCCAACAAGGTTTCCGTGAAATTCAAGAAAAATTTCCCAACTACAACTTCATATATACTGACGGATCTTAAACTAACGATAGCATCACATTTAGCGTAACCACCATCAACTCCGTCATTAGAATTGCTCATTTTCCACACTATAGCTCAGTATTCTCAGCAGAAATAATCGCTATTCTCGAAGCCTTGTACCATATAAAAGAAAATAATGGTAACTTCGCGATATGTACAAACTCCTTATTAGCAACAGAAGCAATAATACATACAGAAATTCACAATTACTACCCTAAACTTATCAGAACAATCCTTACAAAAAAACTACCCTAAAATCCTTATCATTTGGATCCCCGGACATATACAGATCACAGGCAATGAATTTGCCGACAAAGCAGCTAAATATGCATCAAAAGCTCCTCTCATAACAACTCCCAACCGCAACCAAAAAGACATTATTAAGTATCTGAAAGAATACTACAATAAAAATAAATTATCCGAGTGGACTCACACATCTCAATGGTATAAATATATCAATAGTAACAAAACTAACATTAACAATTTCCTTAAATTCGATCATACCACCCTATTCAACAGATTGGACTTAATCAAACTGGAACGTATACGCTTAGGACACTCGAAACTAACCCACGAACACTATATAAACAAAAACATATCCCCCCAATGTACATTCTGCAATTATAACACAATAAAAACCATCCAACACGTTCTCTCCGACTGCCCACACTTTGAAAACGTTTGAAGACAAATATTTCCAAATTCCAACCCGATAACAACTCTGTCAAATCCCACTCCAGAAAACATTATCAACATTATTCAATACCTTAAACAATGTAACCTCTACCATCTGTTATAATCAAAATATTATGCATATGGGTAATTCCATGAAATTTCGCCAAATCAGCGTCACCACGGGTCTCCGGAATCGCTGCGCCAGGTTGATCATCGACAGTTGGCATGAATACTAGATGATTTTCATAGATTTCAAATTTCGGAACCACCGCCCCTGCTCTACGGCACACTAGCAAAGCTCAAACAACAGCTGTTTTAGGCCATGTGTTAAAAAATCATATCTCGGCGTAGAAATAAGATTTCAAACTCGTTCTTACGCCATTCTCTATGTAATAATACGTACTTTTTAGTAAAAAATTGCAAAACCCAAAGTAACGGACTATAAATGTATTATTCATTGATATATGCATACGTATTTGAGCCTTTTTTACAGCATCTTCTTGGGCTTATAACTTTGACGAACGATAATATTTTCTAACTTCCCGGGTTGCATTTTGTTTGTTTACTCAATTTCCAACATTTTGCGACCCTGAACGATCGGTTTTGACCATCTCTATTGCCTTGTTATAGCGCTTTGAAAGTTTGCATTTTTCTTCATTTTAGCCATTTTAGCCATTTTTACCTGCTTATATCTCGCTTCTACCTTGATTTTTTTTCAATCGATTCCCACCAAAATTTAGTTTCAAACACGCATAATATGATCCAATAGGTCCGGGGGTGTTATTTCGATCTATTACATGCTAATGAGGCCAGGGAAATCTGCGAAAATCGAGTACATTTTTTATTTTTGTGTTGCGGATATAATATTTTCTCGGGTCCTGGTGAGGTAAAATTGTCGATCACAACGTTGGGTAGATGTGCACATTGACTCTTTAATGTCTATGTGTAACATGAAATTTCTATATAGCGCGAGCGTACAGAAATTGACATATAGTAGTTATGCAAACATGGTTCGGATAAAATAAAATTATTTTGTTTCTTCACTCATATAGCTGAATTAGTATTCTATGGTCACTGAATTCAAATCTGTAATTTTTTATTCACTTTGATGTTTTTTATTGTATTGGCAACGTTTTATACATTTTATGCCATGGGGTAAGTATTATAAGGGTAGTTTTTTATGTTTGCAAGAGCACACTAGCGCCATCTCTGAATAATCAACGCAGATACATATACCGTAGGCTGTCAGTTGGCTTCGAACAACATTTTGAACAAATATTCTGAACAGTTCACAAATACGTTTTAATTTATATAGAATATGAGTGCAAAAAAAAGTTTTTTGGGATATTTATTGGGTGATGAATGTCATCTTAAGACATACACAAAGAACGAAACAACTGAAGAATTACAAAATTTATCTCAAGAGGAATTATTATTATTAGAATATCGAGTTGAAGGATTTCGAAAAAGCTGTCTTGGCGTTATTTGTGCTCATCATAAATGTAAGGTATTGCTGGACTATTCAACTAAACAGAATTTCCGTTGTGATCCATTTAAGAGACATAAAAAAACGATATCGAAAAGCTTGAGAATTATATCACTCCAACTTGGCGAAAGTTCAAAACAAGGTGATAATCCAATCAGTCTAATTCCTGGAAATAAGTTATGTAGCAGATGCTACGTTGATATTAAGCCAAAATTGTTAGCATCAAATGTACAAAACGTAGTCGTTGATAGAAGCCAACTTACAAATTATCATCTTCGGCCTAATGTTAGCTATATTGAAGTGGAAAAATGTTCGCAGCCGTTGTCTGAAACTTCAAATACATCAGAGCAGATGGCGCAATTAGATATTGAAGAGTCAATGTGCACATCTACCCAACGTTGTGATCGACAATTTTACGTCACCAGGACCCGAGAGAATATTATATCCGCAACACAAAAATAAAAAATGTACTCGATTTTCGCAGATTTCCCTGGGCTCATTAGCATGAAATAGATCGATCCCGGACCTATTGGATCATATTATGCGTGTTTGAAACTAAATTTTGGTGGGAATCGATTGAAAAAAAATCAAGGTAGAAGCGAGATATAAGCAGGTAAAAATGGCTAAAATGGCTAAAATGAAGAAAAATGCAAACTTCAAACCGCTATAACTAGGCAACAAATGGTCAAAACCGATCGTTCAGGGTCGCAAAATGTTGGAAATTGAGTAAACAAACAAAATGCAACCCGTGAAGTTAGAAAATATTATCGTTCGTCAAAGTTATAAGCCCAAGAAGATGCTGTAAAAAAGGCATAAATACGTATGCATATATCAATGAATAATACATATATAGTCCGTTACTTTGGGTTTTGCAATTTTTTACTAAAAAGTACGTATTATTACAAAGAGAATGGCGTAAGAACGAGTTTGAAATCTTATTTCTACTCCGAGATATGATTTTTTTAACACATGGCCTAAAACAGCTGTTTTTTGAGCTTTGCTAGTGTGCCGTAGAGCAGGGGCGGTGGTTCCGAAATTTGAAACTTCCACCTTATGAACTATCTGGAGCGCAACGAATTGCTGAGCGACCGTCAATATGGCTTCCGAAGGGCTCGCTCTACTGGTGACCTAATGGCGTTCCTCACGGAGAAATGGAACCAATGTGTTCACTTCTTTGGTGAAAGCAGGGTTGTTGCTCTGGATATTTCTAAGGCGTTTGACCGAGTGTGGCATAAAGCGCTCGTGTCAAAACTAATTGCATATGGTGTTGGTAGTACCTTTGCTCGGTGGATCACATGTTTTCTTAAGGACAGGTTGATTCGTGTCGTGGTCGACGGCATTTCGTCCAGTGAACATGCCATCGTAGCTGGAGTGCCGCAGGGTTCAGTCCTATCGCCAACTTTGTTTCTGGTTTTTATCAACGACCTTCTGTCGTTGACTTATAACCCAATTCACTCGTTTGCGGATGACAGCAGCATTTGTCATTCATATTCTTTCAAAAAACGCCCGAGCTCTTTGGAGATTGAGAGAAAGAGGCTTAATATGAATGACACACTGCTTAATGACTTGCAAAAAATCTTCGAGTGGGGGCTTGCTAATAGAGTTGAGTTTAATGCTAGCAAGACCCAGTGCTGTCTGTTAACTCACAAACGAGTGAATTGCCCCTTAGCACCCCTCAATATGAACGGTGTCGATCTCGCGGAGTCAGATGCTCTTGACGTTCTGGGCATATCAATCAGATCTGATCTTCGCTGGAACGATCACATTTTTGATGTGTCGAAAGAAGCGGCCAAGTGCCTAGGTTTTTTAAAACGGTGTAAAAAATACTTCACTCCAACTGACCTACGCGTGATCTATACCTCATATATAAGGCCGAAAATGGAGTACAATTCGCACATTTGGGCAGGAGCTTCAAGATCTTATTTGGAGCTTCTGGACCGAATTCAACGACGTGCGATATATCTGATAGGAGATGATAACATTTCATCTTCTCTCAACTCTCTTGGGCATCGACGCAATGTTGGTTGCTTAAGCCTTTTGTACAGGTACTACCATGGGAAGTGTTCAAGGGAGATTCATGACCTGACGCCATCAGCTCGTGTGTTTCCCAGGTCCACTCGGGCAGCGCACCAAGCTCATCCCTATAACATTGCCTTGATGCCCAATAGAACCTCGCATTACAGAGATAATTCGTTCTTCGGTCGTACAATAAAATTGTGGAACAATCTCCCTGCGAGCGTGTTCCCCGGCAATTTTGAGCTATGTAAATTTAAAACTAATCTTCACCGACACTACTCCATCTTTCCACCCTCCAACTAACTATCACCCTTCTTCCGAATCAACACAATGCTTTCGCATTTATAGGGGGCATCCCCTGAGCGTTGGTTTAGTCTAAAAAAAAAAAAAATATATATAAATACCTGCGTATGCCAATACAACATACAAGAAATATCAAATTAACATACTAAGTAAATGTATCCTTCCTTTATCTGTAAATCACCATTGTAATCATTTTTATCTACACGAAATACTGTTTTTTACTTTATACCCCTACGTTTAAAAAACGTAAACGGGGTATATTAATTTTGTCACTCCGTTTGTAACGTCCATAAGGAGGCGTGGTAGGTATAGAAAAGTATATATATTCTTGATCAGCATCACCACCCGAGTCGATTTAGCCATGCCCGTCTGTCCGTCGGTCCGTCTGTCCGTCTGTCTATCTGTGATCACGATTACAGCCGTAATGTTCAAGCTATCATCACGAAATTCGATATTTAAGCTTGTATATAAAAAAATAAAGGTCAAGTTCGAAAATGAGCCAAACCGGATGAAAACTACGCCTACCTCCCATACAAAGTGACTATTAAAACGGTAAAATCTCTTAGAATTCCACAAAAATTAATATATAGACTTGCAATTTTGAATATGAACTTTGATATATAACATGTACAGTGTACAGTGTACATTGTACACTGTGTATGAAATTCAACCAAATCGAGTGAAAACCACACCTACCTCCCATACAAAGTGACTATCAAAAAACAAAAGAGAATATTTTCTGTTAAAACTATGACAAAAATGTTTTTACAAATACAAATTTTTTTACCGCTTAAGACTTTGAATATATTTCAATTCGGACGTAGGGGTATTTTAACTTCGGCCCAGTCGAAGATCATTTCTTACTAGTTTTAAAATTTATTGTATAAAACCATATAAACCACTAGATCTCATAATCTTATCAAGCTTAAGGCCTTAGTCGCCATAGCTAACTTAAGTTAATTCTTAATTTTATGTAATTAGTATTAACTTGATAAATAAATAAATAAATAAATAAATAAATAAATAAATAAATAAATAAATACACCATGGACGGACGCATATGCAAATGCAGTGAATGAACTTCCAGCTTTATTCGTAGCAAGAGCGCTCAGTCAACGCTTCGCTTTTGACTTGTTAACACCATGCTTCTATGCAACGTATGCGCGCAATTTATTACGTAATTTTATATGCTCTCACATAAAAAAAAAGTTCAACCGAATGTGGGAATATGCATATTTTTACTTTGACAAATTATTAAATTAAAAATTATTCTTAAGCTTTCAAACAATGAACTCTTATAAATGTAATAAAGTAATATTACTTATTACATGTTTCTAATATTTTTTGTTTTTAAATTCAAACAATTTACTTAAATTAACTAATATTAAAGAAATTAAGTAATATCACTTATTACTTGTTTCTTATTACTTATATTTTTTATACTTATATTTCTACTAAAATTTGCTTTCAAACAATGTGTAATGTGTTTAGAATTGCAGGTGTTGGATTTAAAAAAAAAAGAAACAGTAATGCCTAAATCGGCTGTTTTGGGCTATGGCAAAAATGCCGCTCTGTATGCCACTAGAAATAAAAACAACTTTCAAGTCCCGTTTTAAATCTTCATTTTATTTGAAATGTTTTGGGTTCTTATATTTATGGAGTTTGATTAGTCCACAAAATAAAAACACTAAAATGGTTATTCTTAACCTAGCTAAATTTATTCTTTTATATTAATGATTATTTTATATGTAGCAGATATTTTTACAATGATTATTTTATATGTAGCAGATATTTTTACAATGACTATTTCATATGCAGCAGAAATGCTGCAGATTTTCTTCGCGCGCGGTTAAGTACTGATTTCTATTTTAAATTTTAGGGTAACATGGCCCAGAGTCCATGCCACCATAATACATTAAAGATGTATTGCAACGCTACGTATAGCGTTGCAAACACACACATGGACAACACAACAAAAACTATCTTGGGCATTGTTAAAATAAACTGTAAACAATGTATTAGTTTCCAGTGGCTAACGGCACTGGTATTTATATGCTTCCGACTCGTCATCAGCGCTAATGACGCGACGGACAGTGCAATAAGGAATATGCTGACGTCGCATAAACCAGCCAACTTCACTGGCAGCGCGACTGCCTGGGTGTTGGGTAGCTAAGCCAACACACAGGCAGCGAGCGCTAAGTATGCACTAGCTAAGCTTTGTTGTTGTACAACAACAACAACGATGCAGCCAGCAATATGATCATCTACTGAGTCCGCTACTCAGTGACGCTAGTGCGATCACTATGCTTGACGGTTTGTCGTTTATGACAAGGCGTCAGAGAGCGAGAACGTCAGTACATTTGAGCTACAAAGTAACGGCTCCAATGCCTGCTGAAATATAATTCAGTGGCAACTTAAATATATGACGAATATTTTACTTGGCTTACCACTTGTGTGATAAGCCAAGTAAAACTAGTCAAAGTGGGGGTAACCATGTGTGAGTTATAAATATTGAATAACATAGCGACAGAGTGACGCTGGTTAGCTGGAAGAGCTGTAGAGCGGGGAATGGCGTAACTGACGGATCCGCCACATATTAAAAAACCAATATTAATTTTCTTACAATTTGGTAACTCCTCCCCATTATTTATTTTCACTCAATTTTACAACATTTACTTGAGTGATCTTTTTGTATTGTTTTCGTTACACAAACCAATCAAAAATAGTGCAGCGCTTGCACATGCTGCCGTCACTAGGTCAGCGTGCAAGCAAATTTCATATTTCCGTGGTTGCGACATCTACTCAAAGCACTTGACTTGCTTTCGATCAACATGCATTGGTAGACGCGACGTAGAGAACGAAAGAAAGAAATAAATAATAATAAGTTATGTTGTGGTGGCATGTGGTGGCTATGATGGTACCACTACAAATGAGCCCCTAATGACCTAATATAAAAGTAATATATAACTTATTATTTCCATTTTCAAGAATTATGCAATATAAGTAATATTATTGCAATAAGGTGTCGGTAAAATGTTATTAGTAAAAGATTACCAAATTAATATGTAATATTGATAATTACAATAAATATATGTGCATTAATATTAAACTGCGTTTTTAGTTTTGAAAATTTTAAAACTTTTTTTTTTTTTAAATTTTTTTAAAACTGCAGAGAGTGCACACTGTATCTTTAAAGATACAACCAACTAAAGTGACCCAGCGAGGTGCCAAATGATCGAAATTTTTTCAAACCACTTAAAATCACTAAAGGACACGTTTTGAAAGCAGTCAGTATTTTTTCCTAATCAAAATTATTTATCTGTTCCTAGAAGTTAAACTGTTAAAAATAGTGGTTATTAAATTAAAAAAAAAAATTTTTTTTGACTTTGTACATAATTTTTTTAAAAAGTATGATAAATAGAAGTAAAAACTGTTTTTTTAAGACTTATAATATTTTAAATAATAAAGAACCGATTTGAAAAAAATCAGACCAAAAATATAGCCGTAGGAATTTCTTGAATGGTTGTATCTTTAAAGATACACGGTGCATTTAAGGGTTGAGAGCGTTAACTACAATTTTCGGTCGTAATTCTCGCCCTACTAGACAGACAATAACAAGTTTAGTGCAAAAATTTTAGTTTACATACTCGTTGTGTGATGTTGCCGTGCCAGTGAGACAACGGGTTGGTCGAAGTGTCGAAAATATCGCTGCCGTTCAGGCAAACGATACAAAACAGTCAATTCCACGGCGTTTTCAAGAATTGTGCATCGCCCAGACCACTTTATGGCGAATTTTGCGTAAGGATCTTGGTTAACACCCATACAAGATCTAGCTGACTCAAGAATTGAAGCCGATGGACCATTTGAAGCGACGCACAGTACTTTGAGCCCATACAAAAGTGAGGAAAAAATACAAGGAGTGGTTCGATTGTTATGAAATTCTGCATGTTTATGAATTATTGGTTGCTGATTTCAAATATTGAGTCAGATTTTACGTATATCAAGTATTCGCGCCAAAAATTAGGTTTTAATTAAAAAAAAAACGAAATTTTCCTATATTAAATTTAATATTAAAGTTATTAGAACTGGTAAAAAAAAAAAAAAAAAAAATAAGGCTTTTACTTTTTAATACTGAAAACCATTTGGCAATATCTTTTTTTTTTAAAAAGATAGGCATATAGTTTCCTATGCACTTTTTCGACAAAAATGCTACTATACATGCAAAATAATGTTTGCAAAACCAAAAAAAAATATTCGTATTGGTATTTGTTTTTAATCAAGTTAATATGAGAATGTGGCGTCCGTGGCGTAGTTGGTTAAAGTGCGTGGCCGCTATGTCAAAGAACCTGGAGACTCAGGTTCGAACCCCAGCAGCGACAGAAAATTATTTGAAATAAAATAATTTTTCTGTACGGCCGCCACCTCTGCAGACAATGGCAAACCTCAGAGAGTAATCAAAATGGCATGTAAAGCTTCTTGAGAACGAGAAAATTCCGTTCATCGCCGTTCGGAGTCGGCGTTAAACATGTAGGTCCGGTTCTCGGTCAATTGTGTACAAACTTAATAACACGCACAACACAATTGATCATAAGAAGCTAGGTCAAAGCCCTTTCAAGGGCTGAAATGGCCAGTTATTTATTATTTAATTTTTTTTTAATATGAGTAAATAAAACTAAATTAAAAAAAAAATATTTTAAGGGGACATATAGGTTACAAATTTAAAAAAAAATTTTTTTCGGGAATTTTGTTTTCATATTGTTTTCAAATTTTGCACATATATTTATTAACATTTAAAAAATACAAAAAAATTTTTTTGAGAATTTTTGAAGCGGTTTGTGACGTTATTTGATTTTTTTAAAAAAATGCCAAAAAATTGACGGTGTGCAGGATATCACCAGTCTGAAACATCTGAGGAAAAAATAAAAAAAAAACGAATTAATCCTTGTTTAAGTGGCCACCGCCTGAACTAAGATAATTTTTATCCGCCGAAAAAAAAACAAAATGGCGGCCATTTGAAAAAAAAATCGATTTTCGGTGTTACAAAGTCGGCCAATTTCATTTGGTGTTAATTTTTCCCTTATTATGTGCTAAAAAGAGTATTTTAAGGAAACATAACCTTTATTTTAATTTTTTTTTTGTCTAAAATAACATCAGAATTTTATTTTCTTTGTTAAGAAGCATTTTTTTTTAATTTTAAATTTTTTTTTTTTTTTTAAAATCAATTTGACTATTTTTCGAAACGCGATTACTCAAAGAATCGGAAATAGTCGGATTAAGTGCAAACAGTTTCTGAAAGACTAAAAACCAAAAAAAAAATTAAAATATAAAAATGAAACTGGAGGTATGTGGAGCTTTTTCTTTCTTGTCTGCTAAAAATAGAACATTTTTAAAAGTATTTTTTAAATTTTTTTATAAATTTAAGTAATTTTTTCAAAATAATTTCCAACAACATAATTTCCAAATAATTTTAACAAAATATAAAAACCAAAATTCGTTCATAGATTTTTTGAAAATTAAAAAAAAAAACACTCGAATTGTTTAAAAAATGTGCTCACAACATTTTTTTTCTTTGAATGATGCGAATAGAAATTTCCATTAATTAGAGGAAAATATGATTTTTAGACCATTTTTCAAAATGTGATAACTCCAAAAAACGGTTGAAAGCGGTTGTCAAATTTTGGAATCTGAAAGATAAATACATGTATAACAATGTGTTAGAAAATGGAAGAGATGTTTTTTATGTTTTTTTTTTAATTTACTCTCAAAAATTGCAAAGTTTTGAAAAATATTTTAAATAATTTTTATTTTTTTGGAAATTTTTAAATTTATTTTCTTAAGCTAAATTGAAAACATATTAAAAGTTATTTATTTATACAATATTTTTCTTGAAATAAAATCAAAAATCAAATTAATTCGGCTAAAATTGCGCTTACAGTAATTTTTTTTTGCAAGATGTGCAAAATCAAATATTCCACAACAATAAAAATACATAAAAATAGTTGACTTCAAAGAGGTATAGTGGCTACAAAAATTGTTAAATTGCAATAAAAATTTGGATTTTTCTTAGTGAAAGTATTATCTAAAAAACGGTACCAAATTTGTTAGGTTCTGCTACAACAAAAATCTTGATTTATTCCTATGGGACAAAGTACTGTGCGAGGTACGTTCTCCGATTGGGCTCTGGAAAAGATGATAAATTTCATCGCAAAATCATCTTCAGTGACGAAGATTTTGCTTCAGATCTCATTTTTGGCTCAATGCAATCTTCAATAAGCAAAATATGCTTTATTGGTCGGGTGAAAATCCACATGTGCTTCATGAATCACCACTTCATCCACACAAAAAAAAAACTGTTTGGTGCGGTTTGCATGCCGGCGGCGTCATTGGACTATATTTTTTCTTCGACGATAACGATCGTAACGTTACTGTGAATCTCCATCGTTTTCGTGCCATGATCACCGATTATTTTTGACCCGAATTGGAAGATATGGACTTGGACGACATGTGGTTCCAACAGGAAGGTGCCACGAGCCACACAGCACACGTAACAATCGATTTATTGAAGAGTAATTGTAATGAGCGTGTTATCTCAAGAAATGGGCGAGTCGATTGGGCGCCTCGTTCGTGCGATTTAAACGGGAAATAGCGGCCGTTTCGGTAGAAATGTGTGGCCGAGTTATCGAAAATTGGGTCCGAATCGACCGCTGCATACGTACCCGCGGTGGCCATATGAACGAAGTCGAGTTCCATTCATAAATGTTTTGATTGTACTTCAAGCCGATAATAAAGTTTTTGAAATATCTCAAATGGTTTGCGTTTTATTTAAAAAAAATGTCAAGTCCTTAATGGAAAACCCTTTATATATGTGGCGACTGTGGCTAATTGGGTAGAATGCGTGACCCATACGCCAGATAACCCTGGTTGAATTCCATCTTGCACAGAAAGTTTTTTCAATTGAATTAATTTTTCTGTTCGGCCGTCACCTCTCCGCAGACAATGGCAAACCACAAAGAGTAAATATTGCCATGTAAAGCTTCTTGAGAATATGCATATTAGCCGTTCGGAGTCGGCATAAAACTAGTAGGTCCACTTCGCGATCAATTGTGTCCAAACATTAATTAACACTCACACCACAATTTGATCATAAGAAGTTCGGTCAAAGTCCTTTCAAGGGCTTAAATGGTCAGTTTATTATTATTATTATTATAAATATATGTATATTGCTATTATTAATGAAATATTAATGTTATTATTAATTATTTTTATTTACTTATTAATATTAATTAATTATTTTTCTTAACGCGGGCAAGGTAGCATTGCAATGTAGCATTGATAGTTGCTTGGGAAACCATCTCGTGTCAAAAAATATATTAAAAAAGAGAGCGCTCACAATCGGCCATTGAAAACCCGAACAATGTTGAAAACGTTACAGTGAAAAAAAACAACTTAAGCAGCTGCAGATGCATTTTCACAAACAGCTGTTTTTGACAACAGATGTTTTCTTGTAGAAGAGAAAATAAGCAGTTATCAATGCTACGTTGTATTATTATACTGTGACGATTAAAAAATGGCGATTTTTAGCCGCACAACAGCCGAGGTGCAAGAGGGATACTCGGTGAACACCACCAGTATTGTTTATTTATTTTTCCTTTTACACACACATAAACACTGAATTATATAAAAGAGAAACATATGAATACAAAAAATAATAACACCATACACTTTTCTTACACGAAAACAAAGAGAGAGAAATAGAGAGCATACAGAAACGTGTGAGACTTGCAAAACGTGCGCATACACATGGGCAAAGCTGGAGTGATCTTGCTCAGAGTCGAGTAGTGGATCATATAATGAGCCAACAGAAGGCAAATATGTGGAAAGTTTCTGGCGGAAGGCAACAACAAAGCTGCACCGTACGGGACTTTACGGGAAAATAAGCCCAGAACTTTCGATTGCGGTACCTTGTTTGTCACAAATAACAAGAAGAAGAGGATATATATAGGCCGCAATCGATACAGAGGACAGAGAATGTATTGTACATTTAAAATGCGCAGTGTGCTAAAAGAAAAGTAAAATTCAAGACAAAGGAATTAAAATAAATTGTAAGACAGTGAAGTGCAGCAGTCGGATCCAGTAGTATTCAAGGAAAATACGGCGACCAAGGAAGAGCAACAAGAAACGGACCTAAGGTTTAACGGATTTCGAACGGCGATGAACGGAATGTTCTTGTTCTCAAAAAGCTTTACATGGCATTTTGATTACTTTCTGAGGTTTGAGGAGGACAATTCTCACAAGGCAACGCGCGTCAAGCATCCTGTGATATCTACTACAGCGGCCATGCGAAGAAGCACGAATTTGGATGCGGATTCGTGGTTGGCAAGCGACTACGGCATCATGTCCTGCGATGCACACCTGTGAACGAGCGACTTTCCATAATCCGTTTCAAGGCAATATTTTTCAATATAAGCCTGATATGTTCGCATGCTCCGACCGAAGACAAAGGCGATGAGACTGGCCAAAGACAGCTTCTACGAGCGCCTTCAAGAGGCCTATGAGTGCAGCCCCCGCCACGACATAAAAATCGTGCATTGTGACTTCAACGCCAAGGTGGGAAAAGAAAATATCTTTGTTCCAACAGTCGGAAAGTTCAGCCTTCACGACAATACCTCCGATAACTGAATGAGGCTGCAATACATTCAAGCATCTCAATATTCATAAAGCAACTTGGCTGTCTCCTGATCAAAAGACGCGTAACCAAATTGATCACGTTTTGATTGACGGAAGGCACTCTTCCAGTGTTTTAGATGTACGCACGATCCGTGGTACCAATATAGACTCGGATCATTATACCAATATAAGTGTTACTTTGGGCTAAGTAGGCAATTGAGAAACAGAGCCCTCTCTCGACGAACAAAACTCACGCTCTATAAGTCACTAATCATGCCCGTCCTATTATATGCAGCACAAACCTGGACGTTGAGCAGTTTTGATGAAACGACTTTGGGAGCCTTCGAGAGAAAGATCCTTCGTAAGATCTTCGGTCCAATCTGCGTCAATGACGAGCAGTGATGTGATTATTGACGATTTATCGTCATTTTGACGTTTTTTTGCTTCAATTATGACTTGACGTTTTTCATTAATTTTTATGCCAAAAATTACGTTTTTTTATTGATTCGTTTTATATATTACTGTTAAAAATACCTTATAAATACCAATAACCTTTATCGCTGAGCATAATCTCGCCTTTAACCTGGCTGATCAGTTAGTAAACATGGAGAGAACCTCATTCGCTGACTCTAAAATTTCTGTTGAAATTCATTCGAACCGGACGAAGTCAACGTGTTTGGTAAAGAACGTTTTAGGAGCTTAACAATTCGAAAGTATCATACGATTGTTACAAAATAATAAATTTTCAATCTGTGCCGACGAGTCTACAGACATATCATGTACAAAAATTTAAAGTATTGTTCATTGATTTTAAGTAACATCAATAGACTTCAAAGTCTGTGACTTTTTACTTGATCTTGTCGAAGTGGAATCAGCTAGTGCCAACAGTCTTTATAATTCCATAAGAAAAGTTTTGTTTGAAAATGGTATAGACTATAAACAAAACTTAATTGGTTTCGCGGCTGATGGTGCGAATAACATGACTGGTCAGAACTATTCGGTTGCATCTATTTTAAAAAATTACTGTAAAAATCTTGTAATTTTTAAATGTATTTGCCATTCCTTTGCCTTATGCTCCTCATACGCGTGTTTGAAACTTCCATCGATTGTCGAATCTATGGTAAGAGACATTTACAACTATATTCAAAACAGCCTAAAGAGAAGTTCACAATTTGCAGAAATTTTAACATTATTAAAAGAAAAACCAATTAAACTTTTGCAGCCAAGTCAAACCCGCTGGCTATCATTAGAAATTGTTGTGAATCGTATATTAACTTTGTATGAGCCGCTCAAAATTTATTTTAGATTTGCAGTAAACTCAGATAACATTGACAACGCTAAAATTATTCTTATAAACATACAAAATCCAAGGGATTTACTATATCTTCAATTTCTAAAATATATTTTGCCTAAAATTAATCTTTTAAATAAACTTTTCCAAAGCGAGAAGCCACAAGTACATAAAATGTATGATGAGGTTAGTCGTCTTGTACGAACAATTCTAGACAATTTTATTAAGCCCGAGTGCTTAAAACAAAATGATATTGATAGCATAAATGTTAATCTTTCTTTTAATATTATAAATTTAGAGCAGCTATATTTGGGTGTCGAGGTTAAATTAAAATTAGAGGAATTATCCAATTCGTTAAATCCAATTGAGATACTAACATATAAAAATAATTGTATTTCTTTTTACATAGAATTGTGCAATCAGTTTTTTAAACGCTTTGATTTTAAAAGCAAAATTTTGAAATATCTTGCTCTCATTGATCCAAAAAAAATTAAAAAAGGTGAAATTGTTTCCTTAACCGATTTGTTGAAACTATTCCCTAATATTATTTCCGAAAACGGCCTTCAAAGCCTTTATTCTGAGTTCCGCGAAGTTCGAAATTTAGATTTTAATAACCTTTTTACTGATTTAAAAGAAGAACTAGAAATTGAAAGTTTCTGGAAAACAGTTTGTTCTGTCAGAAGAGGGGACAAATCTTTGGCGTTTCCCCTTTTGGAAAAATTCATTTTTAACAATTTAAGTTTACCTAATTCGTCAGCAAACGTTGAACGCACGTTTTCTCAAATCAATTTGAACAAAACAAAAATCAGAAACCGTTTGTGCACTGAAACCTTGAAAGGTATTTTATATACTAAAGATTATTTAAGATTAAACAATTCGTCTTGTCACGATTTAGAAATAAAAAAACAATTAATAAAAAAATACAATTATAAAGACTTATACAAATAAGAAATTACTATATTGCTATACTATTGTACCTTATGGTTAAATTTCTCGTTTGACAAAAAGGACTTAAGGGCCTCCGGGAGTTTTTCGAAAAAAAAAAATTCTAATTTTAAAAATGTTTTTTATTAAGGGTCTCCGGGAGTTTTTAAAAAAAAAATACTCTCTTTTAAATTATTTTGTTACACTATTAAAGATGAACTATTCAAGATTTATCCCTAACATTTAGGTCCAAAAATATTCGTCGATGAGGTAGAAAACCGCAATGCCTCGAAAGGTCCTTAAAATTGTGGTGAGCAAGATACCTGGAGTATGATTCATCTGAAAAAAAAATATCATTTTTTTCGCTTTAGTAAGGAGTTTTTGAGCGTTTGATGGTTGATTTTTGAAAAACATTAATTTTTGACAAAATAATATTTTTTGCTTAGAAAGAAAATATTTATTTTGAATGCACAAAATTTAGAACGTTTTAGGTAATAAATCAAAAGGTATGTATAAAAAAAAAAAAAAATAGAACGATTAAACGCCCAAGAACTCTTTATTAAACCGAACAAAATTTTAATTTTTTTTCAGATGAATCATACTCCAGATATCTTGCTCACCACAAATTTAAGGACCTTTCGAGGTATTGCGGTTTTCTACCTCATCGACGAATATTTTTGGAACAAAATAACAGGGAAAATATTGAATAGTTATAATTTAAAAATGTAACAAAATAATTTAAAAGAGAGTATTTTTTTTTTAAAAAACTCCCGGAGACCCTTAATAATAAATATTTTTTTTTGCGAAAAGGCTATAGGCTATAGGAATTGTTTTTTCTCTTATTATTTGCGTTGAAAATATAAAGTAATAAAATAAAAGGAATAAAACTGTAGTCCTTTTTGTCAAACGTGCAAATTGGCCTTAAAATAAAACGCTAGTCGAAGTTTTAGAAATTTCAAGCTCAAATTGGATGTAATCATTTTTTAACTTTAAATATAATTTTAATTATACTATATTATATATAAATCACTGATCTCTATTGATATAAATGAATTCATAAAAATGTTATTTAATTTTTAGTTAAACCCATATGTATCGAACATAAATAAAAACGATTATAAAAAAATAATAATTATTCTAGTATTGATTTGAAGATAATGACGATTTTTTGACGTTTTTAAATATATGAAATGACGTTTTTGACGTTTTTCACTTCGTCAAAATTACGTTATTTTTTTTTATGGCAACACTGATGACGAGTATCGAATTCGATGGAACCACGAGCTGTATGAGCTGTACGCTGACATCACCATAGTTAAGCGTATTAAAATCGAGCGGCTCCGCTGGCTACGTCATGTTGAGCGAATGGAAAACGATGGTGGTCAACGCAGAAGAGTACGCCCACATCTTCGTTGGAAGGATCAGGTGATGGATAACCTGACCACGCTTGGTGTTTCCAACTGGCGTCAGCAAGCGCAGAACAGAAATGACTGGCGCAATTTCTTATACGAAGCCAAAACCGACCTACGGTTGTAAGCGCCAGATAACGAACGAACGAAAAATCACTTTAATTCAATTTATTCTCTGTCGCCAACCAACTACGCCACGGATGCCACAGGCCCACTTGTTTACCCAACGGAAAAAAGCTGAGTCGTTGGCTTGTAGGCCCACCTGCAAAGAAAACGGTAAACATTTCGGTGGCTTGTAGGCCAACTTGTTTATCCAACGGCAAGAGCCGAGTCGGTGCCTTGTAGGCCCGCCTGCAGTAGCAGTAGACAGAGTCGGTGGCTTGCATACCCAAGCAAAATAAAAGAACCAGCGGAGGTTCGTTACAATACCATGCCCAAATCGCAAAGGCGATTACACGGCGACCATATTACACGGTGTCCATTTGCCCGGCGTGCAATCGATTTTGTTGTTGCTTTCAATGTGAATCTGTCAAAAACCATTGAGAGCGTGAGAACATTTGATGAACATTTGGAACAATGGGCAAAATATGTTCATTCTTGCACGGTGTCGATACAGCGTACATCGTGCAATACAGTATTGCTGGGTGGTGAAATTGAAAAAGAAAAGTGCTACTATTGTACTATAATAGCATGAAGAAAATAGTTGTAGGAAACCCTTGTTGGAATAAAGTAGGAGAAAAAGTGATGGAACTGAATGAAATGTCAAAATCTGTCCGCCGTGCTTTTTCTGCTGTGTTAACATAACAGCGCACAGTGTGTAATGTAAATAATCTAGCGGAGCTTAATTAAAAAAATCAAAACCACCAGAAATAAAATTTTATGCCTTGAAAACTATGTCAATACTCTACGCGTATTTGCCTCATCAAAATTTTTTTTCGTTACATCACCAGTGGCGAAAAATTAGCGTTGAAAGTGACACAAAACAGAAATGAAAAAATTTTTAAAAATTTAATTTTGTTAATACACTATTTTTATCAGTGATAAACAACATATTTACCACTTTAAAATTAAGAAAAAAAAATTGTACCTATAATATTTCTTAAATATTGAATTGCTGAAGGTAAGAATAAAGCTAATGTGAGTTTGATTAATATTAAAAAAATCCATTTAAAAAATATATAAAAAGTAGATTTTTGTTTGTTAATATTATAAGTTTAAAGTTACTTTTCTAAGATGTACCCTCTTGTGCAACTTTTAAAATTTGGCTTAATCGCTTCTTCAGCTTTTTAACTAATGTATATAATCAGTTAAATGTAGCTCCACGTTTTTCCAGCGCACAAACAACTTTTTCCAAAAAGCAAAGGGTTATAAATTTTTTTTTTTTTATTGAGGCAAAATAAAAAGTCAAGAATTTTTTTAAGTATGGTACACCGAAAAAAATATGTTAGCTTAAAATTGAACACAAAAATTGTTCAAAAAATGTGTTCATAATTTGACTTTTTTTTTCATACGATTTTCAAAATTTTTAAACACATTTGCTCTTACTTTGACGAAATTTGTTGCAAGCTATTTTTTAAACACAAATATCTTCAAATTAATAACAACTGTCGTCAATTTTAAAACATTTTTTTTTCAGTGTATAGATTCAAGAAGGAAGACCGCATAAAAAAATATTTGTACATATATTAGCAAGCTTTAATATGGTTGAGGTTGAGTACATACCCAGGGAGTTACAATTATTTGTAAGCGAGTATTGTGTTAAAGTTAACACTAAATGGAAAAAATTCATTCTTTTTTGGCGAGGTTCTAAGAAAGTAATAAGATATTGTCGATATGCCAAAACAGATAAGCGGTAACACAAACGACGGAAATACCGCGCGCAGATTTTTTAAAAATACTGCATTGTCTGCAAACATTACTGGACTCAACTAAGATCTTATACATCGTTTTCGAATATTACTCGAAGCACTTTCCAGTGAGTCTGAGATAGATGCAATAAAGTTTTCCACCTATGCACGCGAAACAAAACAAATATATTTTCAACATTACTCCTAGTACTATATGCCTGCAAGCATTCATAAAATACTACCTCGTTCTTAAGTGATAATAAATGCTTGCATTTTGCCTCTGGGACAGTTATAAGAAGATGCTCAAGAAGCAAACAACAAAGAATACTGGTGAATTCATGAAAATTTCAGCCGAAAAACTTGCCGAAAAGATTGCAATAGAGACATTATCCACCACCGACTATCATTAGATCCACTTCTATCTAGTCGCAATATATTCAAGCCAATAAATTGAAGAAGATATCCACTCACGAATGAGACATTATTATTACTGAAGACTCCTGAACTGCTCCAATCTAGTTCCGAAATGACGATGACGACGATTACGAAGACTATGACGACAACTAATTATGAAAATGTTGAAATTCAATATAAAATTTACACTTTCTATTTCATTCCCAAATCAATAAAATAGTTTTAGGTAGGCATTGCAGGTAAAATACCTGTAAAGATAACTTTAATTGTGTTATTTCCACTAATAATTTAACCTACTACTAATTAATTTGCATTCATTCATTTGAAAATATAACAAAAGGTTTATTTTATTCTTCGCTTATATGGTAGGTGGGCGTGATAATGCTGCGACCACTCCCATTTTTTCTTAAGAATTGTATTGCGGCTTAGAGAATTACCAAAACAAATTTAAAGTCATTATCTTAACATTTAGAATTAAGTTCCGCTAGATCATTCAAATTACACACTGTGCAGCGTGCAAAATTTGGAAGAGAGTAAAAAAGATTCATTGCACGTCGGGCAAACGGACACCGTGTAATATGGGCCAAAGGCCAAAGGTCGGTCGCGCTTTGACAGTTAAAGTAGAAACAACGAGTTGTTATGAAGCAATTCATAATACGACCTCAAGCTTCGATACCTAATGGCTGAATTACAATACTGCGTTAGGTCGGTCGGCCTTTGACAGCTCGACTAGAAACAATGGGTTCTTATGAAGCAACACAAAATATGACCTCATGCATTGCGTCGACCTCATCCCGTAAATATGAATTTGAGGGGGTGACGTACGATCAACGCTATGAGTAGCGACATGCTCAAGCTAGGTCGTGCTTTTGACATTCCATATTAACGCTGGGTTGCATTTTCGTTGAGCAATGCTAAAATGTGGGTATTTTTGGATTCCGATGGAAAACTCAGATTTTCATAGGATTATCGTGGGAATTTATATTTTGATGCGAGTTTTTTTTAAATTGATCAAATTTTTTAAATTAACATGCTGCTTAAGTAGTATAAAAATGATTTTGATGAATTTAGCATGATATTAATATTATTCAATTGTATTTCATATTAAAATTTATGCATTTTTTAGTATATTATAAATAATATTATAAGGGTATTCATGCAAAATGGCAAACTTATATATTGGTCAATTAGATATTTTAATGAGGTTGGTTGAGGACAAATACCCTTAATATCATTGTTTGAATAATATAACACACAAAGGAATGTTGTGGTAAGGTAGATTGGCAAATGCCGTTCACTTTGTTTTTGTAAAGTTGTACCCAAGTACTCACTAATTACAAGTGATTCAGCGAGCATTGTACAAGGGGCGTGGCAGCTCGAATCTGCAATATTGAATAACTTTGGAATTATAGGTCGCACAACATTGGAATTAGGTGTTCGGCCTCGATTTACATGTGCCGTTCCACTGGCAAAATTTTATGGGCGTTGGGAAAAGGGTGTGGCACTTTTTCGGCTTCCCAAATTGTGGGTATAACTTTCGAACTATTAGTCACACATCAATGAAACTCGGTAAGAATGTACTATTTAGTCCTGTCCTTTGACTGGAAAAATTGAGTGAGCATTGGACAAGGGGGCATGGCACCGCCCATATAAGTCAAACTTATGGTATCAAATAGCTTTGGAGTTAAATGCCGCATAATAATGAAATTCGGTATGGAGTTGCCACTTGGTAATACCCATCTACTAGAAAACCGAGAAGGGCATTGTACAAGGGGGTGTGGCTCCGCCCATACAATTACAGTTTTTGATATCGAATAGGCTATGAAAGTAAGTCACAAAACGTTGAATTTTAGAATAGAATTACTATTTGGTGATGCATTTCTACTAAAAAATTTGGACAGGAATTGGTCAAGGGGGTGTGGCTCCGCCCATACATGAAAATTAAAGTCGCATAACATTGAAATTCACAATGGAGTACCACTTGGTGATATCCTTCTACGCCTATGGTAGGCATATTGTAGTTTTAGGCGATTTTGTAAAAAGTTTGTACTACAGCACCAACTGGTGTCCAAGTTGGATCAAAGAAGATAGCGCCAAAATACTCACCGTACCTCAAAACCACAATATACCAATTTTCATTCTAATCGCATAAATAATTGTACTACAGCGCCCTCTGGTGTTCAATATGGTTCAAAAAAGATAGCAGCCCAACACTCAGTGTACATGAAAACCACTATATACCGATTTTCTTAAAATTTGTACTTAAGCGTCCTCTGGTGTTCAAGGTGGATAAAAATTGATTGAAAGTGCCCCAAAACACGCACCGTACACAAAAAACTTCCATACACAAATTTACATGAATATTTCCATACGTATTTCCAACTTGCTGCCGTTGACGAAATTTCCTACATTTTGCTCTCAAAATTTGCAAAAATCTCGGCAAAAATTAACAGTAATAATAATAATAAATAGCAGTAATTTTGACAAAAACAAGAAAAATAATGACATCAAGTAATCACATTTTATAAAAAAAAACAATATAACGACTGATAAGTCCCCGGTCTAACAAAGAAAAACACATTTTTTTGTCAAAATTCGTTTTTATTATTCAACATAGTTCCCTTCAAGAGCGATACAACGATTATAACGACCTTCCAATTTTTTGATACCATTTCGGTAGTACTCCTTCGGTTTTGCCTCAAAATAGGCCTCATTTTCGGCGATCACCTTTTCATTGCAGCCAAATTTTTTCCCTGCGAGCATCCTTTTGAGGTCTGAGAACAAGAAAAAGTCGCTGGGGGCCAGATCTGGAGAATACGGTGGGTGGGGAAGCAATTCGAAGCCCAATTCATGAATTTTTGCCATCGTTCTCAATGACTTGTGGCACGGTGCGTTGTCTTGGTGGAACAACACTTTTTTCTTCTTCATATGGGGCCGTTTTGCCGCGATATCGACCTTCAAACGAATCAAAAGTGCACAGTAATAGTCGCTGTTGATGGTGGTTTCCTTCCATTTTGCACAGAGCTTCCGCATATCCAAATATTGATGAATGATATGACCAACACGTTCCTTTGATATCTTTAAGGCCTCTGCTATCTCGATCAACTTCATTTTACGGTCATTCAAAATCATTTTGTGGATTTTTTTGATGTTTTCGTCGATAACCACCTCTTTCGGGCGTCCTCCGTGCTCATTTCACCACGCTTGAATTTTGCATACCAATCAATTATTGTTGATTTCCCTGGGGCAGAGTCCGGAAACTCATTATCAAGCCAAGTTTTTGCTTCCACTGTATTTTTTCCCTTCAGAAAACAGTATTTTATCAAAACACGAAATTCCTTTTTTTCCATTTTTTTCACAATAACAAAAGTTGCTTCACAAAAGACGCTCTATCTCACAAACTAATTGACTTACAGACGTCAAATTTTGACACGAATCATTTGAAGGTTGGTACTATATAAAAATAATATGCATTTAATACTAGCGACGCCATCTATGTGTCAGACCGGGGACTTATCAGCCAACCGTTATATATATATATATATATATATATAAAAATATCGATCAATCAAAGAAAAATTTTTTGCCATAAAAACTGAAATGTGTTTTGAGAAATTCCATTTTAAATTTTAATTTAATTTCACATTTTATCATTAATAGCATGTTCACATTGAGCTAAAATTAAGTAATTTCGAGCTTTTGTGTAATTTCGTCTGTAATTATATAATTTAAATGGTAATTTCCCATACAATTGGTTAATTTCGAAATTACCTCAAACAAGCTAATTTCGTTGAAATTACTCACGAAATTAGGCCAATATTTACTTGCAAACCTGAAATCTTAAAATTGTTTGCATTGAACACAACCTTTTTTGACACAATAAGAATCTTGTTATCAAAAAGATTGTTGTTTTTAAATTGAATAAACAAATAAACAAAGCAGGTTGTTGATTTTCAATATTAAATCTTGGCGTTTTTTTCATATGATTTATATAATTTATTACATAATCTACACATTTTTCTGTATCTTCAAGCTCATTAAAATAAAATAGGACAACTCTTGAAATTTCCTCTGGATTCATGCTGCTGTATTGTGTTCAAAAATTATACATGATAATATTTAATTGCCAGAAAAAAAAATTAAACGTCAAACAAAATTGTCAAAACACAGTGTGAACACTTTTCTACAATTTCGAAATTATCTTACGAAATTACTTAATTTTAGCTCAATGTGAACATGCTATAAATTGGAAAGCGTTCATTTATTTTGAAGCTTCTAGTCCGAATTTTCACATTTATATGTGACATTTTTCATTATTTCGCAGATTATATTACATTTAATAAAAATATCTTAGCTTTCTAAAGTTGGTTTTATGGTTCTTAATCATTTTATGACAATATCTTTTAATTTTTTATTGATTAAAATTATAATTTCGTGATTTCGGAAAAAGGGACGTTTTGTGGGATTTTTAGTATAGCTGCTTTTATTGGCATCACCAAAATGATAGACGCACGATCTGTCAACGCAACATTTAATTTTGCAAAGTTTGAGGTCCTCCGTTTTGACAGCTTATATCGTAAAGTTTTTACAACGGAGACCAAAGTACGGTCAAAGGCCGACCGACCTAACGCAGTATTGTAATTCAGCTATAAAGCGCCCTTTGACAGCTAAATAAGAAACAACGAGTTGTTATGAAGCAAGTTACAATTCGACCTCAAGCTTTGATCGTGCTTTGTATCGTAAATATTGTCGAATCTCGTAAGAAGGGGTAAAGCACGATCAAAGAGCGAGCTGCTGAAAAAAGTTGAGAAGTGTTCTCAAACGCACATTTGCCGATAGCGCATGGTTGTATTTTCATTGAGTTAGCTAAATATATGAGCATTGTTGAGTTGCAGTAGTAAAGACGTGTTTGCATGGGAGTTATTATTTCATCAAAATAGTTTGTATTGAATGCAATTTTGACTTTTTTACAACATTAATCATTCATAACGAATATAACATAACGTTTGAAGCGAATAGTTTTCAGTACCTGTTTGTATTGTTGTTGATGCTGTTGTTGTGTATATGTATGTAAATTTATACGTATATAAATAGATATCAGTTGCTTTAGTTTTTTCGTTTATTTTTCTCTTATATAATTTTTTATAGAATTTATTAATTACGGCTATTAAAATATGAGTAGCTAAAATGAATAAAGAAATACAGCCATCATGTACTTCCACCATATACATTGTGATTTGGGGATTTCAGACTTTGTGGGATTTTTTTGGTTTTGGTGCTAACGTGACATTATGATTTCAAAATTATAAGGTCGGGCGTTTTGACATTTCATCTCTTAAAGCTGACCAAAGCACGATCAACGCGCGACCGACCAAACGCGCCTTTGCGATTTGGCCTTTAACCTCACTTTTTCCATTTTGGTCAGAATATTGCAATTTTTCATTTAAAAGCAACTAGCACGAAACTTGCATGCGCAACACTCGTACATAATTCTTTGTTCGTATTTTAATAAAAAACGAAGGAAAATCTTGTTTAATCCATGGTGTAATAATAATAAGATGTAAGTGAGTTTGACACTTCTCTCTCAAAATGATAAATTTATGTCGCCCCGCTCCTGTCAAAAACAGCTGATGGTGAATTGGAATGAAAATAAATCAGCTAACGTGCAGTCGATCGAAACTCAATGCCATGTCCACTTTCTTTTTATGGCTTTTATCAGTTGAGGCATTCGATATGTTCTTGAAGCAGACGATGTGAATGCAAGACAATTTGCATGCTGGCCAAAGCTTTATGTCGGTGGCGCCTTCCAGCGCACGTTTTTGATAAAAAGGCAAAACCATTCAATGGCGAACTTGGCAAATGGGCGAAGACAACTGCAATATCTTTTTTGTCAACACAACACGGCACAATTAATTATAGAGTCAATCCAAATCAAGTGGTCCAAAAAAACGAAAGTTGGTTGCTCGACCATTTTTAAAAAGTTTATATTTTAATTGAAATTTTTTTCAATATATTGGGATATCAGAACCGCATTAAAAATAATGGCATTCAACTGTACTTTCAAAATGGCGTTTGTAAGCGTTTGCGGTTACTTTAATTTCTCAGCTCCTGTTAAACAAAGAGTGATGAATTAAAAACCATGACATTAAGCACACTTTAAACTTTAATCTCACATACAAGAAATTTTTTAACTTTCTGTCTTACCAAGTTTATTTTTAACAGCCTCTTAAAAATGGAAATTTTGAGAATTTAACTAATTTTGGGGTCAAATATCTCTGGTGGGCATAAGTTTAAAAATTTCAAATTTATTCACAATAAAGTACATTATAATATCTTACTTCAGTTAAAACTCTGAGTTTGGTATTCGCTTCGTTTGGAAGATATAGCCCTTCAAACTTAATGATATTTCACCTTGTATAATATGTGTTTTTTAAGATATTCTTGAGATTTTTTCTAATACAAGCTTTAATCTTTCGTTTGGAATGTAACTAAACATAAATATTGAAACATTGAATATAATTTCGTGAATATAACCCCAAATTACCAACCATTTTCGTACTTTACACTTTTTCGTTTATAATGATGAGCACAAGTTTTATGACTTTGTGGATTTATTGCTTACTTTTTTATTTTCTCATATATATAAATATTTTTTAACAATAATAAAAACCATTAAAGCAAATTAAATATCAACTGAAAAAATTTGAGAAGGAAAATATTTATGTTAACACGTAAAATATATTAAATAACTTTTTCAACCTACCTATTTAGCTTTGATGACTTGATGATCCTCATATTCTTCGGATTTAGAAATGAAAAAGCATCGCATTATTGTGTCGGAAATTGGAAAGAAACGATGGAATTGCCGTGTAAATAATTATATAAACAAAATTAAAACTATAAGGTCGCAGCCACGCTTAGACAGCGGGCCTTAATGGTAAAATAAAAACTCATAAAAATTAAAACGACAAGTGTTTTATTAGTTCCCCGTCCAAAGGTTCTTCTTTTCTTCGTGAAAGCACGAGAACCTTAGACGTTAAACACAACATTTGGTGGGAGCGGTGGTATCCAACTCCCTAGAACCAACAAAAGGGATACGCTACATCCCTTAAACCAGCAAGAAGGAAATATCATCCTTCATATAACAAAAATAAAAATAAAATATATATATATATATATGTGGGACTGGAGTCTGACGGACTTACAAAAAATTGAGACTCGGAGCGGACGGGAGTTCTAGACAACTATATTAGCGAACTGGACGATGACACCATGTACACAACTGGACGAAGAACAGGACGACTATATCGGTGAACTTGACGATGACAAGGACAGACAATGTACGCAACTGGACGAAGTGGACGTGACTAACCGACGCGGAAATGAGCGTGGGTTCAGTTGGCATGGAGGACTCGACAAAGTTAGGCCGTGTGCTATTCGGAAACTTTTCACTCGGATGATGAAATTTTGACAGTCTGAAAGAGAATTTTTGGCACTTGTGAGGTGAATATGATTGTCAAAAATTCATGTAGCCCCAGGGGCTAGTATAATTTTTGACAAACGGAAAGAGAATTTTTGACACAAGCAAAAATGAAAAAAAACACTTGTGAGTTTGTGAGTCGTAAAGCAGTTAAATATTTTGTGTTTCCGACAGCATAGCAACCAGAATCAATCCCTAATGCACTGAACACATTGACGACGGCAACGACATTACGACATCTGTCAAATTTTTGTACATGTATTTCTTATGGAGAGAATTTGGTCTAATGTCGCAATGTCGTGTCGTCAATATAGAACTATTCCTAATTTGACAGCATGTCGTCGCTGTCGTCGTCAATGTGTTCAGTACATAATTTTCAATATATATCAACAATTTCGCAAATTAAATTAAATTCTTGTGCTAATGCACTACCAAAATCTAAAACGTAAACATTTCTAGTTGTCAAAATTTCATCGTCCTTTTGGCACAGCGAAAATTACAATTTTATTTCAACAGACAGAAATTGTATTCAACTCAGTAAATTCTCTCCTACCACGAGTGAAAAGTTTCCGAATAGCACACGGCCTTAGACGCAAATAAAATTGAGAATTGTTATTTTAAAAACCGTACTTATTGTCTTTATTACAACTTGTTCTATCTTTTTTATTATTCAAACAATTGCATTAATTTTTACGAGTATGTGTTATGTTTAACAATGTAAATGCATTCAAGTTTATATACATTATTACATATATATTATGTATATATATGTATATGAAATACATAATCTCATTCAAACACAATAAAGTGAAAAACCACAAATGGGGGCTCGTCCGGGATAATTTTTGAAATTAAACGTACAGTCTTATTTACAGTCTAATTTGAAATAAAGCTAAGTTAAGCTAAATAACAAAAGACAAAACAGTGCTTAAAGTTTGAAATAAAGATAGTTAAAAATAGATTAGAGACAAAACAGTGTTAAAAGTTAATGTGAAATAAAGTTGATTAAAACTAAAGAGACGAAACAGTGCTAAAAGTTAATTTGAAATAAAGCTAAGTTAAACTAAATAAAAAAAAAGACAGAACAGTGCTTAAAGTTTGTTTGAAATAAAGATATTTAAAAATAGATAAGAGACAAAACAGTGTTAAAAGTTAATTTGAAATAAAGTTGATTAAAACTAAAGAGACAAAACAGTGCTTAAAGTCAATTTAAAATAAAGCTAAATGGAAACAAACTACAAAGAAAACAGTACTATACAAAATAAAAGTTCAAGATTAAACAAAAAATTTTATAAAACAAGCAATAAAAATAGAACAACGGTACATTCAGAATTTCAGCATACACACACACATGTCTACATAAGTATGTACATTAGGGCGTATCGAATAACAATTTTTTTTCGAATTTCACATTCTAAGAGGTCTCAAAAGTTGCATGGGTTTGTCAAGATCATCCAAAAAAAAATTTTAAGGAAAAAAAAGGATGTCTTCCTGCACCGCAAGGACAAAGTTGTTTTTTGAGGAAAACAGTATAAAATAACGATCTTAAAATGCTTTGACTTTTATAAAAAAAACTACGTATGTCTTAAAGCAAAAGTAGGTATAGGCTTAAACTAACAATATATTAGTAAACACGATGCCACTCACGATTCTTATCCACAGTGTCCTGTGTGAAGGATATTCGAAGCTAAAGTTGTAACCGAGATAGCACAGAACTTTTGATTGTTACCCAATGGTGTAAATATTGGTGGTATTGATTATACTGTTTACGTATTCCTTAAAGTTGCCGAATTAATAAATTTTCTATTTTGATACTTAAAAAAAAAATACTTCCAAACATGAAATTTAGCAATTTCATCAAAAAATATCAAAATAGAAAATAAAATTGTGGCCTTAAGCTGGTATTTTAAAATAATACTTTTAGACAGGGTGTTGTTAAGAAATATTTTAAGAATCCAAATTGAGCAAAGTTTCTTCGGTACCATTTCTGGTACCCGATATATAAAATCTTATATTCATTTTTTTGAAAAAGTTAAAAAATTGCATTCAAGTGTACATTTCTCAAAAACAGGAATATGCATATGCAAAAATTATGCTAATTATTAATTCGGCAAATTTAACGAAAACGGTAACAGTATAATCAATACCACCAAAATTTAGACCATTGGGTAACAATCAAAAGTTCTGTGCTATCTCGGTTTCAACTTTAGCATCGAATATCCTTCACACAGGACACTGTGGATAAAAATCGTGAGTGGCATCATGTTTACCAATATATTGTTAGTTTAAGCCTATACTTACTTTTGCTTTAAGACATTCGTAGTTTTTTTTATAAAAGTCAAAGCATTTTAAGATCGTTATTTTTTACTGTTTTCCTCAAAAAAACAACTTTGTCCTTGCGGGGCAGGAAGACATCCTTTTTTTTCCTTAAAATTTTTTTTGGATGATCTTGACAATCCCATGCAACTTTTGAGACCTCTTAGAATACGATCTAAATTTTTCGATACGCCCTAATGTACATAAAAGCATCAAACGATCAACGGAATCCTGCTCAGCAACAAGTCAGTTATTCAAAACGAGACTCAGAAGCAGAACTTAAGAATAGAGGAGAACAAAGAGAAAGCGAACAAAAGAAGGGGAACACCACAAAGATGTGTGCTGAATTCAAACAATGCTAGAAAACGAAAGCAAAAGGAGATCATAAAGAAAGCAAGCAAAAGAAGGGGAACATCATAAGAGTTCGGCGAATTTAAACATTGAGTGAAACGAAGGCAAACATAGAGGAGATCATAGAGAAAGCAAGCAAAAGAAGGGGAACATCATAAGAGTTCGGCGAATTCAAACATTGAGTGAAACGAAGGCAAACATAAAGAAAAGAGGATGTTTGGAACAAGATGAAATCAAAATCTACTTTTTGAACACAGTTGGTGAGAGTATTGTTTGTATTTTCTTAAGTTATTAAACTCAACTATTTTTATGATTTTATTTAACATGTCATCAAACAAAGTTTATAAAATTATTTTAGCGTTTTATGAATTTTATGTATTAGAAAAGGAAGATGAAACGAACGCAAAAATATTGTAAAAGCAAAACAGAAGAGTAAATAAACATAACCTAAATGATTTAATTTTTATTTAAAAGCAAAACTGAATAGTAAATAAGAGTAACCTAAGTTATTTTATTTATATTTAAAACAAGACAAGAGTAAATTAGAGTAACTCATATGATTTGATTATTTGTTTTCCTAAAAACATAATTGAAAAGTAAATAAGTGTAACAAATGATTTTTATTTTATGAAAACGAAATATTAAAAGCACTTAATTTTTAATTCAAGCAGAAATATTAAATAAAATTGTATAAGATTTAGGTATACGGAATGGACGTGGCGAATATTTTGAAACTGACTGTAGATGAACTTAAGCGAAAATTGTTAGAATTGGGTTTGTTAGCGACAGGACGGAAGAACAACTTACAGGACCGGCTCCTCGAACACTTCGGTTTGTCCAGAGATGGCGAATACGAAGAGGAATCTGAATATGATGATGCTGAGTTAAGTAACTCCCGTATTGCTAATATGCAGCGCTCCACATTCACATTAAAAGATGTGGAGGATAGTTTGTCACCATTCTTCGGCACAGATTGTCCTGAAATTAATCAGTGGATTATGGAAGTTGAAGACAGCTCAGCGATCGTAGGGTGGAACAGCTTGCAGCAATTTATTTATGCAAAACAACTTTTAAAAGGAGCAGCAAAGCTTTTTGTTCGAAGCCAGTCAGGCATTAGAGATTGGTCGTCGTTGAAGAAGGCCTTGTTGGAAGAGTTTGGTGAAAAATTGTCAGCGGCAGAGATTCATCGCATGCTTAAAAACCGGCGTAAAATCCATCCGAGTCGTACCGCGAATATTTGTACACAATGATCGACATCGGAAAACCTATCAATCTGGACGAAAGGAGCACCATCGAGTATTTTATCGAGGGCATATCGGACTCAAGGGCAAACAAGGCTGTGCTTTATCAATCACGCACGATTGCAGAGTTAAAAGAGCAGCTTAAAGTTTATGAGAAAATTTACGGTCCTTACCAGCCATCAAGCAGGTGGAATACGTCGCAACCAACAGTTTCAACTAGTTTACCTGTGCGTCACCAGTCATCAAACCGGTGGAATGTACAGCCACAAGCAGTTTCAAATAGCTCACCTGTTTCGCGTCAGGAAAACACTAAAAGGCAATGCTTCAACTGCGGAAGTGAATCTCATTTGGCAAGAAGTTGTCCATCAAAGCAGGGGAGATGTTTCAAGTGTAATCAATTAGGTCATCGTGCGTTCCAATGCAAAAGTTCTCTGCCTAATGAAAGGCAATTGAAACAAGAAGATTACAAAGTAAACATGGTTCATGATTTGAATTTTATAGACAACGAACGATATTTCTCAGGCCTAATTTTAGAGACATTATTATAAATGATTGGAAGTTCTCAGCATTGGTGGATACTGGGTGTAGTCTGTGTCTCATGAGGTATGATACACTAATTATGTTAGGCGATATAGAATTAATTCCAGAAAAGAAGCAATTAAAGGGCATTGGTAAAGGAGAGATTTTTACTTTGGGGAGTTTCCCCATTGAGTTAGAGATTGATGAAGTAAAGTTGGATATTGTGTTCCATGTGGTCAGAGAACGAGATATTCCGTATGATGCCATCATCGGAAATTGTGTTTTGAAGGATGCTGAAATCGTGATGCGGGCAACTGGTGCAGAATTCAGAAGAAGGGTACTCAAAAGTGGTACCGAAGTAAAGGCCTACAATAATTATAAAATTCCAGTCAATGAATCAATTGGGAGGGAGGTAGAAAGAATTAAAGAAGACAAGCAATGGGAAAAGAATGCCCTATCAGAAGAATTTGGCAGTCTTTGTTTGGAGGCAGAACGAGAAGAGCTTTTAACAAAGCAGGAAATAGATTTATCGCATTTGCAGGCCATCAAGCCGGAAGTCGTAACCAAGATGATAGCAGAATATGTGCCTGATTAGAAATACGAATCACCAGTAGAGACGAAGATTCTGCTCAGCGATGAAGTTCCTGTTTGTCAAAGACCTAGAAGGACGTCATATGCAGATCAACGCACTATTGATGAACAAATTGCACAGTGGCTTCAAGAGGGCATAATACAGCCAAGTACATCGGAATACTCATCACCTATTGTGCTCGTACCGAAAAAAGATGGGACTAAGAGATTATGCTGTGATTATCGGAAAATCAATGAAAAGATTTTATTTATTTATTTTATTTGTTTGCTAAGCCTTTTATGCTTTATAGCAATTTAAAAAAATTTTATAATTAAAATTCAGAATACAATTTTACTAATACTAATAATGCTAATAATAACACTAATATAAAGAGCTCAGTTCATTTCAAATGCAAAAACAAAACCAAAGTAAAATAAGTTCAGTTGTAATGTAGTGTAAATTACAGTACGAGCGTTTGTACATAAATGTACAGACTAATAGATAATATGAATAAAGGTATTATAAAACAAAAAAATATAAATAAATTAATAATAAATCATCCAGTGGTGGTATCGAGAATTAGAATATGTATAAAATATATATCGTTCTGTCTTGAAGCCAATGAAGTTTTGGCTTAACAAGTTGGTAATCCGACGAATTGGGTCGTATTTACCACACCAACTTCCTTGTACGAAAAGAAAATGGTTGCGGACGCAGGCACTAAGACAAATAGGGTCTCATTGGCCACTCATATTAATATACATATAACACCTCGAAGCGAAAATGTGGTACATAGTATCAGAGTGTGAGATCTAGAACAGTGTTAGGTATCAAGGCAAACAAGGCCCGGTACGCCATACTGATAGTATATATACAATATTATTCATTCTGTGATTTTAAAGCCGATGATGTCTTGATTCATCTTTTATTTATCACACCAAGTTCCTAGCAAGCTAAGACAAAGGTAACGAACGCAGGCACATAGACAAACTTGGTCTAATAAGCCACTTATATTAATATATATACTATGCAGATCGTTCTCACATTCTATATAGGAATAAGTCCGGCAAGTTCAGGTCCATTCAGATGTAAATGCGTAGATTGATTACCATCCAACAGTAAAAATTCCGTATCCTTGGAAGAGTATGTTGAGAATCAGTGGCGATGCTGCAGATAATCTATTATTTTAAGTTTAATTGAGTATAGGGTTTCATTAAAAGACATAACATCTGAAACGGAATTGAAGTCTCCGCAAGCGCTTCTTAGTGGTTCATTTTGCAAGTAGTTAGTTCTACAAAAGTTCATAAAAAGTAGCTCAAAAGATCTTCTTGGTCGAAGAGGAAGATTAAAGTAAATTTTACTCAGTAAGTATGGACTGTCAACAAATCCATGTATAAGTTGATAAAAACATTAAGCATGATTCTACGAATTCTTAGAGAAGGTAGGTTAACAAGCTTTAATCGATATTCATAGGGTGGTAAGTGAATGTTAGTATGACAATATATATTGCGTAAACAAAACAAAAGAAATTGTTTCTGAACTGATTCTATATCGTCAACATAACAGCCATATCTAGGACACCAGACAATTGACGCATACTCAAGTATGGGCCTTACAAGCGAAGTGAATAATGTTTTAGTAATGAAAGGATCATTAAACTCTTTTGACCATCGTTTAATAAACCCTAAAGTACTGTTTGCTCTGCTTATATCTTTATTAATATGAATGTGAAAGCGAAGTTTTGGGTCCATAGTTACTCCAAGATCGTCGAAAACTTCTAAGAACTCAAGTGTATAGTCACTTATTTTGTAATAACTTCGAGAAGGTTGTCTACGAGAAAAAGTCATGTGTTTGCACTTTTTCAAGTTAAGCTTCATGCAATTGATTTCACACCAGTCACAAAGATGGTCAAGATCGGTTTGTAAGAAAAAAGAGTCTTGCTCATTTTTATATGACAGGAAAAGTTTAACATCATCAGCGTATAGTAAAATATTACTATGAATTACAACAGATGGTAAATCATTAATAAAAAGTAGAAACAACAGAGGCCCAAGGTGGCTTCCTTGAGGTACACCGGAAGTAACAGGGAACTCCTCTGACTTAACAAGGTTAAAGATAACACTTTGTGTTCTATTTAATAAATAAGATTCAATCCAAAGCACTAATTGTGTTGGAAAACCGAGAAGGGTTAGTTTTAAAATTAAGAGCTTATGATTTACAACATCAAAAGCTTTACTGAAGTCAGTATAGATAACATCTGTTTGTAGACCTTTTCCAAAATTCTCATTAGTCTTTGATGTGAATTCTAGAAGGTTAGTAACAGTAGATTTTCTAGATAAGAATCCATGTTGGAATGGGGACATTAAAGATTTCACGCTATGTGATAATTGTGAGGTTACAATAGCCTCAAAAAGTTTAGGTAGGGCGCTAAGCTTTGCAATTCCGCGATAGTTATCTATTAAAGATCTATTGCCGGATTTATGCAGCGGAATAATAAAAGATGATTTCCAAGCCAGTGGAAAATAGCAGGATTGCAAAGACGCTGTAAAAAGCAAAGTAATGGGAATTACAAGTTCTTCACTGCAATATTTCAAATCACATGAAGGTATGTTATCAGGACCGCTTTTATAAGATGTTTTGAGGTTTTTTAAGTAGGTTAAAACTGTATCAACATTAATTATTGGGGAGCAAATGTCACCAGGTTGCACATTATAAGGGTAACTAAAATTATCGTAAGAAGCAGATGAATAAGTGGTCTTAAAGAAATCTGCAAAAAGACTACAGATAGTAACATCTGATTCAATTGTTTTATATTTCATAAAAGATGGATATGAATTTATTTTACGTTTAGTATTAACAAATTTCCAAAAAGATTTTGCATCAGATTTTATGTTTAATTTAACTTTTGTTAAATATATATTATAGGATTGCCTGCATAATTGCCGGTAGTTATATTTAGTTGAGGTATAAGAAGCAAAATCACAAATGTTATGAGTTTTTTGATACTTTTTATAATATTTCGATTTTAAGTTTCTCAGCTTTCTCAGTTCTTTGGTATACCAAACGGGACCAGATATTAAAGAGGATTTTCTCTGTGGCAATGAAGTTAAAAAACAATTATTAAGAGTACTGTTAAAGGCAAATATAGCAGAGTCAAGCGTTTGTGGCAATATTCTTGTGTTATTAATATTAAGTACAGATGACCGGTTGATAATTGACAAATTATATCTCAAAACTACATAATTCGTTCTTTTAAAGTTAAACTCTAAGGCAGGATTTTGAATACGGTTTGATATAGATTGTTTAGGAAAATTCAGTGTGATTTCGATAGTTGGATGGTGTGCGTCTTCAGGATACACAAGTGGATCAGACCTATTAACTGAAACAATATTACTATCATCAAAATAAATAAGGTCTAACAAGCGGTTGTTTCTATTATAGTGGCAGTTTATTTGAAAAAGTCCTTGGCTCGAAAGCTCATTTAAAAATGAGTTATCAGATGAACACTCTGAAGATGGCAAGAGTACTGCAGAATTTTCAGTACAGCAGTTCCAGGAAACATTAGGAAGGTTGAAGTCACCCGTTATTAAAATGTGATCATAAGGCTGAAGTTGTGAGCAAGTTTTATAAATCGACGCCAAATGTTTTCCATACACTTCAACACTAGAAAGTGGAGGTATATATGAACATGTGACATAAATTCTCAAAGTACCAAACTTTACAAGAACATAGCAAAATTCAATATCTAAAGACTCAGATATTAATATTTCTTGTGAAAAGTGAGAAGATTTAACGGCAATTAACACGCCACCACCATTGTAAAAATTACCAGCAATAGCGTTTCTATCTTTGCGGTATATATTAAAATTGTTAGACAGAATTTCAGTATTTAAAGTACTAGGTTTAAGCCAAGTCTCACTGAAAGCAATAATGTCAAAATGAAGATTATGACTTAAAATGTGTAAGTCTGTAAGTTTAGTATTTAAACCACGAACGTTCTGATATAAGGCTAGGAACTGAAGGCAACAATCTAGTTTTTTGGGTTCACGCTGTGAACAGGTAAGATAGCCAGTGAAGTTTGAGGCGGTGATTTTTGAATAAATTCATGCACCAAAGTATTTTCCGGCCAAAAACCTTGATCCAGAACATTATTGAAAACATCACTAGGCAAAGTAATTTTAAAAGATGAAATAGTGCGCTGATAAGAAAATCTCAGTTTGTGAACCGAAATCTTCTTATTAAGAAGGATTAACTTAGAGTTTAAATAATATAAGGTATCAACTGCAAAGCGAGAAACAAATATAGATTTTGCTGGCGGAATAACTACAAGTTCCTTATGAACAGGTAGTTTATTGCTGCATTTCGATATTTGCTTCGGTATAGCTCCAGTAGAAACCGAACTAGGAGAGGAAGGAATAATATTAGTACTCGTAGCAATGCTAGGAGAAACAATAGAAGCACAAGTCTGAGCATATGTTTTTTTTGCCACAGGAGGAGAATTATTATTTGCAGGAACAGCTGAAGAAGGTACAGTTAAAGTTAAATCAACTGAAACTGCAGCATTAGTAGGCGTCAACTGATCCGTAACAGACTTTTTCAGTGGTCCTTCAGGTGGTAAAACTGAGGCAGGTGAAATAAGATCAATATTTGAGGACAAAGGCAAGGCTATTGCAGTAGATTTTGCTGAGCTTCGAAGATTTTTGTTACTTCGCTTTCGTTTTGGAGACGCAGAAGCTTCATCCAAGACCTTAAACTTTTTGAACAAACTTTCAAATTCAGCCAATCTGGCCTGAGCCGCCTCTAAATCTTTAGACACTTCCAAGAAGCCTCTTCTAGATTGTCTAATAAGCTTAAGGATATCAACATCCGTAGATCTGCAATCAACACATGAGCAACGAAGTCCTTTGCCTTCGTTGATTGCGTCATAAATTCTTGCATTCAACGCTGCGCACTTGAAGTGAAAAAATGAATCGCACAACCAGCAATTTACTACGCGGTCGGATTCGTCTTTTATAGCACAATTACGGAAACTGCAGAACATTTTAAATTTGAAGTGTTAATAAAATGCAAAAATAACCACAAAAAAGAAGATACCCGGTTTTCCAATAAACAGTTTAATAAGCACTGCAAAGTTGTTAAGTGCAGCCCTGGTTATGTTTATTATAAACAAAACAAAACAGGCCAAAAACAGATGAGCAAGTGTAAAAAACAAACAATCGCTCTCACTCGCTTGCACACAGAAAAACCTGTTTGTAGTTAAAAGAGAATAAGCAATGTAATCAAAGCTTCGAAATATATGTGCAAGAAGAATATGATAATTCGCTCTCGCACAAAGAATAAAATAATGTGTATATTAAAATTGACACAAAAATAAAATTTTTAATTAAAAGGATTAATAAGAATGCTGGCACGCTGCAAGATGACCCAGCAAAGATGATCAGCCAAATGTTGTTTTAAATTTAATTATTAATTGACTTTAAAGAACTTAAAAACTTTGAAACTTTTTAGACTAAAACACGTCAGTATGAAAAGAAAGCAACGAACGAACTGATAATTAGAGACTGATAGATAATTAGAGATAACTTTCCGATGCCACTTATCGACGACGTATTGGGTCGGCTTCAAGGTGCGAACGTTTTTACTACGCTGGATCTGATGAATGGATTTTTCCACGTCCCTATAGAACCATCTTCAAGAAAATACACTTCATTCGTGACTCACAGTGGACAATACGAATTTTTGTTTGTTCCGTTTGGTATCTGCAACTCTCCTGCTGTGTTTTCTAGATTTATTTTTGCAGTATTGAGAGAATTGATTCAGGAGGGCGTAGCAGTAGCATATATGGATGACATCATAATTCCCGCCAAGGATGAGGATGAAGGAATTCAGAAGTTGAGACGTGTTCTAGAGAAGGCAGCGGCTAGTGGGATAAGAATTAAATGGCCAAAATGTCAGTTTTTGGCTCGGAAGGTCGATTTTCTTGGATATATAATTGAAAACGGCACGATTAAACCATCAGAGTCAAAAACGCTAGCAGTTAAGAATTTTCCTGTGCCAACTAACAGCAAGGAGATACAACGATTCCTGGGATTAACTTCATATTTCAGGCGATTCATCAAAGATTATGCCCTTATAGCCAAGCCGTTGGCTGATCTTCTCCGACAAGATGTAAAATATCAGCTGAAAGATGAACAGTTAGCAGCAATCCAGCAGCTGAAGTCAGCACTCATAAGTTATCCAGTGCTCAAACTTTTTAATCCCACGGCATCAACCGAGTTGCATACAGATGCTAGCATGCATGGATACGGGGCGGTACTACTGCAAAGAGATCCGGAAGATCAGCAATTATATCCGATCCAGTATATGAGCAAGAAAACTAGGCCATATGAAGAGAAGTATCATTCGTATGAATTATAAGTGCTCGCGATAGCTTCAAAAAAATGGAGAGTATTTGTACTTTTGATCAAAATCAAGATAGTAACTGATTGTAATGCGTTTACTATGACTCTGAAGAAAGAAGATGTACCGGTACGAGTGTCAAGGTAGGCAATGTTCCTTCAAGAATTTGACTACCAGGTGGAACACAGGTCGGGCTCTAAGATGAAACATGTTGATGCTCTTAGTCGTGCTTCATGTCTCCTAGTAGAAGACTCGTTAAAACATCGAATAAAAGAAGCTCAGATTCAGGATGAATGGACACGCGCAGTACGGCAAGTTTTGAAGAAAGATTCATATGAAGATTATTATGTTCAACACGAAGTTTTGCACAAGAATCCCACCAAGGAACTTGTAGTAATCCCAACGTCGATGGAACAAGAAATCATTATGATTGCCCATCGTCAAGGCCACTTTTCAGTTAAACGGACGTGCGATTTAGTTGAAAGAGACTTCTACATTCCAAACTTAAACTCGAAAGTAGTAAATGCAGTGAAAAGTTGCGTAGAATGCATAGTTATCAAGGCTAAATCCGGTAAGAAAGAAGGGTTCCTCACTCCGATTGATAAGGAAGATAACCCTTTGGGGACATATCATGTAGATCATGTAGGTCCAATGGAGAGTACGAGCAAAAGGTATAATCACATATTGGTAGTGATCGATGCATTCTCCAAGTTTTTCTGGTTGTACCCAACAAGGACTACCAGTGCAGAATCAGTAGTTGAAAAGTTGAGAAATCAAGCAGCCAGTTTTGGAAATCCCAAAAGAATAATTTCTGATAGAGGTGCTGCGTTCACCTCAAATGCTTTTCAAGATTATTGCCGTGATCAAGATATTCAACATCTTCTCATCGCAACAGGTGTGCCAAGAGGAAACGGACAGGTTGAGAAAATTCACAGAGTGGTCGTTCCAATGATTTCTAAGCTGTGCCTGTAAAATCCAACAGCATGCTACAAACATGTTGAGCGAGTGCAACAGATAATAAATAGTACACCACCCAGAAGTACGAAGTTTTCACCATTCCGGATCTTGACGGGACTTGAGATGCGGTTAAAAGGAAACCCGGAATTAAGAGCTTTACTAGAGTCTGAAGCTATCTCTGAACTTCATTCCGAAAGAGACGACATGCGGCAGGAAGCCCGAGACAATATACTTGAGATTCAGGCTGAAAATAAACGAAACTTCAACAAAAAACCTATTCCCGATACTCGATATGAGCTCAACCAGCTGGTCGCCATCAAGCGCACGCAATATGGTTCTGGGTTGAAATTGAAACCTAAGTTCTTTGGCCCATATAAAATTATCGAGAAGCCAAACCACGGGCGCTATGTTGTAGAAAAGGTAGGATAGCATGAAGGTCCAGGGACAACTTCAACTGTGGCTGAATTTATGAAAGAGTGGAACCCATCATTCGGGTCGAATGTGTCGTCAGGAGGGCCGAATGTGGGACTGGAGTCTGACGGACTTACAAAACATAAGACTCGGAGCGGACGGGAGTTCTAGACAACTATATTAGCGAACTGGACGATGATACCATGTACACAACTGGACGAAGAACAGGACGACTATATCGGTGAACTTGACGATGACAAGGACAGACAATGTACGCAACTGGACGAAGTGGACGTGACTAACCGACGCGGAAATGAGCGTGGGTTCAGGAGGACTCGACATGGGCATGGAGGACTCGACAAAGTTAGACGCAAATAAAATTGAGAATTATTATTTTAAAAACCGTACTTATTGTCTTTATTACAACTTGCTCTATCTTTTTTATTATTCAAACAATTGCATTAATATTTACGAGTATGTGTTATGTTTAACAATGTAAATGCATTCAAGTTTATATATATATATATATATGTATATGAAATACATAATCTCATTCAAACACAATAAAGTGAAAAACAACATATATATATAATATATATAAAATATATATAAAATATATATAAAATATATATAAAATATATATAAAATATATATAAAATATATATAAAATATATATAAAATATATATAAAATATATATAAAATATATATAAAATATATATAAAATATATATAAAATATATATAAAATATAAACACTGAAAAATAAATCAATGCGTTGCCTACCGGTAACAAAGGGAATTGTGAAAATGAAAAACAGGAGCAGGGATATTCGCTGAATGGTATAAGTCATATCGAAAATCCTCAACCTAATGTCTACGGGCCGCAACCCATCACATTGTTACCTCACCGTAAAAATAAAATCATCAAAAATAATGTGAAGGCAAATAAAGAGGAAACCAAGGCATTATCTCCGGATAATGAAAGGATTTGTAAAAATAGGATTGAGTCAACTCAACCTAATGTCTACGGACTACAATCCATAACCTTGCAACCTCGCTGCAAACAACTTGTCGAGATCCCTTTTGCTTATACAAAAGACGCAGTGATCCACAAGAAACAAATAAACCCAGGAGTATATTTGGGTATATACTTTTACCAATCCAAAATAAAGTAAAAGTTCTTTTCATGAACACAACGGAAGAAATTAAAAAAGTCAATTTAAATAAAATTCAATATGAGTGGGAAAAGAAAGAAAATGTCAATGAAATCAAATTGAATAAAACAAAAGATTTAATAAAGGATAGATTGAAAAAGTTAGAAACAGCCACAGATCTGAATCATTGTAATTTAGAAGAAAGGAAAACAATCTTAGAAATTTGCAGACAATACAGCGATGTATTTTATTTCGAGGGATATCACCTCACGCTTACCGACACTGCAAGTCATGAAATCATCACAGAAAAAGATAAACCCCCTTTATTTGTTAGGCCATACAGACTTCCTGAAAGTCAGCGGCAAGAAATACATAAGCAAGTCAATGAAATGTTGGACGATGACATTATCCGTGCAAGTTCGAGTCCATGGAACTCACCTTTGTTGTTAGTACCAAAAAAGGCAGACTCAGGAGGCAACAAGCGCTGGAGAGTTGTACTAGATTTTCGCAAACTTAACGACTTAATTGTCGGCGATGCATACCCCTTACCAAACATAACTGATATACTTGATGAGTTGGGTAGAGCTAAGTACTTCAGCACTTTAGATTTAGCCAAAGGTTTCCATCAGATTCCAGTAAAAGAATCTGATAAATGTAAAATTGCCTCTAGCACACCATTTGGCCATTACGAGTATAACAGGATGCCCTTTGGATTAAAAAACGCACCCGCTACGTTCCAAAGGCTTATGAATAATGACCTCATGGGTTTACAAGGTTTTGAATGTTTTGTTTACGTTGACGACATCGTTTTGTATGGTTATGACTTATCAGATTATAACAAGAAATTAGTTAAAATATTTGACCGATTGCGTCAACACAACCTTAAGTTACAACCTGACAAATGTAATTTCTTAAAGCAAGAATTAACGTATTTAGAGCATATTGTATCTGAAAGTGGAATAAAACCTAATCTTGAAAAAATCAAGGTGGTAAAAACTTACCCCACACCAATAAACGCAAAAGGAATTAAGTCTTTACTAGAGTTTGCAGGTTATTATAGAACCTTTATCGACAATTTTTCAAGTATAGCTAAACCACTAACAAAACTGCTAAAAAAAGACACAACATTTAATTGGGACGCATTCTGCTTTTCGAGCTTTTTCGAAACTAAAAGACAAATTAATTAATCCTCCAATATTAGCATATCCAAGCTTTGATGAAGAATTTATAGTAACCACAGATGCAAGTGATGCAGGACTTGGTGCAGTCTTATCCCAAGGTCTAATTGGAAAAGACAAGCCAATATGTTTCGCAAGTAGAACCTTGAACGATGCAGAGACACGCTATAGCACCACTGAGAAGGAATTGCTAGCAATTGTTTTTGCCGTCAAACAGTTCCGACCTTAAATTTACGGTAAAAAGTTTACAATCTACACTGATCACAAACCACTGGAGTGGTGTAGTGCACATATGGCTAGCACTAACCTACCTCAACCATAAACATATCACACAACGCTACAAACGCTCTGCGTTGGTCTTACTGCATACGTACAGCGAAACCAAAGCATGAAGCGCAAACGGTGACAAGCTCAAGTACTACTAGCGGCATGATGCATGTTATGCATTGTGCAATCAGATCGCTAGAGTTTCAGATGTCACTAGGGTTTCTAACCTGTAAGTGGGTTGAGATTGATATAATGTCAAACAGACATTAAGTAAAAATTAATAGTAAGCAATTGTGTAAGAATAGTACTTAGATTTAATTTATTTTTGTATATGTTAAGAATTTATTGAGTAAAAATGTTACATTGAGTGAAAAGAAAATATTGAAACTTTTCACTCAAATATTTTGTTATAAAAACCAGAGTTGATTGTAAATAAAATTAATCTTAGAATCACAGCTAAAACACAAGTTCTATTATTCAAACCAAGCCTTGTGGCTTGATCAATAAAACATATTGAAATACTGCCTTGTGGCAGATCAATGAATGAAAGCCTTGCGGCTGATTTTAACAGGCCTTGTGGCCAAATCCCTTAAGTCACTAGAAGTAGGACTTCTTCCTCTTAAACGACAACATTATAGTGGCTAATGAAGCTAAAAGACCCAATGTCAAGGTTAGCCAGATGGCGAATTCTTCTATCAGAATATGAATACACGATCTAATATAAGGCAGGGAAAATTAACACAAACGCTGATGCACTTAGTCACATAGAAAAAGAAAAGAAAATCATGGTTATGACACGAGGAATGATAAACAGCGAAAATTAAAAAGATATTGAAATCACAAGTAAAGGAAACGTCACCATTGAAGAACAAAAAAAATTCAATATATGTTAATTGATAAACAAGAACAAATTTACTCAAACAAAATGGCCCAAATAAAAATATTAATACTACCAATAACAGAATCTCTCTAGGAAAAATTCATCGAAAAAGTTATCCCACAATATGTTAAACCTATAATAGGAAAAGTAGAAATATACACCCATAATAATGAAAAGATACATACAACAACATTACCCTTACCTTTTAGAGGTACGAAAGACAAACAAATGGTTAAGAAAACATTATTAAAAATTAAAAAAGTCTCAATAACAAAACCATGCAACCAATTGCTATAGCATTACCCAGTTTCAATATGCGATTCAAGGAACATTTTAAAATAATACTTAACGAAATCTTCGAGAACAATACAATATACTTGTATACTGATCAAAGAAGAATTTTAGATAATGCTGAAGAAATAAATAGAATATTAGCAGATTATCACGAATCACCATTTGGAGTACATCAAGGAGTAACCAGAATATTGAAAAGATTAAAAATGAATTATTACTGGCCCACGATGAAAAAAGATGTCCAAATCTATTTTAAAAAAATGTGATCATGTCAGAAAAATAAGTTAAATAAATCCCCAAAAGTGCCAATGAAAATTACTACAACTAGCTCTGCACCTTTTGAACGAGTAGCACTGGACATGGTCGGACCACTTCCGGGTAGCTACAAAAATAACAATTTTAACGTTTCAAGATGATCTAACTAAATTTACTGAAGCTATACCTTTGGAGAATGCAGAAGCAACTACAGTCGCAAGAGTTTTTGTAGAATAAATTCTTTGTCGTTTCGGATTTCCAGATTCACTATTAACCAACAAAGTACAAATTTTCTAAGTGAATTATTTAAAGAAATATGCAAATTGTTGAAGATTAAAAAATTACAAACAACACCATACCATCGATCGATCCTTACAAGGCAAAGCGTGAGGGTCATGGGGGCGATCTTCACATGGCAACGTGTCTGACTGCCTCAACCTGGCGAGGCCAGCATTATCCATGTCGAAATCGTCTCAAGTCGACTCAAACCCCTGCGTGGTGTCCTCTAGAAACGGCAAACTGGCAACCGTTAGTTTGACGGCTAATCTGAGCGGCGGGCTTGCTGCCTTTAAAGGGTTGTGCGTTGGGTTTGAAGCCCACCACGTAAAAAAACAATTTCAATGAAACGTAAAAAAATAAAGATAAAAATGAGCCCCTGAACGACTTGCCATAATCCGTTTCAAGGCAAAATTTTTCAATATAAGTCTGATATGTGCGCAAGCTCCGCCAGAAGACAAAGACGATGAGACCAAAGACAGCTTCTACGAGCGCATTGAAGATGCCTATGAGCGCAGCCCCCACCACGACATAAAAATCGTGCTTGGTGACTTCAACGCCAAGATGGGAAAAGAAAATAACTTTGGTCCAACAGTCGGAAAGTTCAGCCTCCACGACAATATCTCCGATAACGGAATGAGGCTGATTGACTTTGCCGCAGCGCGAAACATGGTCGCTAGTAGCACTACATTCAAGCATCTCAATATTTATAAAGCAACTTGGCTGTCTCCTGATCAAAAGACGCGTAACCAAATTGATCACGTTTTGACTGACGGAAGGCACTCTTCCAGTGTTTTAGATGTACGCACGATTCGTGGTGCCAATATAGACTCGGATCATTATCTTGTTGCAGCCAAGATCCGTACACGCCTGTGCGCAACCAAGAATGCGCGCAATCCAGCACAGAGAAAGCTAGACGTCAAAAAGCTGCAATCAAAACAAACAGCCGAAGACTTCGCTACTCGACTCTCACTTCTGCTTCAAGAAAGCACTCCTCCGATCGACGCTATATGCGCGCAGTGGAATCACATTTCCCACTCTATGCGTACGGCTGCCGAAGAGGTGATAGGCTATCACCGCCCTCGCCGAAACCAGTGGCACGACCAGGAGTGTCGCGACGCCACTGCAGAAAAAGACGCCGCCTACAAAGCCACCCTGCAGTCGGTTGTAACGCGTGCTGCTAAAGAGCGATACAAAGAGAAGAGGAGGGAAGAGAGACGCATTTTCAGGCGAAAGAAAAGGGAAGCGGAAATGCGTGAGTGCGAGAAAATTAAGATGTATGGTGACAGGAATGAGGTCCGAAAATTTTTAGAAAAAATAAGACGCCTGGCCGATGGTTTCAAGACCGGGGCCTCTTCCTGCAAGGATGAAAATGGGAACCTAGTGACAGATATCGAGAGTACACTGATGATGTGGAGGGAACACTTCTCTAGGCTTCTGAATGGTGACGACGACAACATCCCGCCTGTATTGTGTGGCTTTAGGTACACCTAAGCCTGTGTTGAAATTGGCAATTTGGCACTTGAAACCAGTTACCGGGAAATGAGGTTTTGAGTTGGCTTTAGGTGATACACCTAAGCCTGTGTTGATATTGGCAATCTGACACTTAAAACCAGTTACCGGAAATAGTAATTTGATTGTAAGAGAGTTAAGACCGTTCTGATGATAACTGAACTCTTTATTGTTAAAAACTTTTTTATAATTTTATTTATTTTGTTTTTTATTTATTTATAAATATTACCATCAGTACAATAAGATTCTAGATCTTTTGAAGTACAATCGATATAAATATACAGTGACTCAAAAAATTGATCGCATGTTCAGGAATTTCTTACAAAACAAATATTACAGGAAAACGAAAAAATGGATTATGAAAAGATTATATATTTTTACAAACTTAATTTTTCTTAAATAAAAAAACACATTATTTTTTTAATTTTTCAGAATTTGTAGTAAAATAAATTAGAAAAATTAATTAAACATATTCGATCAATTATTTGAGTTTAAAAGTTAATATTTTGTGTAGCCTCCGCGTGCTTTCAAAACAGCATTTATTCTTCGTGGCATGGTTTCCACCAAATTTTTGCATAAATCCTGTGACAGTACATTCCATTTTATCCGGACTTTTTGCCAGATATCATCGAGTGTTCGTGGCGCACATTCACCATCCCTCAATCCGCGTTTAAGCTCCACCACAAGTGCTCAATCGGATTTAAATCAGGTGATTGCGGTGGCCAGTCCAAGACGTTTATAGAATTTTCCTGGAACCACATTTTTGTTATTCTAGCCGTATGTTTTGGGTCGTTGTCTTGCTGGAAAATCGATTCCTCCAAAACAACTCCCAACATATCCAAATTTTGGAAAAGGTTTGCTTTTAAAATATTAATATAGTCCTGTCCTGTAATTTTTCCTGCAATTTTATGACACTTTACAACTTCAATCCAAGTCATAAACCCCAACAGCATTATTGAGCCTCCTCCAAATTTCACTGTTGGCTGAGCATGTCTACTGGATAATTTTTCACCTTTTTTTCTCTACGTCCACTGCCTCCCATCAGACCCATATTTGTTAATTTTAGTTTCATCGGACCATATAACCTTGTTCCAATCGTCAATGCTGTAACTTTTGTACTTACGGGCAAATTTGAGGCGCAATTTCTTATAGCGATAAGACAATAAGGGTTTCTTTACCTCAAAGCGACCTTTAAAACCATTTTTTCCTAGAAGATTTCTAATTGTTTCGTCCAAAATATGAATGACGTAATTTATTTTCAAGCATTTATTTATTTCAACAGCATTATCGTGTAACCCATGTGTAATTTGATGTATTATTCGACGCCTTAATAAATTTGATATAATGGGTTTTCGTCCAGCGCAGTTCTTAATCGTCAAATTTTCACATTGATCGCGAACTTTGCTAACTGTTGAAATGGAGCACTTTACAGATAGAGAAATTTGCCTATGAGAAACACCCTCACGCAAGAAATGTTCAATTTGCTTAAACTTTTCAGGTGATATTGCTTAAATCTGAAAGATTTTTCAAATAATTACATTTTGTAGTAACAAACTTAAAAACTAATTTAGTTTTACCTTAAATAAACAAGTCTCACTAAAATCAAAGTTAATGACCACATTCAATAAAATAGTTTCGAAGTTTGGTTATTCTTTTATTATTTTTTAGCAAACTCAAAAAATTGATCGAATGAACTTTTAGTGTTTCCACTCCAACACTTAAATAAGCACTGAAATTTTTTAAATATATTACTGCCAAATGAGAATAATAATACAACAAAATTAATAACCGTTACTTTTACAGTAGTGGCTTTAATAATTTGTACACAATATACTGCTACACGCACTGCTTACACACATGCGATCAATTTTTTGAGTCACTGTATATTCAAAAATTGATAAATTAAAACTTTTATAAGTAGGATTAAATTACAAAGAGTAACGATGAGTCGGATAAGTAAAAATTTTAACATATGATGAGCAATTATAAAAAGAGACAATATTAATTAAAAGAAAATAACAATACATGACCAACAACATACATATAAGACATATTTTAATTAAAAATTTTTGCAAAAGCATTATAAGAATGAATCATCAAATCTTAATAATTTACAAGCTTAATATTAGGGTAGTAATAACAACTGAATGGTATTAAATTAATTTATAATAACTTAAAAGTAAATCAGCAAGTAAAAACAAGAAGTCAAGAATAATAGTTTTAGAAGTATTATGTGAAAGAGTAGAAATAGAGTGATTAAATAGTTATGCTTAGATGTTTGAAAAAAATGAAATGACGGAGCATTTAAATTTATTCGTACTGACAATAGACTTTATGAAGTGAGGTAATGAATTTCAAAGTTTAATGGCGTTGATGAAGAACAAACGTTTAGTGTGAAGGCAGGAGAACTTGGGGATAGTTAAATTACATGTCCTGGAAGAAGTGCTAAATTGAAGTTTTTGATATAAGTAGTTGGGAGTCTTAGAATTTATCAACTTATGTAAGAACATGCAGTTTCTAATCTTAAGATATTTCATTATAGTGCATCCTAATATTTTCTTACTTAGTATCGATATGTGTTCAAATCGCCTCATGTTATAAACATATCTTGTTGCATCATTAAAAGCGACCTGTATTTTGTGAGCAGAATGAGAATCAAGATCACTGTAAACAAGTTCCGAATAAGAAATAAGCGGAATTATTAATTGGAGGACGAGTTTTTTTTTAATTTTGATAGGAGTAAACTCTGCAGATAGCCGAAGGCAGCGCAATGTGCAATAAATTTTTCTGAGAACACTGTTTATATGATCAGTACACGACAGCTTAGAGTTAACATAAAAGCCTAAGTTTTTTACCTTATCGACAATCTTAAGTTGACTACCATTTAAATGTAGAGGTGGAATGTCAAGAAGTTCTAATTTATTTTTAAAAATTGGCAGAATGTATGATTTATTGGCAATGAGACAGAGATCATTCCTTGAAGCCCACTTAGAAACTGCATCTAAATCTTCGTTTAACCTGCAACATAAATCCTCAACGAGTCCAACACGGTTAGATATGTATAACTGAATGTCATCAGCATAAGCATGGATTTTAACATTCTGACAGATGCTGAAAATATCATTAATGAAAATACTAAAGAATAAAGGCCCAAGAATTGAGCCTTGAGGGACACCCGAATGAATGGTCTTATAATCTGAAAATATATTATCTATCTTAACCATTTCTTCTCTCCTATCAAGGTAACTTGATATTAACGAAAGCGCACAATTATCAAATCCAAATAGATGCTCAAGCTTACGGACAAGTAACGAATGGTTAACACAGTTAAAGGCCTTCGAAAAGTCTAAAAGGCAAAGAAGAGTAACGTGTCCTTCATCATAGGGCACCCGAATATCATCAATAACTTTAAGCATAGCAGTTGAACAACTTTGTTTAGATCTAAATCCAGACTGATTTGGTGATAAGAGTTTATATTTAGCTAAATACTCATTAATTTGTTTTGCCATTAAGGACTCGCATATTTTAGATAACGATGACAGAATTCTTATGGGTCTAAAATCCTGTATAGTGGCTGCGTTTGGAACTTTCGCAATTGGTATAATAGTCGCACGCTTAAACGTGTTGGGAAAACATGAAGTAGTAAAACAATGATTAATTATTTATGTGTTAGAGGACTCAGAATGTAGGTGTAGTGTATATATATAAATAAAAAAACTGTAATTTATCTTACTTTATATTTAAAATATAAAATATAAATAAAATAAAGAATAGTTATTTGTGCACCAAAGTAGGGTAATATAATTTTAATAAATCTTAATGAAACACCATCATCACCGACAGCATTTGATTTTATTTTCATGATAGTCATTATAATATCACTAACATCAACATTAGAAAAAGAAAATTTGTCAACATCACGAAACTGACGAGCATTTAAATGACAGTTATTAACATCTCTAGTTGAATTGAAAAGAAAGTAATTGTTTAGGCTATAAGGGTCAAATGAACACTTCTGCTCATTTTTACTGAGAACACCAAGACTACGAATATTGTTCCCAAGTTTTTTGGTTGGAAGTGAACAATTCAGTTTACGCTGAAAAAACGTGTTCTTCGCTTGTCTGACTATAGAAACAGCTTCATTTCGAGAATGCTTGTATTGCTCCCAGTTAAAGTTTGAGCGGGTTCTTTTCCATTTATTATAAAGCTTGCTTCTTTTATTAATAGCTAATTTAACACCAGTGGTAAACCAGGAGCACGATTTATTAGCAACAATTATATTACGCAGAGGAACAAAATTTTCGAAGGCATTAGAAATGTTAGACACAAGAACATTTAATTTATCATCAACAGATGGACGAGACCAACAATCATTCCAACAAATTTGAGACAGAAATGAATGTAGTGAAAAATAATTAATACACTGAGAAAATTGAACGCCTTAAAATCAAAGAAAAAAAGTTGTTAAAAGACTGTAACCAAAATATCTTTGCTACAAGGAAAAGATCGTTGCACTAATGATTTATTCTTTAATAAGCAACTGCTGCATCTTTAAAACAAAAGACTGAAGTTCTTTGAAGATAAATCAATCAAAAAATATTTGCCGTAAAGATTAATTATTTACTATAACGATTTAATTCTTTGTTAACAAGAATTTGTTAACAAAGAAAAAAGTACGCAATATCAACATATTTTCTTTGTTTTCTTGAAGCTAAGCATCGTTGTTTCAAAGACAAAGTCATAACTTCAAAGAATTTTTTCTACAAAATCATATTTTTCTTAAAAATACACACGCTTATAGTTCGCAGTTACTTTGTGGGCAATATGTACTAAAGGGCTGCATGAGTGCATTTGAAACCAGTTTCAAGCAGGGACCGAAAATAACCGTTATTTTCGAAATTTCGATTCAAAAAGTCAGGCGGAAAAAATGTGTCTTTTCGATATTTGAATAAAGTAGTGCGATGCTTGCTAGCTTAGGAATAATAATCTTAAAAGATTTTTATTTTTTTGATTTTTTTGAAAAAGTCAAAAAATAATAGTTATTTTTTGACCGATTTTTTTTCGGTCAAAAATAAAAGTTAAAATTTGACTTATATTTTTTCAGTCAAAAATAAAAGTCAAATAATGACTTTTACTTATTCGGTCAAAAATAAAAGATAAAATATGACTTTTATTTTTCCGGTCAGAAATATAAGTTAAAATTTGACTTTTATTTTTTTGGTCAAAAATATAAGTTAAAATTTAACTTTTATTTTTTCGGTCAAAAATAACAGTTAAAATTTGACTTATATTTTTTCGGTCAAAAATAAAAGTTAAAATATGACTTATATTTTTCCGGTCAAAAATATAAGTTAAAATTTTACTTTTATTTTTTCGGTCAAAAGGTGAAAAAATATAACAAAAATATAATTTCTATTCACTCTACTCTTATCTGCCTATGTTTGGCTTATCACTATACCTTGCGTTCCCTGTCACTGTTGTGAACTGAAATGATCATCAGAGAACATCAGAGAACTGAAATGAGTATCCGACATAAATCGGATAGGTATAAAATTATTTATTGTGCTATTATTATTTTTATAAGAATTTAGTATTAGTTCAATGACAATCATACGCCACGTGGAATTTGCATTTATAATAAATTCATTTAAAGAAATGACTGTAAATGTCTCAAAAATGTTAAAACAGTATTGCTAATTTTTTAATTAAATTTGGCATCGGATCCATATCATTCACTCAAGTGATAAGTATTCTAATTTACCATTTCTATATATACCTAACCATTATTACCATTACTATTATCTATACATAAATAGGCGTAGTAAAAACAGTCAAGAACTATTTTCTCTCGTGTTTCTTAACAGATTTTGATAATTTTCTTTTTTAAATCAATAAGAGTAGGGAGAAGGAGTGCATCGAATATAAATGGTGGGCGTGGCACATTCCATACAAGCCAAATTTGCGATATCGAATAGCTTTAGAGTTATAGGTCACACAGCCTCCTACTAGAAAGTACTAGAAAGTAGAATATGGGAAGTAGGGTACTGGATAAAGGGACATGGCTCCGCACATATAAGTTTTTTGATATCGAATAACTTTGAAAGTAAAAGTCACAAAACATGGAAACTCGGAATGGAGTTACTATTTTGTGATTTCCTGCTGGTGGTGCGTATGGTGCGGTATGAGTTCGGATATGTTTGCACATGAGTAAAGAGAGACAAAAATTTTTTAATTAAAATACAAAAAAAAAAAATTCCTTTTAAATGGTCGAATATTGAATATTGCAATACTATTTATAATTAATAACTATAAACAAGGACGCCGATGATTTTTTCCCCATCTAGTTTTCATCTTCAAGTGAAGAAAAGGAACTTTCATCTTTTTGTTAAGAAAGTTGTGTTGCACAGTATATTAATTATTATATTAATAAAAATCATTTTCAAACAAGCGAAAAATCGCGAAAATCCAAAAAGAGCACGACAAATAAATTTAGGCTGCAAAACAACGTGTGCCGGGTAAGCAAGTAATTTATATAGGATATCACTCAAATTATGTGCCTTTATTTTGAATAGAAAAAATAAAAATCAAATTTTAACTCTTATTTTTGACTTTAAAATAAAAGTCAAATTTTTACTTATATTTTTGACCGGAAAAACAAAAGTCAAATTTTAACTTATATTTTTGACCGAAAAAATAAAAGTCATATTTTAACTTTTATTTTTGACCGAAAAAATATAAGTCAAATTTTAACTTATATTTTTGACCAAAAAAATAAAAGTCAAATTTTAACTTATATATCTGACCGGAATAATAAAAGTCATATTCTAACTTTTATTTTTGATCGAAAAAATAGAAGTCAAATTTTAACTGTTATTTTTGACCGGAAAAATAAAAGTCAAATTTTAACTTCTATTATTCACCGGAAAAATAAAAGTCATATTTTAACTTTTATTTTTGACCGAAAAAATATAAGTCAAATTTTAACTGTTATTTATTGACTTTTTTTAAAAAAGTCATAACAGTTACGGTCCCTGTTATGTTTCAAGACATTCACAATTTTTACACAACACTGCACTGTCTTGCTCTCAGCAAACAAATCACATGAGAGACTGCAGCGAAGACAAAGAAAAGAAATGGGTGCAAATCAAATGAGTACAAAGACATTGTTGCTTTAAATCATTATTGCTAGAGGCACACTAAAAGCAATTCACAGTCAAGGCAATGAAAAAAACTGCAATAGCAATGAGTGCAATAGATCATTGTAATGAAAATCTGTACAGGTATTTTTTTATTCTGTACTCCGCAATAACTCAAAAAGTGTATGACGGATTTAAGTAAAATAAAATTTAACGAATTTTTTAATGTTATGAGTCGGAAAAAAACCATATATAATTTTCCACACCCACCCACAACGCCCACTTGGTGCAATTAATGTCTTCAAAAGGGAGATTTTAGCATTTATTTGTGACTTTTTATAGCTAAATTAATGGTTTAAAATTTATATAATACTACCTGGATGGTTTTGTCATGTTTTAATCTCTGTTTATTTTAAGTAAAATAAACCAAGTTTTGTTATTTAATGGCGTTCAAATGCTAATTTATTTTAATTTACCCTTATTCTACATACTGAGATCATAACATCCCACTCTTTTGTGTTGTATACGTTCTTTTGCTTTTACTATAACTTTTTTAACTTCCTTAATTAAATTTTTTGCCTATGAAAATTTTTTTGACTTTATGCCAAAAGTAAAACAAAATTAAAGACGTCTTCCAGACTTGGAGGGAGCTTTATTTATTACTCGCTGAGTATTAGTGCTAGATAAAAAATATGATACGACAATAAATGCCTGTCTAAGCCCATGCAATCAAATTAGACAAACAATTTCTGACGACTTGGGGATACAGAGAGACTAATGCAACATTGAGCTAAGGCAAATGTTTAAAAACAAAAATTAAAGGAAATTAAAAAAAAAAATCATGACTTCATTTCAGGTCGTGAAGATAGCAGCTTATGCAACAGGAATGTAATATCGTTGCAAGGAATTATTACTCGGTCAGGAAATATTAAAAAATTTTTAGAGTCATGACTTCGGGCAGGTAACCACTTAATGTACATGGTGGCGCAAAAATAACCTTCCGATGTTTTTTGGCTGTAATATAAAAAAAAAATTAAAAACTTTGATTCTTCTTGTGGATTATTTTTATTTGGTCTTTTAATTTTTTTTACATCAAGTCGAGAATATGATGTCATGTAAATGGCCGCCGCCACAGTTGATTGTCATTTGAGCCCTTTTTATGGCATTTTCCATCACTTCGGCCATAACTTCCGGCGATAGGTCCTCACATTCTTGACGGATATTGTCTTTAAGAGCTGCAAGAGTCTGAGGCTTGTTGACATAAACCCGCGACATCAAAAAACCCCACAAAAAGAAGTCTGGAGCGGTCAAATCAGGCGATCTTGCTGGCCAGTGCAAATCGCCAAATCGGGAGATTAGGCGCCCGGGAAATGCATCCTTCAGCATATCGGTTGTTACACGTGCAGTGTGTGCCGTTGCACCGTCCTGTTGGAACCACATCCCAATTCGTCAAATTGCGGCAAAAAGAACTCGTTGATCATTGCTCTGTAGCGCTCACCATTCACAGTAACCGTTTGGCCCGCGACGTCTTCGAAGAAAAAAGGTCCGATGACTCCTCCAGCGAAAACAGCACACCATACAGTGACTTTGAGCGGGTTTAATGGCTCTTCGTGGGTTACACGCGGATTTTCAGTGCCCCAGAAGCGTAAATTTTGCTTATTTACGTACCCGCTAAGATGGAAATGGGCCTCATCACTCATGATTATTTTTGATGAAAATATTGGTCAAATAAATAGTCAGCAATATTCCGCGTTCTGGAGCAGTGTAGCGTAACATTGTTTATTAACGTGTATTTCGCATGTGTTTACTACACAAATGTCAAAACAGAACTGACATTAGGGGCCAATCGCAAAATTTATAGCATTTTCTGATAGGAGGATTACTTTTGCGCCACCTTGTAGTAGAATGCAACAACAATAAAAAGTTGCATGGAATTTTAACTCTGGTACTACTGACGCAACGGTAAATTTTATAGAACGAAAATGAAGGTTAGGTCTTTGGCTACATGAGGCCCCACAGAAGCTCGCCCAATGTAACGTAAACACATTATTGTTGCATGGATTAATTGTATGGACCTAAGGCAAAGTTAATGCACCGAAGAAAAGCACAACTTATAGACCAACAACAACAGCAAAAACGAAAGCATCAACAACAAGAAAAACAAGAACAAGAACAACAACAACAAGAACAACAGCAACAAGAACAACAGCAATAAGAACAACAACAACAACAACAACAACAACAACAACAACAACAACAACAACAACAACAACAACAACAACAACAACAACAACAACAACAACAACAACAACAAAAACTACTAACGAAGTACCAACAAGCTAAAAACAAAATTTGTGGCGACCCAAAAAAAATTTTTTTTTAAATATTCAAGATTATTTATTTTGATTCAATATTTTCAATTTATTTGATTTAATTAATAATAAGATGACTAACATCATCCATACCCATCTCAGTATGGGTATCAGTCTGAATAAATGATTTATTGGATTCAGTGCATTCATTGCTTTTCGTCTTGTTTGTTATCACAATGATTTTTTTGCATTGCTTTTAGTGTTTATGAACGAAAGCAAGACGTGCATTGATTGCCAAGAGATGAATGTGAGTATTGACTGTTGTTGTCATTTTTGCTTTAGTGTTGATCAAGTATGCTCTCTCACTGTAATGAATGAGAGCAAACTGTGAAAACTGCAGTAAATCACACCGTGTGTAGGAAAGAATGAGTGCACTCATGCAGGGCTTTAATATGTACTAATATACAGCCATGGACACATAAATAGCACAAATGTCAACTTATTTTTTAAACGTTTCGTTTGAACCTAAAAATGCATTCATTAACTGTAGTTATAATTTTTTGAGACTCCAGTGTGACGTTGTTTAAAACTCCGAGAGAGATGTACCGTTACTTACTTTTATTTGCTCAGGCCATCTCTTTCTGTTAAGGCATGTACGATCTGATGTGGTCATATAAATAGCACACATGTTAGTTGGTGAATAAAAGTTAACAAGATCGGGTGTTTGTAAAAATTTTAGAGTTGTATTCAGTTAACTTCGCCGATTCTAAATGAAATGGGTCGTGGGAAACATTGCACTCCGCAAAAAAAGGTATATAACCCACGAAGTAAGTCGAAAAGGCAAAATCATCTGAAATTGCGGATATTCTCCAAATTTTGCGAAAAATGGTTTATAATGCACTCAAGCTGGTTAAATTAAATGGTTGAAATCATTTCGAGAATAAGCCGCGCAATCCTAGACCGCGTAAAACCACCGCTTCTACTGATTGACTTATAGCTCACAAAAGTAAGGCTGATCCTTTCAAGTCAGCAAAGCAAATTATGAGGGAAATAAATGAAGAAAATAACCCGAATGTTTCAAGAAAACTAGTATCTAGGAGACTACGTGAAGCTAATCTTTATGAACGCATTAGCCGAAGAAAACCGCTCTTAACAAAAAAAAAATTTAAAGGATCGATTAGCGTTTGCAAGGGCCCATGTGAATAAAGAAGACCAATTTTGGAAAAACGTGGACTGACGAAACTAAATTTAATAGGGTTAGACCAGATGGAAAAACTTTAGTTCGGCGCCCCAAACGCCAAGAGTTGAATCCTAAGTATACAAAAAAATCATTAAAGCATGGAGGAGGGAATTGAATGGCTTGGGGAAGTTTTTCCTGGCACGGCGTTGGGCCAATTGTTCGTGTACGAGGAATAATGAACAAAAATATGTATTTAGATATTCTTAATAACCAGATGGAACCATTTGCATTTGAGAATATGCCTATTAGGTGGACTTTTATGCACGATAATGATCAAAAACACACGACAAAGGTTGTGATTGATTGGCTAAAAAAGGAAAAAATAAATATTTTGAATTAGCCGGCTCAAAGCCCAGACCTCAATCACATAGAAAATTTATGGAATGATGTGAAGGTCAGCATAAGCAACCAAAATTTTCGAAATTTAGATGAGTTATGGAGTGGAATTGAGAAGGCTTGGTACTCTCTTCCGAAGGATAAGGTCAGGAAGCTTGTGGAGAGTATGGGACGAAGATGTCGGGCTGTTTTGGACAATTCGGGATACAGTACCAAGTACTAGCAAGCATATTCGTAAGCTCATTGTAAAATAAAAATAAATTACTATGTCTTTTTTTCAGAATCCAAATTGTGCTATTTATATGTCCACCTCAGCTAAGGAACAATTTCAGATTTTTGATTAATTTTCTAATTTTTAATTCGTAATTAAACAGTTGCTACTGATTTTAAGTTCTTAATGTTTAAACTCAAATACCATGAAATAAATTCTTGTTTTCCTCTATATATTTTATTTAAATTCATGTGAAACACTCTACATGTATTTTTGTGCTATTTATGTGTCCACGGCTGTATAAGGCAATTGATGTATTAATATGTATAAGTTATAAGTAGCGCTAGATTAAATGGTATGAGTTAAGAGTCAAGGGGAAGGGGAAGGGGATGAGAAGGAGATGGGAAGGAGAATGGAGAAGGGGGTGAGTAATAGAAAGAAAAGGCGGACATACAAAGATAGTATTAAGGAAATCGACTTTTTTAAAAACGTACATCTTTGTCACGTGGCGTGGCGTGGCGTCCGTGGCGTAGTTGGTTAAAGTGCGTGGCCGCTATGTCATAGAACCTGGAGACCCAGGTTCGAACCCCAGCAGCGACAGAAAATTATTTGAATTAAAATAATTTTTCTGTACGGCCGCCACCTCTCTGCAGACAATGGCAAACCTCAGAGAGTAATCAAATGCCATGTAAAGCCTCTTGAGAATAAGAACATTCCGTTCATCGCCGTTCGGAGTCGGCGTTAAGCCTGTAGGTCCATTTCTCGGTCAATTGTGTACAAACTTAATAACACGCACAACACACTTGATCATAAGAAGCTAGGTCAAAGTCCTTTCAAGGGTTGAAATGGCCAGTTTTTTATTTTTTTTTTACATCTTTGTCACAAGAATTTAAGTCTTTGATATAAAGTATATTTTTCATGGAAATTTAATAATCTTTGTGCCTTTGCCATAAGGATGTTTTATCTTTGGGCACAATCTAGCCAATAAAAGTCTTTGTGGCAAAGTGTATTTTCTTTGGTCTTACGATTTTTTTCCCTGAGTGTAGAATTGTAATCACGATACGAAATCGATAAAGGAACATTATTGCGACAAGTATTAAAATTTAAGGTACAAAATAAAAGGTCATGATCGGAAATAAAAGAGATTTGGTCGAAAAGTAAAAGCAATGAAACATCAGACAACATAAATATATCAATAAGACTAGGTCGAACGTCAGGAGCATATCGAGTTGGAGTATCCGAATTGATAATTGTCATACCAGTTGAACTTACTTTATCTCGAAAACTATCTGAAATGCTGTCACTTGTTAACAAATTTACATTAAAGCCACCACATCTATACTATTATATAAATGGGTTCTCTCGGATTTTTATCGTTCAATCACGGGGTAACCGCTGAACCGGTTTTAATAATTCTTTCACTATTCAATTGCTATAATAAGTGACCCTGCTCTGGGTTCTACGTTTTTGGTAAAACTTTTTATTTAATTATTTAAGAATTCTTGCATTTTAATCCATACTGCAGCACAAAATAACAGCAAACTATAGCTTAAGCTCTTTGTTGAGAGAGAGGTGAGATTCTACAACTCACCGCGCTGGTCTTTTGAGTGGATAGTTGCACTCAGTTAATTTCTGCTGCAGTGTTGCCATAACACCAATATATCGTAGAGATATGAAAATATGTTTTTATATTATATTTATGCTCCCAAGCAACGTTGGGAACGGGTATGCTAGTATAGTATAAAAGTCGAAGTCAGTTATACGTCGTTTTAAGTCAGAGAAAAAAGGTTCCAAACTGTTGCACCGATTAGGATTATAGACACAAGAAATAAGAACTTTATAACTATTTACGGAAATTTCAACATTTAAAAATTGAACATTAAGACCAGAAGACAAATTAATAAGCTTAGATATAAAATTAGATTTGCAGTATATTGCCACTCCACCACCTCTCTTGTCAATCCTGTCATTCCTAAACAAGGTGTATCCACAAATGCTAAAAAAGCCATCAGGGATATCAGGATTAAACCAGGTTTCTGTAATACAAATAACATCAACATTTGAATTTTCAAACACGTGTCTGACATGATCTAACTTAAGTGTCTTTAAACTTCTGGCATTAAAATGAACAACAGATAAACCATTTTTACGTTTACATAAAATATTAACTAATAGTTTATGATTATAACACCGACGCCACAAAAAAATTAGAATTCATAAACGAAATCAATAATATAGTCAGACGAATAAAATAAATTAGAATTAAAACTAAACAGTATAATCAACAAACAGAAAACATAAGCATAACAGACAAACATCGAGAGCAAGGAAGACGTGAAAAAGAAAGAAGTGAAAAATGAAGGTTGAAAGAAAAATAATAATAATAATAATAAAAATACTAAAAGACATAAAATCGCTAACAAATTCATTTTAATTTCCGGCAGTCTGATTTGGATTTGACGTTTGGTAAAAGCGAAACTTAAATTAAGCTTAGCATGCAATATACAACTTAATATATAAAAAATGACATTATTCTGCTAAATGCTAAATTGACAAACCAATTAAAAATAACATAATTTAAAATAAATATATCATTAATAATTAGCGCCACCAAAGCAAGTCAATGCAGCGATCGTGCATTGCCCCCTGCGTTGCTGGATGGTATACATTTATCGTAGTAGCAGTGGGAAATGCAGTCACTGACCGACACATATTCGTCGGTCAATGATTTGTCGGCAGAGCTTGCTATTGTTTTCTTTTGTTTTTATTAATTGCTTTAAGCAAGGCCATATAATGCTGAAACTGCATAATTTACATTAAGCGGAACAAAAAGTAGGAATAGTATAATTATTTGCATTACTTGGTTTTATGTTTTATTTTTAAACCAAAAACCAAAACAATGAAATATGTATGTCGTTCAGATTGTTAATCTGAACATCTTGCCCGCCTTTGAATTGTTTAATTCAAAACAATAAGCAAATGAAAGATAAATGATCATGGTATGCTGCATTTTTCACTGCTGACTAAAATTGTATTATTAACGAAACTTGAATTTATTGAGTTTTGAAGGAACTTATTAACATATTAGTGTAAATACGAATGTATGAATATGAATATATGTAATATAAATTTTAAAATTGAGTTTATTTTTAAGAAACCGAAAATTAATAAAAATATTGCGCGAAATTTTGATACTTAAACTACTAGTTGAGGATCAATAGCAAATCTTGGTGCTGGGATAGGTACGTTGCTATGCGGTAGAACTGCTATCTGCTTCATCTTTCTTATTTTCCACAAAAACCAAATGATGGTGCCGATAATTAGCAGTAGGGCTGAATAACTTGTTAAATAGTGATGGGTGCTAGTAGTTTGAAACCGTTGCGGTAGTTCAATGATTTTATTCGTCTTGATATTTTCGTGTAGTTGTTTCAATTGTTGTAATTTCAAAGGCGAGTCGTTGTAAATTATCCGTACTTTGGAAACTTAACCAAGTTTACCAAGTAACCAAGAGTTCACTAAATGCAACATTGATGAGTTTGGATGGTTGCAGTATGATGCTTAAGTATGCAATCATCGTGTAGAGTCAACAAATTCTCCCCTTGTAATCTGCGTCGTAAGTTTTGATCCAAAAATCCATTGATTTGTATGTTGTAGTGGTTGCCAACTAATATCGGTTTTGATTTCTTCCAGTATGCAAGTTGAGTCGGTTTTATTTTTGGGCATGTTTCGCAGGAATATGCGTGTGCTCATTGATGATATTTTACTTGTTTGTCCGAGCATAATAGATGGTTTGTAGTTTGTTTGATGGTGATTCAGTCTTTCAGTACGGCATCCGTTAGTGAAAAATACTGATCTCTGTGTGATGTAACAGCTAGCATAGATGTTTGCGGTCGTATTTTTAACATTGTGTTATTGGTTATAACAGGAATCGGTATGAGATTGAAGAGGTCAAATTGTTCAATATCAGTCAATGGTAATTTTATTATAAATATAATATGGTTCTGTGTGATCCCACTTTTCGACGACATTAGTCCATATAAATTGATCACATCATATTGGTCAAAGGGAAGCCGAAGGTTAAGCGGTAAATGCCCTCTTATTTCCATTATTTGTTCTTGAAGTTGCTGTGGTGTGACCAGAAGCGGGCTGATTTTGCCATTTCGAGTATCGGCTAATACATCAAAGATAGCAGCTTCAATCTTTACTTCGTTCGAGGCCATTATTGACAATTGGGTAACTGTTGATGTGTATATCGTTGAACTTCTTAGATATGTTCTGTGCTTCTTCTTGTTTTAAATTTATTAATTTTGATTGCAATGGCTTCTGTCTCTCTGCTGACTATATTTAAAGTTGAATCGATGACTGATGTCTGATTTTGAATCATGTTTAACAAGATATCTTCGTTGATATTTATCTGTTTGATAGTTTTTGAAATGTATTCAGCATATTCTGAGTCTATAACACCAAAAAGTTTATTAGCCAGATTTCCAACTATGTTGATAGCCCCTCTGGTTTTTCGCCTTCTTATCATTATGTTATCATCAGTTTGTAACTCAAAGTTTATGTTTTTGAATTGTTTTACAAGTTCCAAACACATTGTTTGGGTCTGAAGAATTGTACACAAATGTTGAAGAACTGCGGTGCTGTTTCGAAGAGTTTCAAGCTCCGTTTGTATGGGTACCAGGTCGTAATAGGTGATGATTTTCCATTCTCCGACTATACGATTTACAGTGCCAGTTCCTTCGAAATATATTCCTGGCTTATTCGGGAACTTTTGCTGGCTTATTGGTGAACATAGTGCAAGTGGTAGGAATACTAATGCCAATATCGTTATTAGAGATTTGGTTCTATACGACTAATTTTCCTGGGCGCAAGAGTGTTTCTGCCTTTCGGAGTCGTTTTAACGGTATGCTAACTATTAGTGAGTTTTTAGCTTCAGATGCTGGTTCAGGGTCTGAAGATCGATAGGGCGCTTGTACGTTCTGTGAGATGTTTTTATTTCCGCAACGCGAATTAAACCATCATTTCCTTTATAGGTTTTTATCACTCGCCCTATTGGCCATTTCATGATTGGAAAATTATCAGCTTTTATAATAACCATTGCACCTTCTTTCAGATTGACCTTTTCCTTTGTCCATTTACTACGTTGTTGAAGTTCATTCAAATATTCTTTTGACCATCGTGTCCAAAACCCATGTTTTACTCTTGACACTTCTTTCTAGTGAGCAACTGGGTTTAATAATGATTGCTGGGCATGTGGATCAACTGGCGCCGTGAGTGTATCACCAATTAAAAAATGTCCTGGCGTAAGCGCTGTTGAATCGTTGGGATCTGTCGATATAAGTGTGAGTTTAGGGTCGTGAATAGTGGTCGTGAGTTTAGGATGGCTTCTATTCCGATCATGACTGTTTCCAGCTCCTCATACGGGAGAGATAAGCTCGAGACGCTTCTGACTAAAAGATGCTTTGCTGATTTGACAGCAGCCTTCCATAGGCCACCAAAGTGCGGAGCTCTTGGAGGAATAAAATGAAATTGTATACCCTTGTCACTGCTGTAACGGATTAAAGCTTCTTTGGACTTCTCTGAATGTATTGCGTCTTTAAGTTCAGATAGCTGCCTTTTTGCCCCAACGAAATTAGTTGCATTGTCGCAATAAAGATTTTGACAGCGACCTCGCCTGCTGGTGAAACGACTGAGTGCTCCAATAAAACCGTTCATAGTAAGATCACTAACCAACTCCAAATGCACCGCCTTTGTGGAAAAACAGCAAAATATGGCTACGTAGGCTTTTGCTGGCTTCTTTCCCCTAATCTTATAGTGTATCCAGAATGGGCCACAATAATCCACTCCCGAATTTAAAAATGGCCGAGATTGATTGACTCGATCGGTGGGCAAGGCTCCCATGAGCTGCTCAAATAGCTTAGGCTTTGCTTTTGAACATTGTATACAAGAGTGAATGATGTTCCGAGCCGTAATTTTTCCTTTAATAGGCCAGAAATTTTGACGCATGATGTTAAGAAGTGCTTGGGATCCACAATGTTTATTTGCTTCGTGCTTCAATTGGAAAATCAATTTGTATATTGTGTCGTTGTATGGTAATACCATGAGATGTTTTGCGTCGTATGGCAGCAATGATGATTCAAGGCGTCCACCAACACGTAAAATACCAAATTCGTCAACAAAAGGTGTCAGGTTTCCCAATGGACTGGAGCTTCGAACAGATTTAAATTTCATAAGGTCTTTTATTTCTTCACTGAACTCCGAGGCTTGAATTGTTTTTACTATTGTTAGTAAAGCAGATCGTAATTCTGCCGAAGACAGTGCCAAAAATTCTGACTTTTGGCGATTAAAGGGGCGCCTTAAATATCCAACGGTATGTAGAAGAAATCGAAAAGAATTTCGATGATTGATTTTATAAATTAAGGTTTCTAGATCACTCCATTGATGTGTGACTGTGGCGATAACTTTTGTTTTCCTTTCAATATCATTGGGAATTTCAGATATTTTTGGTTCTGGTTTCTTCCACCATTGTTCACCTCCATACAAGAAAAAAGGCCCGTAAAACCACTGGGAGCATGCTGCTAGCTTGTCTGGATTTATTCCTCTGGATAGAATATCTCCGAATCTGACCAAAAGAAGGATGAAATATTGGTGTACTTGAGATCTCTTTTAACACGATTGGTGAGATTTGCACCAATTACAGCCGCTGACAGTTCTAATCGCGGAATTGTCAATTTTTTCAATGGTGCTACCTTTGATTTCGCACACAACAAACGCGCAGTAACAGTTTTATGCTTGTATGTGGCCCGAATATATACAGCTGCCCCATACGCTTGCTCGGATGCATCCACGAACGTGTGAAGTTGAATGTTTTCTGGTATTCGACCATAAAAAATGTGCCTTGATGCTTTTAGCGTTTTCAGTGTTAACAGATCCTCTCTAAAGCGTGTCCATATCTGCAAAAGTGGTATTATTAACTCTTGGTCCCAAGACAAATTTAACTCCCAAAGCTTTTGCCTACAAATTTTTGCTTTAACTGTAATTGGTCCAAAAATTCCCAATGGGTCAAAAATTCTCGCTTAATCTGATGCTACTGATCTCTTTGTTAGCCGTTCGAGTGTATTTTAATGTACCCTTCCACAAAGTTCGTCTGAATTCGGCAGCCATATGAGTCCCAATGTTTTGATGGTTTGATTGATGAGTCATCTAAGTCCAGATTTAGTTCTCGGTCCTCCCGTGGTATACCAGCTAATAGCCGAGGGTGGTTAGCACACCATTTTCTCAGTTTGAAGCCAGCTTCCTGCAATATTGTTGTGATTTGTTGTTGAGTTTGTAATGCTGTTGCAATGTCGTTTGTGCCGCTCAATCAATCATCCACATAGAAATCATCATGGATCGTTTTTGCTCCATATGGGTATCTGGTCATATTTTGTATTGCTAAATGTTGTAAACATTATGTTGCCATATAAGGAGCTGATGTCGTACCGTAAGTAACAGTTTGTAAGCGGTTATACTGAAGGTCTTCAGAATCATTCTTTCTCCAGACTATAAGTTGTTGTGCTGTATCGTCATCATGCACCAAAATTTGTCGATACATTTTTTCAATATCGGCAGTAAAAACGTATCGATGTGATCTAAAACGAAGCAGTATTGTGAATAATTCGCTTTGTACAGTTGGACCCTTTCGTAAGATATCGTTGAGTGACAGCCCTATAGATGTTTTTGCTGAAGCATCAAACACGACTCGTAACTTGGTTGTACTACTATCAGGCTTTAAGACATAGTGGTGAGGAATAAAGTAATTTGATGCTGGAATGTATCGATTTTGGATCTTCTGCATGTGTCCTAGAGCCTCATATTCTTGCATAAACTTTACGTATTCAACTTTGATTGCAGGATTGTTCTTTAGTCTTTTCTCCATTAGTTTGAAACGTCGTTCAGCTTGATGGCTTGTCAGAAAATGGAAGCCGTACCACAAATCTTCCTTGTTGATTCCTGGATACGGTGTTGGCAAAATGAGTCCTCACACAATGATTCAGCTGCTGTTAAACTCTTTGTTTTAGTAAAGTCATCAAGTCTCCAGAATCTTTCTAAAATTTCGCAAGTGCAACTGAAAAATTTTATATATTTTTATTTCCTATGTGTATATGTAACATTTTTGTTAGATGTTACAAAGTTTTAAACTCTTAAGTTTTGATTTCTAATACTATGTTTACATTACCTCGAAACTACACAGTTAACTTTGAAATTGGATACTTAACTGCATAGTTTCCCATACAAAATCTTAACTATCTCGCAAAGCAGTTAAGTTGAAACTGCGACCTAAACCATCTCATTTTGCTATGCAACACTGTGTTTTCATGAAGAACAAAAGGAAATTAAAAAAAAATGACAAGGAAATGTCACATAAAAAACGCAAAAAAATATTTGAAAACAATTCCTTTTCTTTTGAAGATTCGGTCAAAGACCACCAGTTTAGAAAACACTTCCTGCTGATGATGAACAAAAACTCCTACAAGGCTTTTATCACGTAATATTGTAATATTTTTAATTTTTTTTTTTTTTTTTTGCATGAAAATTAAATTTTCAATATGTCTCAAAATTATGTGAATCAACGAAAAATTAACGTCAAATAATGACAAAGTTAACTACGCTACTGGCAGTGTAAACACCAGAAATAGTTACCAAACTATTATAGTCAAACTGCATAGTTAAATGTGTATTGTCAACATGATATTAGGTATAGATGTAAAGAGTAACACTGTTAGTAAGTGGAGCTACTGATACCTTACCGACAAAGTCCTTAAAAAGGCACGAACGGGGTAAAAACCACGCTATCGTGATATAACTTAAAGAGGCACGAACAGGGTAAAAACCACGCTATCGTGATATAACTAATGATAGTCGACGGAGTAGACAGGGTTAAAACCACGCCACTACTATAGACGTAAAATAAATCTGATACGGATAATTATTAAATATGAAATGGAAATAATAGTTAGATAGAACAGATAATAAGAGATCAAAGAATTTAAAATAAATAACTTTCTTAAGTAAATATAGTAATATAGGTATTTACAGGATTTTCTACTGAGTGGTGGGATTTAGGGTGAGCACTGGCAGAGTAGTCTGAGTAAAAACCACGCACTTCCACTGGAGTTAGTATGTTGGATAGGAATTCTAAAATAGTAGTGGTGGACAGAGTAACCTGAGTAAAAACCACGCAGTTACTACTAGGTCTTCACATGTAGCCCAAATTTGAAATTTTTGATTTTACTCCATAAATTATTCAACACTATCAAACATTTAGCTGGTGCTTCCTCTTTAGATTTTCCTGCAAGTAGACGCTCCAGTGACGTTATCATGGCCCTTTGTTTCTTACGCCACATTCTGACTTCTGAATCGGCATTTGTTGGCAAACTGATGGATTTTTGAATTTTTGTTGTTGTTGAGTACATGCTGCTGGCTGCTGGCTTAGCTGTGGTTCCAGTCTTAGCATTTCCCAGCCGTTGCATCTTGCGTTGGAACAGCTTTATGTGGGCGTTTGCTGCTTCATTGATCTGGTCGTAATAGCCCGATGAAAAGTATTCGTGCTCCATGGGCTGGTCAATTAGTGTACGTAGTTTCGTGTCCGTATCCTTGAACTTGTTCCACGCTCGATTGAGCCGTAGCAGCCGCTCGTTGAAATACTCCACCGTCTTTTTCCTGTCTGCAGAGTCCTTTTTGAAATTGATAAGAATTTTCTCAATTTCAGCGCCCGTGCTTCGTTGCGCCTCTAAAACATCGCTGAACGTATCCATGAACGTTTGTTGTTTTTTTTTTTTATGATTTTTGTGTGTGTGTGTTAAACCCAGCAATTGAAGCAGGTATAACCGTTAAAAAAATGTAGGCTGCTGTGTCCTTTTTCTTTGTTGAAAATGTTACACTCAGTTCTTGAAGTGGGTTGAACAAATTTTAGGCTACTGTGTTCTTTGTCTTTGTTGAAATTGTTACACCCAGTACTTGAAGTGGGTTGAACAAATTTTAGGCTGCTGTGTCCTTGTTGAAATTGTTACACCCAGTACTTGCAGTAGGTGTAACCGTTGAAAAATTTTAGGCTGCTGTTTCTTTTTTCTTCTTCTACCAACATTTTTTGTGTTTTTGATAAACGATTTTTAATTCGCGACGGACTTTTTCACGGATTTATTTTTATTGTGATGCAGGGATTAAAAAATTCCTGGTCGGGGTCACCAAAATGTATTGTGTGGCTTTAGGTGATACACCTAAGCCTGTGTTGAAATTGGTAATCTGGCACTTGAAACCAGTTACCGGGAAATGAGGTTTTGAGTTGGCTTGAGGTGATACACCTAAGCCTGTGTTGATATTGGCAATGTGGCACTTGAAACCAGTTACCGGGAAATAAGAGTTTAAAAATTGACTTTAAGTGATACACCTAAGTCTGTGTTACTATTGGAAATCTGGCACTTGAAACCAGTTACTGGAAATAGTAATTTGATTGAAAGAGAGTTAAGACCGTTCTGATGATAACTAAATTCTTTATTGTTAAAAAACTTCTTTTATAATAAAGTAAAACTTAAATTAAGCTCAGCATGCAATATACAACTTAATATATAAAAAATTACATTATTCTGCTAAATGCTAAATTGACAAAACAATTAAAAATAACATAATTTAAAATAAATATATCATCAATAATTAGCGCTTGAGATTCATTTTGCCACCACCAAATCATAGCAATATTAATTTACTACCGACAACTGCACTTGTACTAACGTGAAAGTGTTCACCACGGGAACTGAATGAGTACAATCATTAATCACCAGCAGCAGCCCTTCACCCATATTGTGCTCAACATCGACTACATTTCAAACACACAACCATCATCATCGAGAGAATCATCAACAACCAGTTAACAGCCACCTCCGCTTTACAGCAACAATAGCGGCAGAATTAATTGCAGAAACAACGGCGATAGCAACAGCATTAGACAAAAAAAAAAAAACACAAACGCTGCCACATTAACCGCTACCATCACAGCGAACTCAATAGCATCTTTGACTGCGTAGCACAGCGAAAACGCTCAAAAAACTGTATCACCCAAAGAGCCCAGCACAAATCGTCACAACAGTAACAGCAGCAGCTGAAACGCTCACCACTACCATCGTCAGCATCAACAACACTTACGCGTTTGCTAGCTAGCCACATAAATTGGTACGTTGTTGAGGCAATTGAGTTGAGTTGCTAGCTCCAATAGATTTTTCTAAAAACTATAAAAGCAAAGATATTATTTCTAAAAACTATAAAAGCAAAGATATTAAATAGGTTTTGCTATTTCAATTAAATGGGAATTCTACTTTTTGTCAATAAACTTACCAGATCTCAAACATTCAATTACAAAAAAATGTTAATATATTTTAGTTGAAATACAATATTTTATTTTATTCTTGGCGTTTTTGAACCAATCCTTTCTTTTTATTTATTTTCTCATCATAAGGTATAGCCTATCATAAGGAATTGGGAAACTTGATCATAATGCACAAAGGAAATTCCTCTATAAATCGGCCACTTTCGCAATTGTTATAGACAATTTCAACAAACTCAGTTGAAATCAGTTTCTTAATGTTGTATTCTTCAATTTAAGCGTTTTTGTGATTATTCCCGTTAAAAATTTTCAAAAAATGTGTCCAAAAATTTACCGGAAGTTTACCGTTTACAAACAATTTATTCACAAAGAAACAAATGGTAACAATATTGTAACAAATGCGGTAAATGTGTGTCAAACGTGATCAACTGCCACCCCAGAGGTCCCGGGTTCGAATCCCAGCTAGGCCATGGTCCTACGCTTTTACCTTTCGCATTTGCAATTTTCTTTCCTCAATTTCTAATCATCTGAAATAGAAAACTCATCAATATTTACGACTTGAAGTCGTAGTTGGTGGTAGAGAAGTTTGTGCATGAGATAACCTTATAACTTGAATTGAATTGAATTGAATTGATTGCCACTTCCCTCACACTAATCTACCACTCCATGCCGAATAAGTCAGGGGCCACATTACCGGGGGTCCAGTGTACAAAAAAGATGAACGCTGATTGTTGATAAAAATTTGATTTGTAGACAGTTCTTCTAATGATACTCTTAATAAACATTCCCTGAAAGTTTGTTGTTCTGTCCAATTTGCCTCATTATCTGGTTCATTACGAATGCTTTCCTTATTTGATTTAGTATTGCTAATTGTTGTTTTAAATTGTTGTTTAAAGCAGTGTGAACAAAAACAAGACTCGACTTTCATCTCTATTCATCTAGCTCAGTACTCCCTCTTGATGCTTCTGAGTGCACGAAACCTTCTAGTGCAGTTTAAATGAACAATATTTAGAAACATTTCTAAGTCCTCGATCCTAGGACCTACAAATTAGAATATCGTGATATTGATCGCAACATGGATAGGAATGGAAGCTTAAAATTATTTCCAAATATTGTCGAAAAAATTCATTTTATTAAAACTGCTGAAGACGATTTTATAACATGTATTGTTTTTTTTTTTAATTATTTGAATTCAAATGTATGTTATAGTCATAAATTGATAGAATCTGATAATGGTTTGATGCGTTGGTGTTAAAATCAGCACATTATTAGTGGAAGCCACTGTTGCCAGATTGGGCGATTTATCGCCAATTGGGCGCTTTTTTTCTTGTTTTTGCGCTTAAATTTTTAGGAAATCGCCTGGCGATTTTTGTGAAAACCACGCTTTTTCATAAACTCATCTTATGTGTGTGGGAAAAATGTTTGGCAATATTTGTAAGTTGACATTCATCTTTCTTTCCTTGCCACATTCTAATGCATTTGTGGAACGTATTTTCTCCGTCAACAGAATGAAATCAGATATGCTAACTTCAATCATTCGAGTAAAATGCTTCAGGAAGGCTAAAAACTGTTGTTGTAAGTCGCTGCCAAAATCCGATGATATGATTTCAAAAATGAATAAATCAATGTATGAACTAAACAATACTTCGAGAATTGAAAAAACGGGGGAAGAGTCTAATATGGCTGAAGTATTTAATAGAATGGAACTACGTTTTTTGCAAAAAGTTTTTATTTTTAAAGTTGCATATTGAAAAATTCTAAATAGTTATAGTCTCTAAAAAAATGTTCTTTAACAATCAAAATTCTCGTATAAAATGAAGTATCTTTTTTATAATTTTTTACAGATCTCGATATTATTTCAATAAATATGAAAATAAGAACTTTTATATATATAATACTATTAACAGTTCTCAATATTATTTGAAAAAGAATTTATATAATTTTTTGGTTTTTTCTAATATAATAAATTTAAAAAAAAAAATTGCGATTTTGGCGATTTTTTTTTCATTGGGCAATTATGGGCGATATTTTTTTAAATCTCGCGCTTTTCTCAAAAAAGTTCTGGCAACACTGGTGGAAGCAATGAATGCTAATAAGCTACCAGTCACCAAATAATGAAAAATTATAAAAATTGCAAATTTCTTTTATTTTGCAGGGTTCACCAACACATGCAAATAAAAACATCAAACAATTTAATCTTTATGTATTTGCATCTATTTACAAACTTCATCATAGCAGTTATTTATTTTAGTTAGTAATAAACAGCTGTTGCAGTGAACAACATTCGACTTAATGTTTTTGTTGTTGTTCCATGCTGTTCGGTTATTTATAGCGAGCGAGCGAAGCGAACGACGGATACATACAGAAGCAGGCAAGCAACAAACTGAATTAAACGAATATGTATCAAGCAAGAAAGATATGGATATATTATTTTCAATAAATTTCTTAACTTAGCAGAATTTCCAAATTTGGGCTTCGTCCGCACCTAATTTAAGATCAGTAGAACAGTTTAGAAAAAGAAATATTAAAATCGGTCAACCCATCTCAGAGTTCTGCTCCTTTAAATATTCTTCATGCAAGTTGTTCCATGGGAGCCACCAATAAGATGACAAACATGTGAAACTGCTCTCAGGCAACGTTGGCAAAAATATGCTCTATGTTCTAAGCAACAATGTTGCCTCAAACGTTGGCCTACCAATTCAGAGTAGCTAGCCTGCTGAAAAATTAAAAAAATAAAAATATAAAAAATAAATAACTGGCCATTTCAGCCCTTGAAAGGACTTTAACCTAGCTTCTTATGATCAATTGTGTTGTGCGTGTTATTAAGTTTGTACACAATTAACCGAGAACCGGACCTACATGCTTAACGCCGACTCCGAACGGCGATGAACGGAATGTTCTCGTTCTCAAGAAGCTTTACATGCCATTTTGATTACTCTCTGAGGTTTGCCATTGTATGCAGAAAGGTGGCGGCCGTACAGAAAAATTATTTTAATTCAAATAATTTTCTGTCGCTGCTGGGGTTCGAACCTGAGTCTCCAGGTTCTTTGACATAGCGGCCACGCACTTTAACCAACTACGCCACGGACGCCACTAGAAAAATTAAGCAACTCAAAAATTTAGATTTAGCAGAGTCATAAAAACATGCTCACGAACTGATCAGTGCTTTTATTGCATATTATTTCTTCTTTCGTATATTTATTCCCTACCAGAGAACAGCTTGATTGCATTCAAATGGCGTTTCGAATATATCCTCAATATACGAGCACCGAATGTGCCTTTTGCTTTAGAATTAATGCGCGAATACATGCACCAATCGCTGCGGATACGAATACCATAGAGTACGATTGGTCGCGATTGCGATTGCCTACGAATCAAGAATACCCAACGAAGCGAGACATGAGCAATATTCGGCAAAAGCAACGAAAATTAATGCTTTAATTAATTAATTAATTTTTGTGTACGATTGTGGCTGACGACGATTGTTATTCGAGTGGCAAAAAATGACGATTGGGCTTGTGCAAATCTCTGTTCCCTACACCTGAACCGGGGGACATTAAGGGAAGGCCGGAGAGGGTTAACAGTATGATAGACCACCATTACTTTCGCAAAGGAAAATTTTTCCCTTGGGGACCTATCCCCTCCGACCACTTCTTACGGGGCTCCAATACAAAAACGTAAAAGGGGTATATTAATTTTAGGTGCGTTTTTTTGGCATCGCTATATACGCTTGTCCAAAAAAACGCTCATCGGCGCTTAATATTTCGCTTAACTTTTTTTTCAAAACTTGGCAGCATTGCGTGTTACTGTCAAATATTGAACATTATTATTTATAAGCACAAATTGACAAAGTTTATTTTTATATAACTGTTTTCTGCTCAATTCTCAAACATTTTCTGCTCAAAATGGACAGCTCTGAGGAAACTCAAGTAGGAATACTAATAAATTCGTCTCTGCATAATACAGGTCTCAAGAACTCTTCCTTTTGATGCTTCTAGCAGCAGCGGATGTAGAAGGCATCTCAGGCTCCAGTTCTGGTGACTCTGGCACATTGATTGGCTCAAAGAGGTACTCCACTTCCAAGTCAATGTCCACATTGATTTTCTTTCTGGCATGCTTGAATTGAATGCTTGAAGGAGACGGCAGCACGTTTCCCAAGAATGGACAAGTGGTCTCTGTGCACTACACTGGAACTCTGGCTGATGGAAAGAAATTTGATTCATCGCGTGATCGCCAAAGGCCTTTCAAGTTCACCATTGGCAAAGGCGAGGTAATTCACGGCTGGGATGAGGGTGCATTCTGTGCCATTGCCATTGCCATTCTGTGCAAATAGAACATATTTTATCATTTGGTGCTTTGTTTACTTTTGATTGTGATTTTTTTTTTTTTTTTTTTTTTTGTGACATTAACATGGTTGTTTTTCAAAAAGTGATGCCAATAAATTACGTAGACTATCATTTTCTTGATCTGGCAATAGTGTTTCTATCGGCGACTATGAGCTAAGCGGCTATAATTATCCTGTCTTAGCTAAGCAATTTTTTGTATGAAAAATATTGTTAAGCGCATATAGCGATGCCAAAAAAACGCACCTTTTATCATTTCGTTTGTAACGGAAGGTAAAGAAAAATGCAATCAGTATCACCACCCGAATCCATTTAGCGACAGACAGTCCGTATGTAACTTATAAGCAGAGCTGTAAAAGATTGAATCATTTTCAGTTTTCATTCTCTTGTTTAAAAATTCAAAAGCTGAACTCTTTTTTTTTGTAGCATTCAAATTGTGAACTCTTTAGGCTTAAGTCTTTAGGCTGATTAAAATTGTTGATTGTTGATTAAATGTTTTCAAGTCATGAATTGCAAAACGTAAAGAATGCACACTGAATTGAAATTTTAAAGAGTGCAGCCACCGATGGCTTCAGCCACGATGGCTGCAACCATTGATAGTTGCAGCCGAATTGAAATTTTAGTGAATGCAGACGGCGATGGCTTCAGCCGCAGGGATTTGTTGTTGTCTGAAGTTGTTTTGTGTGTGCGTGCGTGAGTGTTGGGCATGACTGTGATGGGTTGCCATTGGCTTGATATCATGTATAGAAAAAGTATTATATAAATTAAGAAGACTGATTAAAGTTATTTTATTTTTATTGCGAAGCGACTCGCCTTTATTGCTCCTAATCTTATAATGAATGATTACAATTTCTTTAACTTGCTGCTACCATCCAGTTAAAGCTGGTGTGTTGTTGATGTACCCTCAGTAGGTCGAAGAGAGATCAATTTCTTTTAATTTTAACTTATTGTTGTTGCACACTCTCGCCACACGATTGATCATGTTGGATGATTAATACTGGTAATACGGGTATGGACAGACGTATTAAAAACAATATTTGGTAGCGTTAGCTTTTAGCATTGTTGTTCTATTGATGCAGTCTCTCGCTGTGCTAGATGACTTCCAAATGCTGTTGCCAAGTGTAATGCTCCATCGTACGCATATCGTGTACGCGACTACAGTTTAAAATTATGTAGCCAATATCAAATACAGGGTGATAAGTGCCAGAGTTTAAGCCGCATCGTTAACTATTCCCCTTCTTAAGCTCGAAACGTCCTCGGTTCGCAACATTATATGTTTTCAGCATACAGCTTTTGCAAACTTTGTTCTTCGTAGAATTAGGAATTTACTTAACTGATATCTAAATACTTTTAGGCGTAGCCGCTTGCTTTTAATAAAAAAACTTTTTTTAAATTTAAATAGTTTTCGATTACAGTTAGGGACTCGAACAATAGACAAAAGTATTAATATTTATGATTTATATTTATGAATTTAGATGTTAAATTTTATCGAAAATATGATAATTCACAAGTGCAAAGTGGATACTTTAGTATGTTTTGGTTTCATGTGCGTTTAATTCTTATTCATATTCTTTTTTCTATTTTTGTTACATTCCTAACACAACAGTATCAAAACTTTACACTTATAAGTATCAGTAAATAAAAACCATTTAACGCAGATTGCTTTTATGAATTTTTGTACCACCAATCAAAACCGCAGTGCCAAGATCCCTCTCAACAACTCGTTCGACATAAATTTTGTCAAATTTGTTCCCTAATCTTTTATTTCGCTCAAGGAAAACTTTTTCTCCAGGGCTATAAGTTTTTAATATTTTTCCTACATTGTTTCTGTTAAGAGTTTTTTCCTGCGTTTCGATTAGCATTTTTCTAACAGCAGCTAACTTTTCTGGCGAATAATTATGAAATACATCGGTTGGTCTAGCTTGGGTAACTGAATGGATACTGGAATTATATTTATGCGTAGCAAGCAATACTAATTCAATGGTTTCGTCAATTTGTTGTTGCTCTTTGGTACATCGCGCTATCTCTAATAAAGTGGAGTGGAACCTTTCCACCTGACCGTTGCTCTCACTGTGGAGTGTAGGTATAAAAAATTGTTCTATTGAAAAGTTATCTCGCAGAAAGCTTTTTATAAAATTTGATTTAAATGCTTTCTCATTATCAGAGACGATGAATTTAGTATTATTAAATTTTAACAAAACCTCTAACAAAGCGTCTTTTATATCGATTGTCGATCTTGATGAAATAGTCTTTACTATGGCAAATTTGGATAATTTATCAACGCACGTCAGAAAAAGCTGCCTGCCAGTTATGAAAATATCTATATGCAGGATTTCCCCTTGGAGGTGAGGAATCGGAGTTGTTCCTATTCCGGGGTCAGGCGGTTTACGTTGGTATTTATTTTCTAAACATATCTTGCAGTTCACAATAATTTGTTTCAGCGATTTTTTCAACTTCGGAAAATAGTATTCTCGGGATATTTGTTTATAATTTTCATATAAGCCGCGATGAGCACGGTTATGCTCCGTTGTTATTGCTTCAAGTTGGTCAGATTTGTTCACCAAGTCAATGACAAGGAGTTCGGTATGGGCAAATTTAACGCCAGGATATGCTAACACCAAAGTGTTCTGTATGTCTGCCAATGTTGGAAGGTTACAGTGGATACCATTAGTGACATTCGGGTTAATAACAGACCGTAAGCAATGAACAAGACTTTCGACAGTCTTGAAAGAAATTGTGTGTCTAATAAATTTTTGGAAAATGACTTTAGTGGTTTTACTAGGCGAGTTTGATTTTGAGAGCACTAATTGGTTTCTAAACTGATTAATCGGACAGTGAACTGTTTTTATTACATTAGTTGATGACTCTTCACTGTGCGCAGCTTCGCTTGGTTCAGTTTCATTCAAATTGTGAGAGAACTGTCGAGAAAGTGCGTCTGCTACCTTGTTATCTTTCCCACGCTTATAATGGAAATTTGGGGAAAACTCTTCCACAAATGCTCGCCACCTCTTAATTTTTGAATTGGGGTTTTTCTCTGAAATGAAGAATATAAGCGGTTGGTGGTCAGTATAAATATTTATATCTGTGATTCCATATAGATAATGTCGAAGTGTTTTCAACGCCCAGACAATCGCAAGGAGCTCCCGCTCATTGGTGGCGTAGTTTTGCTCAGTTTTCGAAAGCGTTCGGGAAATCCAAGTGATTGGACGACCATTTTGAGACAAAACAGCGCCCAAAGCGATATAGGAGGCGTCCGTTGTTAGATCGAATGGTCGCTCGTAGTCGGGATATTGCAACAGAACGTCATCAGAAGCTAATATCCGTTTAATTTTTTCAAACGCTCGTAATGCTTGGGGATCAAGGTCGATTTTTACGTTTTTTGAGCTATGTTTCCCAACTTGCCCGTTTTCGCCACGAAGATATATGGTCAAGGGTTTGACGATGGAAGCATAATTTGACACAAATCGTCGATAGTAACCGGAAAGGCCGAGAAACGGACGCAATGATCGAAGGGTTTTTGGAAGGTCATAATTAATTATATTGTGAACTTTGTCTGGGCAGGTCTTTATGCCCTTTTCAGAAACTACAAACCCCAAAAACTCCACTTCAGTTTTGAAGAACTTTGATTTTTCTGAGGAAACCCTCATTCCTGCCTTCTCAAGCTTTTGAAGGATATTCTCAATATTTTCTAAGTGCGATTGTTCGTCGGGCGAGTAGATGATAATATCATCCACATAAACGTGGCAGCACTTTCCTATATCTTCCCGTAAAACATCATCGATCGCTCTTTGGAATATAGCTGGCGCGTTTTTTAAACCAAAAGGCAACCGGCAAAATTCATATTTGCCATTATTTATGCTGAACGCTGTTTTCTGCCTATCTTTTTCACGCATGATAATCTGATGAAATCCTGATTTAAGGTCTAATGTTGTGAAATATTTAGAATTGCCTAAATTAGCCAGGATGACCAAGGTGTCAGGAATGGGATATCTATCTGGGATGGTTTTTTCGTTAATTTTCCTATAATCAATCACCATACGAAACCTCGGCTTGCCATTTTCATCAAGACCCTTCTTAGAAACAACATGGACTGGTGAATATAGGGTGAGCAAGATTCTCTGATAATGCTATCTTTGAGAAGCGTTTGAATTTCATTATTAATAAAAGGAGCTACTGAGATGGGATACGGATAGCTTTTGCTGTAAATTGGTTACTGCGTTTTTGTATGGATTTGGCCTTCGACTGCGGTATTATACGGAAGCGCTCTATTAGGATCCGCGAAAGCATTTGCATTTTTGTTAATAATTATATGAAACTGAGATTGCAAATTAGCTGGCACTGAGTCTTCTTCTATTGTGATAAAATTCACTTGATCACATGAGAGATGCTGTAGTTTGGTTTTACCATCTTGATAAAATAAAAACCCCCTCTCAGTGTCAATTATCGCATTAATCTGCTTAAGAAAATCGTAGCCTATGATACCATCAAACGTGCTTAATTTTAAAAGCAGAAAGAACGTAGAGGTATGACCTAAGACATTAATCAAGCATTTCTGGTTTATAACATTTGTGCCATTTATTGATTTTAATTTAAATGGTTTATCTAAAGCCTTAATGCCTTGAATGAATGTTAGATTTTTAACATAGTTTTTAGATGTGCCAGTATCAATCAAAATGCGCAGCTCCTGACCGTTTCTGTCTTTTTTTGTTATAAACGGCAGGAGCGAATTTAGTTTAAAAAATTGATTTCGTCGCCATGATCTTCAACAGCATCCAAATCTTCGCTACTGTAACGATCATAATTAGAATTATACCCAGAATAAAACTGATTAGTATTTTCAGCACCTTGACAGTCATCGTCACAGTAACTTTCATATTCAGCATCGGTCGAAAATGTTTCAATGTCTGACGGCATAAAGTTAACGCGCTGCGCTTTGTGAATGGGTGATTGGTTTGAATGTGAATGTTCACGAGAACGCTTAAATTCCACTGGTTGGTTTGGATTAGGCTGATGTGGCCTAAAATCATTTGCAATTGAATTTGACTGAAACGGGTTCCTGTTATGCTGACGCTGTGGTGCATGAAATTGTGCTTTTTGCCTATAAAATGATGAACCGTTATCAACTTCCATAGGCGTTGGTCTATTCGAAGCATTTGGATAAAATCGTGCATTTGATTTGTTGCCACGTTCTATTGATTGATACTGGGGCATTGGTGGTCTAGGTTTATAAGGTTTAATCGCTTGTCCTACCGCAAAAGCCTGAGCAAACTCATAACGCGTATGACTGGTTTGAAGTTCTTGTGCAACTGCAAGGGCACTTGGCAGATCTTTGGGTCTAGCAGAAAAAAGTATATCGCATAATGGGCGACGAAGACCAGATATGAATACACGCAATGCGTTTTCTCTAGCACGTTCATTAAGGGCTGTAACGACGTCGTTGTTGCTACCATGTGTCATGATTTGCTTATTGATTATTAAGGTTAATTGCTTATCAACCTTATCGTAGTAAGCTGTGATAGACAGACTATCTTGTCTCAAAATACTAAGCTCATTTTCCAAAACATACAACGGTCTCTTGTCACAATACGTTTGGTCTAGCCTGGCAATAATAGCGTTGAAATTTAAAATTGTGTTAAATGATGCAAGGGTAGTGTAAGCAGAGTCGACTATTTTATTTCTGAAAATTCCCATAGCGATATAATATTTCTCAGATCCCTCAGTATAATAATTAATGGCAAAATTGGCGGCACTACGCCAAGCCAGATATGAAGAAGAATCACCTTTAAACTCTGGTAGAGACTTAACTAAATCTAAGCTTGCATTATTTTCTACAATTTGTGGGTGTATAGTAACAGGCAAGAAGGGTTGAATAGAAGGCGGCGCCAATCGGTCAAGCGCTAAAGTAAGGCGGCTTATCTGCTGTTCTAGTTCGTTTTTAGTGCGCTCATTATTAGCGTTCACAATTTCTAGAACCTGTTCTCGATTCACAAACATTTCGTCTAGTTATAACAAACTTAAAATAACCTTCAATCAAAGTTTGGTTTTGAAACAAAATTGACAAAATTTACGTTTAATTAAAAAAATACGCTATTGTTGTAAGAAGATCCACCAAAGAATTGCACAAGGACTTTGAAGTTCTATTTATAACGCAAATGCAAAAAATTAATATAAACTGAAAATTATTGAACCCCGAAAATTTGTTTTCTGTTAGTTTCTTTAATTATATTCATATTTTTCACAAAATTACTTTCAACAAAGTAATCGAACTTATCACAAAATTTTACGGAAAAATTATTTGCAATTTCGTTAGTAAAAGCACCTTTTCAAGAAAAATGGTTTTTTAATTTACTTTTTACTTCATTTGCTTGAAGTACTTAATAGAATTCTGAAAAAAATTATGCAAATAAAAAAAAATAACTGATACGGTATTTTTTATAACAAAAATATTCATAAATTTCGCTATGGAAAACAAAATTAATAGAGAGCACACAAAGTAAGCCAGTAATAGGCTTTATAAGATCACTACTTTTTTAAGATCTTAAAATTTTTTAGCGAAGAATATTTTTTTGACACAAAATTGAAATATTCTAGATTTTTTTTATGAAGAGTTCTTAGAAAAATGGACAAGTTAAATTTCATGAAAAGATTTTATAATATGGTTATTTTATTTTATTTATTACTTAATGTTGCACTTTTCACTTTTGAAAAATCACTTACAAAAATTTTCTTAGCTTTACAGGGATCTTATGGTCCTTTGTTTTTTAATAAAGCCCCAGGTTGGGCGCCAATTAAGAAGACTGATTAAAGTTTTTTTATTTTTATTGCGAAGCGACTCGCCTTTATTGCTCCTAATCTTATAATGAATGATTACAATTTCTTTAACTTGCTGCTACCATCCAGTTAAAGCTGGTGTGTTGTTGATGTACCCTCAGTAGGTCGAAGAGAGATCAATTTCTTTTAATTTTAACTTATTGTTGTTGCCCACTCTCGCCACACGATTGATCATGTTCGGGTATGGGCAGAGAACGCTCTTGGAGCGCTGAGAGTAAGAATTGAGAGCAAAGGCTTATGTAGCTACACAAAATGCAACAACAAATCAAAGACAAAAAACAAACACAGAAACAACACAGAAGCTTTAAATGTAGTGGTGCTCATACCCGATCATGTTGGATGATAAATACTGGTAATACGGGTATGGACAGACGTATTAAAAACAATATTTGGTAGCGTTAGCTTTTAGCATTGTTGTTCTATTGATGCAGTCTCTCGCTGTGCTAGATGACCTCCAAATGCTGTTGCCAAGTGTAATGCTCCATCGTACGCATATCGTGTACGCGACTACAGTTTAAAATTATGTAGCCAATATCAAATACAGGGTGATAAGTGCCAGAGTTTAAGCCGCATCGTTAACTTATACAACAAATTGTAGAAGTTAATTTTTATACATTTTGTTAATAATATTTATTGTTAATAAGCACTTTATTATTCCAGAAAATGTCAAAGGAAACACAAAAGCATGTCACTAAGATCGGCCGTCGAAAACAAATGACACAAAAAATGCAAAATGCTGCTTTATATTTAGTAGTATTTCATGGTAGTAAATAAAATGTCCAGTGTTTCAGAGTTGAAAAAAATGATAAAACTGAGTGCATTCATCGTATTTCTTAAGCCTACAAGAATGGGATTGATATATTTCATAAGTCCCATTCCTTATAAAGCATTGGGTATGCATTCTTTTATCTTCAAAGAATGATGAATTGTGCAATTGTAATTCATTTACTCTACAGAAGCATAAGATTGCAATCTGGTTGATGCAGCTTTTGAATGATTCCGAAATTATTCAATCTTTTACAGCTCTGCTTATAAGTGATTAAAAAGTACAAATGTTGCTTAATGCTTAAAAAAACAAGCTCTTTATATTATATTTGTGTTGTTGTTGGTACATGTTTTTTGTTTTTATATAGCGCGAAGGCAAAATTAAGAATTGACCAAAATTGCGTTAAAAAGTGCGTTTTCTAAGTGACAGAAAAAAAAATAAAATGTAATAAAATTTAGTGGTATGAAGATTAACGTGTGTTTTTTTAGTTTACTTTGTTATTTTAAATTTAAAAATTATTTTAATCAAAAAAGCCATTAAATAATCAAATCTATGAAATTGCGATAATGCTTCGTTTCTCTCGTGTGTCCAATGGTGCACCTGTGATTTTTTATTCTTATTAATTTATCTTGTGACTTGTTATTTATAATATTAATTTATTTATATTCATAAGAAGCTCGGTAGAAGTCCTTTCAAGGGCCGAAATGTCCAATTCGTTGTTTATGTACTATATTGAAATAATCATAAAAATAATTTTTTTTTTATTCTAGAACCGTACAGTGCATATGGTTATATGTAATACCAACGGACCCGAAATCACGCAAGTTAACAAAATGATGGTCGAAAACAAATTAGCTCAGTATGACGAGGAATGGATGAATAAGCGCAAAGAAAAAGTATGCTAAAATTTTGATTTCATACGGATATTAAAAAATAAAATAAATGTTTATTTTTTGCAGCTTCATTGATTAAATACAAGCAGAAATATTTTTGTATTTAAGTCTTGTTTAGTCTCCTTAAATTATTTCAATATTTTTAGTTTAAATTTTGTGATGCTATGTTTTAAGAATATTGAAATATAATAAAGTATGTTATTTTTTTCAGAACGGCTTCAGATGGCATCATATTCGAGAAGATTTTCCAACGTGAGCTACTTATGTATACTATACACAAATTATTAGTATTAACTATTTCCTAGATTCGAAATGCTTGAAAAAGGCGAGTACCCTTCGCTTACCGAAGTTGTAGATCTGCTTAACAGGAATATAGATTATGAGAAAATAATTGATCGCAAAATGTTTCATCGTGGAAAAATGAATTATCATGAAAATGCTCCAGAAGCCTTAAGAAATTTACCTTTTATTTTATTAAACACGAATCCATTTAGATGTGATATAATTTTGGAATTACATCGTAGAATTAAGTTAATTTAACATAATAAGAAATATGTTAAGTATAACATTACCTTTCTTATAATATTTGACATAAGAAATGTTTCATATTGTTAAAATTAAGAAAATTTTATTTAAATGGTTTAAATTTTATTTAAATTCCAATCAGTTTTTTTTTTATAAACTGAATTATAAAATTGCTCCTAGTAATAGTGCATTCTTATTTAATTACAAAAAGAAGGCTCTTAAAGGTTTGTAAGTGATTTGGGGCACCCAATGAACACATTTGGTTGTTATGTTAAAAAATATGAAATGCTATAACTTCGATTAGAATTAATCTAGCATTATTAAAATTAACCTGATCTTTTACAAGCAAAGTTTTTTACACAAGCAATAACCGCTTAAGTGAACTAAATTCAGAACCGAGTTATTTATATTTCTATATTCCTTAAATATATCGTTACATACACACAAAATCTGTAACTGCTTGCGTAAACCAAACCAAAGTTATGACACAAAAACCAATGAAGTTTTCATAAAACCTATATGGCAATTAAAAAATTTGAACTAAGATTTCTCAAAACATTGAAATCTGACTAAGCTATTATTGTTTATTGACACAGATTTTTTGCTTACTCTGAGGTCGATGGGAAACTTTCTTTAAACTAGGTGTGTTTCCGTTCAGAATGTCGAGTTATAGTCGAGTAAAGTTCACGCTGAGAGAGTAAAATGAAATCTGGGAATAATGTCAAAATTACAGAAACGACTTCAAGCTAGTTTCTAGTACAAAAACAGCTGATTGCCTATAAAACGTAAACAGCGCCCAATTTATTTACGCCAATTATCAATTGTCAAATTTGAAATTAATTTATTGTCTATTTATATTTATTAGTAATTTATATTTCTCTATTTGTAAATTTATTTTCCGCCGCACAACATAACCAAACAAAAAATATCACTTTGACATTTTCTTGTTCTTATTGATGCTTGTTCTTATAATAGGTCTGTTTCCGTACGTACACTGTGTAACTTGTGGGACACTATTTTCTGTTTCCGTACTTTCTGTGCTAAAATGGGAGAAGAAGAACAAGCATAAAATCGCTCTCTCGAGCACACAAAGTGCACAGAGAGTGCTAGAACTCAAGACTTCGAGTAAAGTAAGAACAAGCATCAAGAAGAATAAGCATCAATAAGAAGAAGCAAATGTCAAATTACATTAAATAATTGTTTATGTTTTGCGTTAAATAAATTCACAAATTGTGTGCCTAAAAAGAAATTTACGTACAATAAATAAATAATAATAAATAAAAATTAAGTAATTGTTCAGTTTTGCATTAAAAATGGCTTTTAATAATTTGAGTGAAAGTGTTTTAAATTTTGTGCTGCCGTCTGCAGTCAAAATCAGCTGTTTTGTGCTTGAAACTTACTAGAAGCTGTTTCCGTACTTTTGCAACTATTCTCACATTTCATTTTTACTCTCTAGCACACATTTTACACAAATCTTACACAGTGTAAAGTACGGAAACAGACCTAATGTTCTAAGAAATTTTTCAAGCACACTTCGAGCTACTTTCGAGCTCTCGCACGAAATTAGCTAGAATTGGTTTCCGTAATTTTGACACTATTAGATTTAATTGTCCGCTCCCAGCTTGAACTTTACTCGACTTTTAGTCAACATTGTGTACGGAAACACACCTAATTACAAGGTAAGCTCATTTTAAGATGGCTGCTCAATTAAGAAATTTTGCAACAACAAAGCTGTAGGAGCTACAAAAGTCAAATGACAAAAGCAACAACAACAATTAGAAATACTAAAAATTACCAGCTGATTTTGACAACTAGCGCACCCTGCTCTCCAATATAAGCCTACCTTGTAATTGTATCATGGGTGGAATTATAAGGTAGGGCCGACTCGGAGAGGAATGAAGTAGTAAGCAGAGAAAAACGAGCTAGTTGTCAAAATCAGCTGTTCATCTCGAGTTTCCTTATGTTCATGTTTCGCAGTTGATTCTAGGTTAAATTTGTTATAAGCTTTATTGCAAATTGAACACTTCTTCGGCATTTTAATAGTTTTATTTACACTGTTTTTATAATATTTTCACTCAAATTAACACAAACTTAACACACGTGTCTGCACTGTTTACAACTTGAAAACATTATATATATACCCCCACGTTTAAAAAACGTAAATCGGGGTATATTAATTTTGTCACTGCGTTTGTATCGCCCATAAGGAGGCGTGGTATGTATAGAAAAATATATATATTCTTGATCAGCATCACCACCCGAGTCGATTTAGCCATGTCCGTCTGTCTATCCGTATGTCCGTCGGTCCGTCTGTGATCTCGATTAGTCTACTATCAGCCTCTGAGTTAATCGGTCATTCGTTTCTCAGTATGTCTCAACTTAGATCTCGGTGTGCGATTTGTAACAAATCGACGGCTAAAGTTGCAGCTCTTTGCTGCAATGTTTGCAAAAGTATTGATCATAAATCTTGTGCTAATATCGATGACAATCAATATGATTGCATAAATAATCATCCTAATATTATGTTTAATTGCTCGAACTGCATAAATAACTCGGCTAATTTCATGGATGTTTTAAAAAAGTTAGTTGAAGACGTGAGTGTTATTAAAGCATTTTTAGGCGCTGAAAAAACTCAATACGTTCTGAACAAAAACGATATTGTTGTGCCGAACAAGGAGTCGTTAACCTCTAGCTCTATTGCTTGCCTAAATGCACACACTGTTGTGTGTTGTTGTTGTTCCTGCTGCTGCTGCTGTTTCTTCTTCGATTTCTCCTTTGCTTGCTGCGGAAAGTCATGCAGATATGCTCTCTAAACCGGTTCTGAGTGATGTTGAGTTGCCTACTGCTAATTCTACTGCTGTATTGTATTGTATTGTACTTTATTGAGACTTTTATCATCGATTTTACAAGAGTATACAAACTGTTCCTTATAAGTTAACAAACGAACGGCTGTAATAGTATGGCCTGCTTAAACTGTTACAATATTAAGTATTAATAAGTCGACTGCCACATGGCTAGTATATTTTTACAGAATAACTTGCTCTCGCTCTAGGATCATTTTAACTTTTGTTTTTGACGTTATGTCGTGAATGTACAATTAAACACTAAAATATATATACAAAGGGAAAGAGACAACGACAGCGCATACGTGAATACACATGAACGCTAAACTTAACATATATTTACAGAGTCGTTGATACTTTCTCAGGTACCTTGCCTTGTGAAAGAATGAAATAACATATTTTTGCTGAATTTTTAACATAACATGTTAATGAATCGAGTACACATAATCAGCCTTATCGGGAGTTTCACGGGAATCAAATTTCGACTCCCAATTTTGTGTTCGCATGAAATGTAAAAACCTATCGTGAGTTTCGCGTGAATAAAATTTAACTTCGAATCAGCTGTTGGAATTCGAAAACACTATTGTGAATGGTGTCAGCTGTGAAAAACATCTGCAAGTGTCATTAATTGCAAACAATAAAAAAATTTGTTAGTTTAAAATGTTTAATTTAGTTTTTTGTTGTGTTTAATTTAGTCTTTAATTTAGTTATTACTATGAATAGTATTGCTCTGCGACTCTTGTGCAAGGAAGATGAAAAAACGGAACAGCGAGCAGTCCGAAGAGGTTTAAGGGACCATTCCAATCCTTTGGAGTTGTACGAATCATTGTAGGATTGGATATTTAGGAAGACTTTTTAAGAAATTAGCCTTTTTCAGATTTCAAAAATTCTACAGGCTCAGCAAACCGGCCTTCAAATACTTATTAGATGTACTAACTGATAGTTTACCGCAGTCAAAACAAAAATTTGCGATCCCACCTATTGTTAAACTGAGCGCTTGTTTGCGTTGTTTTGCGGAGGGCGGGTATCAGAAAGGAGTTGCTAAGGAAGACGAAATTGGTTTGTCGCAATCATCCTTTAGTGAAGTTCTCTCTGAGGTACTTGAAACGTTTGAACCATTGCTATGCCAAGAATGGATAACTTAGCCGACTGCATAAGAACAAAGGAAAATATCACAAGATTTTTATGGAAAATATAAGATGCCAGGAGTTATAGGATGCATAGATGGAACGCATGTGAAATTGATATCTCCTTCAATCAATAAGCATTTATTTTATAATAGAAAAGGTGCATGTAGTTTGAATGTTTTGCTTGTAAGTTTTATACATTTTATTTTATAATTTTTAATTATATATTTATCTTCTAATTAACATGAAAAATTATTGAGGTATGTGACAACCAAATGAGAATTCGCTTCATTAATGCCACGCACCCTGGAGCTTGCCATGACTCATTTATTTGAAACATGAGCGAGTTAAGATCTCATATGGAGCAAAATTATTTAAACCAACGCAACAATGTCTGGCTGCTGGGTAGCTATCTAAAAATCGATAGATAATGTACATTTAAATTTTATATTTTTCTAGGAGATGCTGGATACCCCCTTGAACCATGGCTGCTAACACCTTTTAGAACACCTGAAAGTGCTTCACTGCAAGCTAAATTTAATGAAGTTCATTCTCGAGCCCGAAATATTATTGAGAGGACCAACGGAGTTCTTAAAAATAGATGGAGATGTTTATTGGGTGCAAGAGAGTTATACTACGCTCCTGCGAAAGCCATTAAAATCGTTAATGTTCGCACAGCGCTGCATAACATTTGCATTAATTTTAAAAGTGATTTTGTATATTCAGATCCTACGTTGGACTCTAATGAAATTGAGATTGACGTGACTGATAGTACTCAAAATATCGAAACAAGTTATTTGACTGCAGGTCAGCGCATTCGCGATAATATCGCAAACACTCTGTAACTTTGTTATTTTAAATTTATAATTTCATTACTCCAAATCCAAAGTCATTTTTATTAAATTTATAGCTGCATTTTCTTTGTTAACGCATTTATTGAAAAACAATAAAAAAACAACTTAAAATAATCACTTCACTTTTTAATAAATACATACTTAAATGAATACCTATAAATAATACATAAAAAATAATTCACTCATTTCATAAAGGTGGAGATTATTTCTTCGAGCTCAATCATTCGACGATTCTTTTCTATTTTGCTCTCTAGTTCACTTTTTCTTAATTTTTCCATTTCCAAATTATGTCGCTTTTTTTCTTTTAGTTGGAGGTTCAACTGATCTGGAATGCGGTCCAGTGATCGATATATTTTCCTAGCGCTGTATACCATTTCTTTATTATGTTCTTTCATAATTAATATTGCTTCACCTATTTTAGCACATAGTTCTTCTTGTGTCGCCAATTCCTTTAAGACCACTTCATTGGTAGTCATTTTATCAGGCTTCCTTTTACTGGTTTGTGAATTAGGAGTTGGCTGTTCGCTGTCGCTGCGTGGTGTTGCTTGGCAAAGAGGCACAGGAGGTAAATAATCGCCGCTACATTCCGTACTTTCTTTAGGTGGAACCTCATCTTCATAATCGTGTGGTGTCACATTTCTTTTTTTCCTTCTTTTTTTAGCCGGAGGTAAGCCATAGTATTGTGAAGTACCAACACCCTCCACAGCTTCCTTCATTCCAACAAGCTCAAAAATTGCCTCCTCTGTAGGTGAAAGTTTTTGGGTCCTATTTGGTCCACCTCCTGTTCCTCTTTCACGCTGCTTATTTAGTGACGCCTTCTTGCGCACATAGCGCTTTTGGTCAATCCAAACCTAATATTAAAATAATTTATTTACAATCAGTGGCATAACAAATTCACACAATTCTTACCTTTTTCCATTCATTTTCATTCTTAATCGGTGGGCCAGCGCTATTGAGCTCCAGAGTAAGCTCCTTCCAAAATGCTGCCACTTTCTCCGTATCTTCTTTTACAAATCCTCGCGCAATACCAGGTTTTTCCTGCATTCTGTTTAGCAGTGTATCGCTTTGTATTTTATTAAGAGTCTTACTCCTGAAATATAAGAAAAATAAAATTGTTTGTTAAAATTTCTTGCACAAATATAAACAACTTACATGATGCTGCTTTCTTGTTCGCTTCAAAAAAGTAAGTGAAAAAAACTGCTCTTAACTGCGAACCGTTTCGCATCAAATACTTGTTGCCAATAAGGGGGTTTTTTCGAACATGGGAAAAAATTTTGACGAAACTCACGGTAAGGGAAAAACAAAAACTGTCAAAAATGGTATTCCCGCGAAACTCCCGATAAGGCTGAATGTGTGTGAGTTGTAAAACAAATTTCTTACTTTCATAGGTATTAATTAACATTGTCATACCTTAACAATTAGACATTGATATTAAATGAATATTTTGACATTATTATGACATTATCGTAGGTAAAATTAATAAGATTTACTTCACTTAGCTTTACGGGCTTTTGTAAATTAATTTTAGCATCATTCATTCTATTTCCGTGTAGAAGAAAAAACAAAACTTATTGGGCTAGAATAATATACACGGACTAGGAATAGAATCAAATTCTTAACATTGTTCATGGCAAGAATCGAAAACATTCAATAAAAACATTAACATTTAAATTATAACATTGGCCTTAGATGAACATATTAAACATTGTGAATGTACTATTAATAATTTTTTTTTAAAAAAAAAGAGTAGAATTACTTATTTAAATTTTATGTCAGGTTTTTTTAAAAACAGACTTTTCCCGTTTTATAGTTTGTAGTCATCATATGTACGTGACTATAACAAATAAAATATATTATATATAGATAATTATATACTTATATACTTATATACTTAGATAGGTTTTGCTCTCCAAAATCTGTCATTAATACAATAATTAATAGGTAAAGGAAAATTATTCTGGGCATAGAGAATTTAGCCTCATCTATGGCCTGGTATTGCCATACTGTAATATGAAAAAGGGTGACCCATAAGGAATCTCCTCCAGAACCTCAGAGGGAACCCCATCAGTAAGTGATAAGCTAGTTTCCCAATATAATTTCATTTAGAAGCTCTAAGTATTGCATTCTCTTGTCTTGTATTGAAGTTGAGTTACTAATATTTTTTAAAAAAAAACTCGATTTTACCCAGGAGGCCCTGTACATTTACTCCAAAAAGGTCCTTAGAAAGTTCAAAAAACTGACCTAGAACGTTGGTTTTTAGATTGTTCGCGCTTGAGGTCCCCGCAGAGGGACCATCCTGCCGTCTAAAGAGGCTGGCATATGTCGCCGTGAGAGGAGGAGGAGCCGTTTTTGGAGCAACAAAAAGATTACTCGTCCTTGCTTTAATATTTTCTCTCACTTTTTGCATATTCCTTTTCCTTTGTAAGGCATAAGCTTTATATATTTCACAGCCTCGATAGCTGGCAGGGTGGTCCCCCTTGCAGTTCGCACAATAAGGTATCAAACCTGCTTCTTTAGTAAAGGTGCATTCACCTGGTATATGGTCACCGTTGCATTTAACGTAGTTATACTTGCATGCGCAATTTTTGGCCATATGTCCAAACTGTTGGCATCTTCTGCACTGAATAGGACCAGAGTTTTCTTTTGGTTTTTTCCAAACAATTTGCGTACTGAAGAGATATCTAATTTTCAATATTTCCGTCGCTGTTTTACCAGGCGGTAGTCGTACTACAAATAAGCTATTTCTAACGTTGTCCCTACGCGACCGCGCAGTGGTAAGATTTGTCACCTTGTCAACTCCACCTGGAATTAGAGCCAGTAGCTCTTCAAGGATTTCCTCCTCAGTGTACTCGGAAGTAAGCCCTCTAAGGACTAAGTTAATTGTTGTTTCCTCCTTGGGGGTAAAGGAGTACGCTTGTATGTTAGGGTTCTCTCTCATCTTCTAAAGTAATTCCCTATAAATCACCCTATCTTCCACATAAATTTTACTTTTATGCCCTAAGTTAACAATTTTAAATACAATAGATTTACTTCTTAAGTTTTTTGATAACTTACGTATATCAATATTTTTAATAAAAATTGGAGGGCAAAACCTACCTTTTTTGCTTTGTTGAATCTTGATGTTCGGATTGTTCTCCTTTTCTTTAGTAGAATCCGTCTTACTGTTGCTTGCTGGAAACACCATCTCTGAATTGGACCCCGCTGAGGTCTAAGTCGTTTAGAATTGAAAAGCGATTGGCACTTCTCTTCGGTGCCTGAAGATCTTCTACCGACCCGGATCTTGGGGCAACGCGCCTTCCTCCTCTTGAGACTGTGTTCCAGTCTTCGTTAATGGCTTCGACAATTTCCATACTATTGTCGACGTCAGCATTTGCTGAGTTGATAGTAGTAGCCCCAGTTGCTAACGCTACCAATTGCTGCGCTGCTTCACTTTTCCTTGGGCTAATTAGGATTTTCGGATTGCTGGCCATCATTTTTGAATAAAGCTTTCTTGCTTCATCCTTTTTTTTCGGATCATTGACCCAGAGCACGCAATTAGGGCCCCACAGCTAGAAGCACACTCCCGCGCTTTTTATGAGGTTCCCGCCTTTTTTTAGCGTCACTGTTGTACACCAATACAAACGCAATTTACCGCAACAACAAGAACGTAAAAGCCGCCACCATTCAAGACCACAAACGTGAGCCTCCAATGGCAGAATAGCCCTCCGTTACACCAAACAGCAGCACCGTCTTAGAAATCCGCACAATTCCAAAAAAAGAACAAAATAGCACAGTGCAGGCCTCCGCCCAGCACCAGCAACTTGAACAGCTAACGGCACGGCAGCGACTTGAACAGCCAGCAGTACAGCAGCAGCTCCACAAATAACACACTCCACAAGTGATTGATTACTTATTAATCTTTTCACCTTGACCAAACATCAATGTTGTTTTACTTTATTTTATTTTAAGTTTAACTATAGCTTTTTAGCATATAAAATTAACACGGAAAAACACGTGCGTGTTACAGAACGTTCAATGGCCGAATCCGTTAATTCTACTGCTGCTGCTAGTTCAATCTTGTCGTCCGCGTTGTTGCTGCCCACTGCTGCTGCTAAACTAGCCTCATCGATTGTTTTATTTCAATCAATCTCTGGGGAAAATGCATCTCTAGCTTTGTTGTCTCCATTGCCTGCTGCCGTAAGTTATGCAGATATGCTCTCTAAACCAGTTTTGAGTAATGTTGAGTTGTAGGGTTATGACTTTTATCCGAAGTTTTTGAACTTCGAAGTATTCGAAGCTTCGAAGTTAGAAGCTTCGTTTCAAAACTTCGAAGAGGAAAAAAACTTCGGATTTACGTAGCTTCGAAGCTTGACTATTCGTTCAACATAATAGGCAGTTAAAAATTCGAAGCTTCGAAGTTTTTACTCACAAATATTTCATAAATTTCTTGTGCCTGTGTGATACACTTTGATATAAGAAAAAAACATGAGATCCTGGGTGTGTAGCTATTATACTAAAAGTTCTGATGCTCAATCAGCGATTTGCAATGTATGCGAGCGAGTATTGCAATCGCATGGATCCATGTGTTTACTTCATCTGTCCAAAGATGCATTCAATTTTTCTAGAAGAACTAAAAAGAAAACGCCAGAATGAAGTAAGGTAAGTTCATGGTGGGATGCTTTAAGGCCAAAGGTTCTAAGGCCATATTGCCTTTACAACATTATTGTAGTGATGAAAAATCAAAAACAATGTTTCATTTGCAGAAAGTCATTTTTGGCATTATTACTTTTGGCCTTATAGTATCTCTCTGAAGTTAACATGTAGAACAGTGAAGAATAAAGATTATTGGACAAGGGGCGTAGCATGGAACATACAATTCAAATTTTTGATGTCAAATAGCTTTGGAACTAAATTTCGCATAACAACGAAACTAAGTATGGAATTATTATTGAGTGATGTCGTCCTTCTACTAGAAAACTGGGACGAGCATTTTAAGAGGCTCTGCTCATACAAGCTAAATTTTTAAGATCGAATAGCTTTGGAAGTAGAAAGAAACTGATTCTCAGAATGGAGCTTTTATTTGGTGATATCTTTAGTGATGGGTTACAAAATGGGTTAAGTACATTTCAGAGAGCTAACGTTTATAAAACGCGTTCAATGTCGCATTGAAAACTGACTGAAACAAGTAGTAGCAATTTTTTCTGCATCTACGAATTACCAATTCAGAAAGCAATCAAAAATTTTTTGTCTAATTAAAACAAATAAATATGTAGTAACACAATATGTATTTCAAACTGGGTATCATTCGAATACTCGAAGAATTGAATTCTTCGAAGTTTTTCCTATTCGAATAGTAACATTTGAAGCTTCGCTTTAAAAACTTCGAAGTTCCGAAGTTTGCTTCGAATACTCGAATACTTCGAAGCTTCGAAAAAACCGAACATGAACAGCCCTATTGAGTTGCCTACTGCTACTGCTGTTTCAATCCCATCGTCTGCGATGTTGTTGCCCGCTAACGCTAAACCTGCGTCTTCGATTATTTTATCTCAATCACTCTCTGATGATAATATTGATATGATTGAAGTAAACAATAAATCTACAAATTATAAGCGCAAAGTTGTTGTTGGTTTGAACACAAACTGCAATCTTGAAGCTGCTGATAAGAAACGCTGGCTGCATGTATCTTCGTTTAAGCCATCGGTTACTGAAGAAAATATTATTGATCACGTAATGTCGCATGCTCATCTCAAAAGATCTCAAATTGCGTGCTATAAGCTAGTTAAAAGAGATGCTCCAATTAATACCTTAAAAAGAATAAACTTTAAAATAGGTATCTCATCATCTGAATATAGCAAAGTCTTCAATGCATCGCTTTGGCCGTTAAATATTAAAGTACGACCGTTTTTAAAAGAGTTTTTTCTAAAGGAGGGATACCCACATCAAATAGCCTAGAATTAAGCGAAAATTGTCCTAATGATAATCTGCGCTTAAAAGTTTTTTATCACAACGTCTCTGGCTTGCGAACTAAATCGTCAACTATTTTTGGTGCTTCGTCTCATTGCGAATTTGATGTGATTGTCTTAACTGAAACTTGGCTGAATGATGATTTCTACGACAACGAATTTTTTGATCATAATCAATATCAGGTCTTTCGGAAAGATCGTGATGCTGTGAAAACTGGTTGTCAGCGTGGTGGAGGTGTCCTGATTGCTGCCAAACGTACATTGCAAGCCTCAGTAATCCCTCTGGCTATCTCTGATTCACTTTTGGACCAGCTTTGAGTCAGAATTAATGGTATTTTTTATGCTCTTTATGTGTGTGTTTCATATATTCATCCTACTAGCTCAATTGATTTATATAAATCTCATATTGATAACATTCGCTTTTTGGAAGCCAAGCATCTAGGGGATAATCAGCTCTGTGTTCTTGGTGATTTTAATTTAAGTAAAGTGACTTGGTCTTTTATTAACACTGATATAGGTCTTAATCCTTCAAATGTTCATACTGATCTTGAGGTTTTTGTCATTGATAGCTTTTTCGATTTAGGTCTTATACAAATCAACAGTTGTTTTAATAAATTAAATAAAATTCTTGATTTAGTGTACATTAGTAATAATATTAATTTTAGCATATGTGAATCAGTGTTTCCAATATCTATATCTAATATACATCATACTGCGCTTTCCAATGAGCTAGGTTTTTACTCATTTTTAATACAGAAATCTAACAAGTTTGAATTTAACTTTAAAAATTGTGATTTTGACCTTGTAAATAGCATGATTTGTGACATAAATTGGGACTGTGAGCTTAATGCCATAAATTTGGTAGATGCTTTTAATTTATTTAAATCTAAATTGCAAAATAATTGCCTGCACTGTATTCCGCGCATTAAAAGGAAATCACTAAAATTTCCCTGGTATACACTTGGGCTAATTAAGTTAAAAAATCGCAGAAATAAATTTTATAAGAGGTACCTTGCCACTAAAAACATTTATTTTTTTCATAAATATCGTCATTTTATGAGCGAATTTAATTTTCTTAACAATTATCTATATAAGCAATATATTCTGAAAGTTGAAACAAATATTATATCAAACCCTAAAGCATTTTGGAGTTACATAAATTCAAAAAGGAAAACATCTCATATTCCTAACTCTATGTTTTATATGAATAAAACATCAAATTCTGGCCAAGAAACTTTAAATTTATTTACCGAATATTTTCTGAATAATTTTGAACCAATCACTGAATATGATTGTGAATTTTTTCATTCCATTGATTTGGGTTCCTTAACTTTAAATGACCTTGACGTTATGGATGGTATTCGTAATCTGAAATATTCCATGAAGTCTGATATTGATGGGTTTTCCGCTTTTCTTTTTAAAAATTGCTGCCTATCCCTTGTTAAACCCCTTAAATTAATTTTTAATAAATCCCTTGATGCGGGTATATTTTTATCTGATTGGAAGATTTCATCCATTACACCAATTTTCAAAACTGGCAACAAAAATAATATTGCTAACTAAAGGCCTATTTCAAAACTCTCAACATCGTCCAAGCTTTTTGAATATATCGTCAAACAAAAATTATTTTTGGAAGTGAAAAGTCTTATTTCACCGTTTTAACATGGCTTTGTTCCATGTCGCTCCACGGTAACTAATCTTGCTAGCTTCTCAGAATATTGCATTTCAGCGTTTGTCTCAGGCTGTCAAGTTGATTCAGCTTACACTGATTTTTCTAAAGCGTTCGACAAAGCTTCACATGCTTTATTGATTAATAAATTGGCTAAGCTCGGTCTCCATTCACAAGTCCTGAAATGGCTAAGCTCTTATTTGATGAATAGAAAAAGTTTTGTAAAAATTGAAAATTTCAACTCCCCTGCGTTTATAGCGACATCTGGAGTTCCGCAAGGAAGTATTTTGGGGCCGCTATTATTTATATTATTCATTAATGATGTAACAAATGTTGTTTTGCACTCTAAATGTTTACTTTTTGCAGATGATCTCAAAATTTTTCTGAAAATTATTAATATGTCGGATTCATTCTTATTGCAGTCTGACATTAATGCTGTTTATAATTGGTGCGTTAAAAACCGACTATGTCTTAACATTGATAAATGTTTTTATGCCACGTACTCCAAGTCAAATAACCCCAGACCCATCTCTTACGCTTTGTCTAACATTCCGCTAATTTGTGTTAAGGAAGTTAAGGATTTAGGCGTAATGTTTGATGCTAAATTTTCATTTGTAGGCCACTTGGATTACATTATTCCCAAAGCCTATGCTTTATTAGCTTTTCTTCGACGAAATAGCTCAAATTTTTTAGATGCTTACACTCTAAAAGCAATCTATACTTCATTAGTTCGGTCAAAGCTGGAATACGCTTCTCTCATTTGGAGTCCTTTTTTCGATACCCATACCATACGTCTTGAACGCGTACAAAAGAAATTCATTCGATTTGCCCTTAGAGCTCTTCATTTTGAAGACCCTATTCCGTCTTATAATGCGCGATGTTTACTCATACATCTAAAATCTCTTCAAAATCGACGTACAATTGCTTCACTTTTATTTATCTCGGATCTTATATCGGGGGCTATTGATTGTCCCGCGTTGCTTGAACAAATTAATTTTAATGTTCCATCAAGAACTTTAAGAAATTCTGATGTATTCTATTTAGATACACGCAGAACAAATTATGCTATGAATTCTCCTCTGTACAGAGCATTATCAAATTTTAACTTATTAGCTTCTAAGTGTAATGTTGATTTCTCTGTTCCTAAATGTGCAATGAAGCAATTATTGAATTGTAATTTTTGATGTATTACTATTTACAAAATTGTTAGTTTTAATTTATTTTTATATAATATATTGTGCTCTTTTCTCTTTTATCATATTGTTATATTTATTGCTAGTCTGTAAGAACTTTGTTCATTGACTGAATTGAAATAAATAAATAAATAAATACATTTTCAAGCTATCGTCACGAAATTCAATATTTAAGCTTTTATCTAAAAAATAAAGGTCAAGTTCGAAAATGAGCCAAAACGGTTGAAAACCACGCCTACCTCCCATACAAAGTGACTTTATCAAAAAGGAAAATCGCTTTTAATTCCACAAAAAATAATATATGGACTTGAAATTTTGCATATGAAGTTTGATATACAACATGTACTCTGTGTATGAAATTCAACCAAATTGAGTAAAAACCACACCCACCTCCCACACAAAGTGATTTTATAAAAAAATAAAAACGAATATTTTCTGTTAAAACTATAATGAAAATGTTTTTATAAATAAACGGAGCTCGTCGATTTTTAATTGCCAAAAATTGTCATAATTTTTTTTTTTTTAATTTTGGGTAAGTTCGAAGAGTTCTAACTGAATTTTAATTGTATACTTCAGGTCGACAGAGGTAGCGACAACAGAGTAAGCAGCAATAAAAAACTCGCTTAACGATTAAAATTTCCATTTCGTAAACTCGTTAAATTCTAAACCATGTTAAAGGAACGTACCTTACTGGTTAATTTGCCATGCATATGGGCGTTTCCATAGTCGCGCACGTAACGTTCGTACGCCTTTCATGTTACTATTAATTAAGAAAAAGCAAAGAAAAATTTAAATTTTTTATGTCCCGTTGCTATTTTTGGATAGCACTCTAGTAGCACTTTAATAAGTGTAAGAGATGGAAGTGATCGAAATAGTGGTCCAAAGATATAAGCAAACAAAAAAGGGCGCGTTACGTAACAACAAATAGAAGTGGTTTTTGTCTGCATCAATAAAAACGAAAAAATCTGCGAAAAAAAATCTGTGTGCGTGCTTTTTTTTATGAATTTTTTTTTAATATATTCTGGAATCATGTAGCTATATATTCGTAATTGTTTCGTTGAAAAATATTCTTTAGTTATTTTTATTTAAACCAAAATATGATACGTTACGATACACACGTTACGTAACGTATTTTTCCATTATAAGATAATCAATAAATTCTTCATATTATTTTGATTTAAGGATTCTATTATATATAAAAAAATTTTGATTCGGGTCATTAATAACACTGTTCTACACGAAAACTGTACAAGACATCCCACCCATATTTTTCATTAAGTGCTAATTTAGGATGACTTTCTGCATTTACAGAATTGTAAATGGAGCTCTTGTACATTAAATAAAAAAATATTTGTAGAACAGTGTAATTTGAAATTAAAAAGCTGTTGTCTTAAAATTTTATTTCTATTACAGTGGACCCCTGGTAATCCGATAAACGTTTTGCAGAGCAGTGTTGAACTATCGAGTTTGGCGGATGATATAGTTCTGCCTTAGACCCTCTAAATTACAGATCCAATGATAACATTCTATATTTTATACTCTGAAGTACAAATCATACTTCATTATGTATGTCAAATTTAATAAATTAGACAACACAATAGAGAGCTTACGTTTTATTATAAAATTAACGTCATTAATGCTATAGAATTTACAAAAAATAATAACTTTACATTATGAAATAATTGCGTACAAGCAAATGTACATATTAAAAAAATCATAAATTATGAATAAAAATCATAATATGAACCAATCAATACAAGTAAATTAGCGAAGATTGCCAAAAAAATTTTCAATAATAATAGACATGTTGGATTACAGGGGGTGCCAGATTAGACAGAGGCCGGATTACCGGGGGTTTACTGTATTTTAAAAAAATATTTATTTTTGAAGAAAGTGTGGTTCGAACTGCTTTTATTTTTAAATTTTTGTCAGATGATATGCAGTGAAGTTTTTGGATACCAGAGATATTCGGCACTTCCTTCCATTTCGCACTCAACCAAAGAGAAAACTCTTATCTGCTCTGTAGAAATATACATTATCTAACTCCATTGATGTGTTCTCGATTAATTAATTACATTACATTATTTAATACATAATTAAAATCTTTTATTTTACAAGTGGTCGCACTTACGGTGACGTTACGATACAAACTTTGAAATTAAAAAAAAACTATTTTCTGGTTAATTAGCACAAAAAAAATTTTTTTTAAATTGTATAGACTAAACTTGCTTTAAGTTATAATTTTTAGTCACTTGCACCTGACAACGCAGAAATAATGATAAAAAATGATGTTTTTGAGTAGCGCACGTAACAGAAAATATCAAAGAAAGCAAATTAAAAAATGACCGTTTATTGATCTTACTTTGCTCTCTTTACATTTTTTTTAGTTAGTTCTTGTTCTAAATCACATTTTGTGTTTTGAGTACAACACTTCTTTTTACTCCTTTTAAGTAGTAAATATTAAAGATAAAATGCTATTTAAAGTTGCTCTCCGCGAAAAAGATATAAAGCAAATTGCAATCAGTTACCTTATCATGTCAACTGAGTTAAGCTGCAAATTGCTTAAAATAATAAAAATTCAACATTTATTTTATATAAAATCATATATAAATTTTGGTTTTATTAATTTTTTATTTTTTGGTGCCGGTGGACTTTTCTGTGGAAATGCCCATATGTCAAAAACAGCTGGTACAAAAAAAAAATAAATAAATCATTGCTTAAACATTGAACATGACAAAGCTAAGCAAAAACAAAAATTAGTAAAATAGTTTAATCCTTTGACGACCACTGTGACACCGCTGACTCTTTTACTTTAAAATTTTTCCTGGAAAAACTATGCAATCGATTTTTCTTTACAAGGTATTATTCAATAGGGAATAGTGTTGTCATTCCCGGTTTCGGGTTTTTCGAGAAACCGGGTTTTTATTGATTTTTCGGTTTTTTCGGTTTTTTTAAATTGTGCATTTCGAATAACTCGAAAAACCGGGTTTTTTCTGATTGGGTCACTCGACATTTTCGAATACTTGAAATTCTCAACTTTTCCATTTTTTTTTTTTTTCAATATCCAGCGTATAAAATTATTTACAAAATAAAAGTTTATTTTTAGAAAAATCTGCAGCAAATCAAGAGGCAGCACTATTTTGTCTATTAAACACATCCCCTAAAGTGCAACACTTAAACAGATTTACTAACTATTTGCCCTACATCTCAAATAAGTGAAAGAGTATTTTCCGTTTCAACTTCAATTAAATCAAAAAAAAAAAAATAGATTTTTTTTTGTAAAGAAATAGATTGTCACCAAAGCATTTAAATTGAATTTTATTCCTCAAATATCATTTTAAACGTGAAACGAAATGTTAAGCTGTGTACTTATTTTTTTAATATTAATAGATTCATTTCTTTTTATTGTATGTTCCTTGCAAGTTTTTACTTTTTTCATACATATATAGATTTATATTACTATTTTTATTTTTGTATTACTGTACTATTTATAAAATCTTTATTTAAATGAACTAAATATACACAAAAGAAACATATTTACGATGCCTTTTATTTTTCTCTCAATTTTTTATTAAATTTAAAAATATATTTTCTTAACAGTTCCAAAAATATTTCTCCAAAGGAAACATAAAATTTTTTGCTGCTCAGAATTTTTTAATTTTTCAATATCTTGTGAAAATTTTTAAATTTTTTAATTTTTCTTTTTTAAATAATTTATACATACAGTATTGTTCGTAAACTAAGCAACCGTTTCATGGTATAAATTCAAAGTCTCATGATAGTTTTGTTTGCAAAGTTTTTAAACTTCAATTATTTTTTTATTATTTTATTATAAGTAAGGTTTATAAGGAAAATAAAAACAATTAATTTTCAATAGTACTAAGGAAAAAATATTTACAAAAAAACTTAAAACTCTATATTCAGCTGTTCGTAATCTAAGCAACTTTTTAATAATTGGTGTAATATCCCTTGTTTTTTATAACTTCTCGACATCGTTTTGGCATAGACTCAATTAACCGTTTAAGTGTAGTTTTACTAATACGGAACCATTCTTTTTTAAGGCCCAAAAGTAGTTAATTTTAATTTTTAAATCGACAGCTACCGATCTTCCTTTTGAGTATTCCAAATAAATTCTCAATTGGGTTTAAATCTGGCGGTTGGGCCGGCCACTTCATGGCTTGGACCCCCTTTGTTGTAAACCACTCTTTTACAAGCTTTGAAGTGTATTTAGGGTCGTTGTCGTGCTGAAACTCCCAACGCAGCGGCATTTCCCATTCGGCGTATGGGAGCATATGGCTTTCTAAAATGTTCCGGTATACAAATCGATCCATTTTTGTATCGATCTCGATGAAGGGCCCTACTGCTGTTCCAGAAAAACATGTCCACACCATGACATTACCACCGCCATGCTTTACTGTACCAAGACAGTAACGGGGATGTAACCGCTTTCCTCTGGGTCTTCGGACGTGACATATGCCATCGGAATTAAACAAGTTAAATTTAGACTCATCGCTAAATAATACTCAATTCCATTTTTCGGGTGTCCAATTGAGATGTTGTGATGCAAACTCAAGCCTAAAATTACGGCAAAGTTTAAAATTCGTTACAGGGTCTAGGAATTTCAAAACTTACCTTTTTTTTAAATGTTTCTTGGTTAAAATTGGTTTCTTGGATGGTCTGTAGCTTCTTAGGCCATTTTCTTAGGCACGTTTCCTTACTGTGCTAGAACTTATATTTAAGTTAAGATCCTGAACAATTTTTTTTGATGACACAAAAGGATTTTTTTTAATAAAACGAACGATTTGTTTGTCCTCTCTGTAATAAGTTTTTCGTGGTCGACCTTTAGAATAAATTGTATTTACCGACCCAGTCGCTTTATATTTTTTTATAAGTCGAGAAATTATTGACTTATGAATATTAAATCTTTTGGCGATCGAAATTTGCGACTCACCATTTTTAAAAAAATTTATAATTTTCTCTTTTATATCTTGTTTATATTGTACACGCGGCATCGTAAAAAAACCAGATCACGAGATGACGATCGAAAAGCAACTAAAATATTTAATGATTTACACTTGAAAAATAGAAAAATGTTGAAAAGAAAGTAAAAAAATGCCGTTAGACCTCTTATTTTGAAGGTCACTTAGCAGCGACGGAAAAAGTTGCTTACATTACGAACAGCTTTTTATGGAGTATATTCGTTTGACTATTTGTAATATTCTATTTTTAGACTAGAGCATAATTTTTTTATTGTTGGCTTATAGGTGGCTCATCAAGTAATTACAAAAATATGGGCCATTCCACATAAAATCATATACAAAGGCGTAATTAGAACTTGAATGCAATTCAAAAATCGGTTGCTTAGTTTACGAACAATACTGTATAAATAAATATCAAAACCTTTGACTTAAACCACCATAAAACCAGAAAGAATAACAACAATCATTATGAAAGGGGTTTACCGCCCTCGCCACAACCGCTATACGGATCTGGATCCATCCAACGAAAAACACAACCAATCAACCAGAAAACGAATACATATTGAAGATTTCATACAATTAACAAATTCAAACAACGATGAACACATATCAAGATTTTTAGTTGCTTCCAGCAAACCTCAAATAAAAACACCGAAACAAAACCATTGGCATCCTACAACGTATTCCAAATCGAAAAAGGAATTATTTATATTTCAAAAAAATATCTTGACATAACAGAAATGCCCAACGGAGACCTTTTAATTCAGACATGCAACCTTAAATCAACAAACAAATTTTTAAAAGCACAATTTATTGACACAATTCCTGTAAGTATTACCATGCACAAAAATTTAAATTCAATACAAGGCAGAATATTTTCAAAAAAATTAATCAACATACCAGAAGAAGATCTCACAACTTCTTTAGCAGATCAAAAAGTTATTAATGTACGTAAGATAATACGCAAAGAAGGAGAGAATCTAATACCAACTGGTGCAGCAATATTAACATTCGATCTCATCCATCTCCCTGACTACCTTAAACTTGGATGGGAAAGATTAAAAATATTTGAATACATTGCTAACCCAATGCGATGTATTAACTGTCAAAAACTTAGACACACTAAAAATAGATGTACATAATACTCCACATGAAATATTTATTTTTATTTATTTTATTTATTTTATTTAGATAATGTTGTACAATAAGACAAAGTCTTTTATAGTACACCAGAGTGGCAAAAAGTATTCATAAAAAAAAAAAAAAAAAAAAAATCTTAACTAAATACAATTTTTGATCAACTATTATTAATTTTTGTTTAATATTTTAATGGAGGAATTTCTGGCCAGTGCTTTTTAAATTGCAATCAAAAAAGTTGACTCAATTTTTTCTCCCAACGTTTCCCAAAAAAAAAAAAAAAAAAAAAAAAAAAACAAAAAAATTAAGTCAACTTTTTTGATTGCAATTTAAAAAGCACTGGCCAGAAATTCCTCCATTAAAATATTAAACATTATTAAAACAAAATTGGCCCATAGAATAATCATAATATCATCGGAGAGGAAACCGAAAAATTTCGACAAACATCAGCGAAAGAAAAGAACACCAAAATGAAAAATTTCTACCAACAATTAAACTAAAATACTCTACACAAACGTGCATCACAATGAAAATATATTGCAACCAAAACAGAATTCTCGCAAAACAAAAAGCACATCTAAGGTTTTTACTGAATTGCAAGGATTATGGAATTATTCCAAAACATTTAAACAATGCGACTGCCAAAACTATTAACAATTTCCAATCGGACACGGTCGTTCAGCAATACACAAAAATAGCAGAGACTTTTCAACTGAAGCTACTAAATTTAGAAATAAAACAAACTAACATCAACATAAAAACCACGAATGATCGCATATATCAAACTGAACTAACTATGAAGACTACATTAAATGACCAAGAATACAATGAATTCATTTGCAGACAATCACACACATACCAACACATCTTAGAGAACACAAAAAAGGTCCATGACAAAAAACTCAGAGAAAGAAAACAAGCAAGCATAAAATATTTTGGATTCACTTTTAACGAAGATTGGATAGAAAACAAAACAAACATCCAAATTCCAGAGGACAGCAAGTGGCTTCTCTCACTAGGCAAGAAATTTACTCTACCGATAACCAAAAAGAACTTCTCACCCATAAATGTAATAGCAGACTTTGAGCAATATTTTCAATCGATGAACGACGAAAGAGAGAAAGCAGTTGCCAGATCGGTGGCAGCAAATCGAATCCTGACTTTCAAAAATAAAATAAAAAATACGACGAAGGAGAAATTTATACTTAAGGTATATGAGGAAACGAGGAAATTCGCAAGAACACACAAAGAAAACATCATAATAACACAAGCCGATAAAGGTAATAAAACAGTTGTAATGTACAAAAAAGAATACATGGACAAAATGAATAAACTTTTAGAAGACAAAAAAACATACAAGACCGGAAGAATAGATCCAACAAAAACATTGCTAGAAAAAAATAACAATATAGTAAAACAACTACACAACAAACAATACATAGACACTTATTTAAAATACAGACTAACCAATGCATCCGCCACAGCACCACGACTATATGGTCTGCCAAAAATCCATAAAACTGACATCCCACTTATGCCGTGGTTATGCTTACCAAACATGATTGCCGAACATTTTTTGTTGTTATTGTTTCACGTATAAACTGAGAAATGAACTTTTTCTCAAATTCATTCTCTCGCTCTCAGACCGAACATTTTTGATTGCTGATCGAAGCACCAAACATGCCGACCTACCGGTGTTGCCTGCAGTCATTTTGTATAATAGCATCAAAAAAGTAGTAAAAAGTATTAAAAAGTATTATTAATTGTGTGCTTAAGCAACCCTTACCACAAAGTGCAAGCAAGACGGAAAAATTTGTGTGCAATAAATTTAAATTTTATTTCTTTCTAATTTTAAACACTTTCTAATCTCATTTTCCTCCATTCCTTTACAATACATGTGCTCGTCTTACATTTTTTCGACTGCCACTGCCATAGCTTCAGCAACTTCGATTGTATGTTGCAAAATGATTCGACGTTGGTTTTTTTCAAAATATAATGCCCCTTGCATAAACAATTCCATTATGAATTAATTCTTAATTTCGATTTTCATTTTATAATAAGTAGGTAGTATGTATAAAACTACAAAACTTTGTGTTTTGACACATTATTACATGTAATGCAACTGTTCAACAAACATAGCATAACCACCCAACCATGATACAATTATACAGGTAGCATTGACAAGTATAGATTTTCTCTGCAACAAGGCAACGACCATCTGTCAAAAACAGTTGTTCGTGCAACAAGAATTAAACGAATGTAAAAATAAATAAATTCCGCAAAATATGTGCGTTAAATACACAATTATAATAATGAAAGTTGTGAAAAAATTATGTGTGATATGTGTTTAACGTTTTCCAGCCGTGGTATTTTAATTTTAATTGAAAACTTCTTCAATTTCGTCCACATGCATCTGCAGCTGCTGAGGTTGCTGCACTTAAACGTTTTCAACCTTTTTTTTTATGTTTGCACTTAATAACATTAAGTTTACAAATTATTTTCGTTCTAGTAATAATAACTCACTATTAATTAAATAAAATAGGCAATATTTTGTAAGAAAATGTTTGGTTATTTGCAAGCGCTGAAACATAAACAATGGCGAAAACATAAAAAATAATTGAACGCTCTCTTTCTAGACATTTTTTTTGACAGATGGTCGTTGCCCAAGCAACTGTCAATACTACCTTATATTAGGTCTGTTTCCGTACAAAGTTCAATAAAAGTTCGAGTAAAGTTCAATATGTGAGAGTAATTAAATTATCTGTCATAATGAGAGAATTTGCAAAAAAGTACGGAAACGACTTCAAGCAAGTTTCGATCAGAACAGCTGTTGTTGACAGCTGCTTAACAAAATTAATATTATATTACTTTATAATGGAAGACACAAGAAAAAAATTGCAAGTTAATTGTTCTCCACGAACTTTTGGAAAATTAAATGAAGGTAAGTCAGTAAATTAAAAAAAGCAATGTGCAAAATGTTCTACACGTTTATTTATTATAGATAGAGAATTTGCGCAAAATTATTCGCAACAAATTATGCAAGAAACGGAAGAGGTTTTCGATGAAATTATTTTTGCTCCAATTGTGGATATTGTTGAAGGGGCAAATGAAGCAACAACCGGTTCTCCTGAGGGCAGCATATGGACGGACGCAGCTACCAAATTTATGCTCAGTTCTGTGAAGGAGTTGTATGGGAAGGTCGGCAAATCCAGTAGCCTTAAAAACAAAACAAAACTGTGGCAAATGATTGCCGAAAACCTCTGTAAAGAGGGGTGCAGATTTTCTCCATCACAGGTTTTGACGATTTTTTATAATATATTAAAATACATACCTACATACTTATGTATAAATAACAAATCTTTTCACTTAGGTTGAAACCAAGTTCCGTGGGCTAGAGAGGCAGTACAAGAAGGCGAAGCTGAACAATTCGCAAACCGGAAGGAGTCGCATGACTTGTATGTACCAAAGGTAAATGATTTGATATATGTGTGACTAAACAAAATTTAAAAAAAAAACACTAATATCCACAAAGCACTCTTATGCTTATACAAAGTAAACTCAACTTGTACTGGAAACTCAAACTAAACTCTCTGTGTGAACATAGCATTAGCATGATTTACATTTTCCCTATTTCTTTCCAGCTTGACGAAATTTTGGGCGTAAGAAAAGGTATAAACCCGGACTACACTTTCGACAGCGAAAGTCAGCAACCTTTGGCTTCTCCTTCGACAGCTGAATCCAGTCAGGAGGCTACTGATAAGAGATCATTTGCATTATTTACCAACGTTTGATTTAACAATACCCGCAAATCAAATAATTTTTTTCAATATCCAAATCTAATTTGGATTTATCAGTTTCAGTCAGACATGCACAACTATACTGTTTCGTTTCTCTAAAAACGATAAAAAAATACCAAAACAAATTTCGTTTTCTTGAAAAACGAAATTTTCAGATAATAAAAATTTCGTTTCAAGTACATTAAAAAAACTATTTCACAGCTAGAAAAAAAGAGGCTTACTTTTTACTAAGGCATTACTAAAATGAAGAAGTAATATAATTTTTTTTATTTTAAGATGAGGCACCAACAACAAGTTCCAGGGCAAGGGAAACTGAAAGAGGAAAGTTGTTAAGGAAATTTGATGAAATTACTCAGCAAAAAGAAGAGCGCCACCAAAAACTCCTAGAATTTTTAGAGAAGAAGGTTTTCCATAAAATTGAAAAAGAAAAAAGAAGAGAATAATTTCAAAATCGAATAGTTGGTCTATTAGAAAAAGTAGTCAACAAATTCACGCAGTGAAAGTGGAGTCCTGAAAAATTTTAAATGTTTTCCTATTTAGGGTGCGATAGGTTTATTTTTTATCAAAATTTTTTTATGTTTATGTTTCATCACTTACCAAGAAAGAAAAATTGAAATAAAAGATAAATTGAATTAATATTGTTGATGGATTTTATTATGAATTGTTTATGAATTTTGTATTATGAATTGTAATGTTTTTTGTTTGGATTCAACTTTGTAGTTGTTGTAAAATTGCGTCTCTTACGGCATTTGTTCGTAACGTCCCACCTTGGAGTTCCACGTTATCTACACCTTCTTCTTCTTCTTGATTTAGAAAGTCCAAGTCATTTTCATTGGCAATATTATGCAAAACACAACAAGCCATGATGAAATTACATAGGTTTTTTATGCCTTTTATCTTGCAGTAATATAACTGCCTAAATCTTTGCTTTAAAATTCCAAAACAGTGTTCAATGGCTACGCGACCAGAGCTTAGCTTTATGTTAAAATTTTTTTGAGCTCTAGTCAAGTGTCCATTGTCTCTGTATGGCGTTATAAGGTGTTGGGTGCAAGGATAAGCAGAATCGCCCAGCATGTAATAATCTATGAGAAGAATATTTTTTTATACTTATTTTAATTTAAACATATGTTATATTATAACCAACCTTCACAAGCTGATTGCAGTTTCCTGTAGATAGGAGACTTCTTCAAAACCCAGCTATCATGACAGGATCCCGGATAGCCAAGAAAAACGTTTATAAATTTCTTTTCTTCGTTGCAAATTCCTTGCAGGCTTAGACTCACATTGCCCTTGCGGTCAATGTAGTCGTCTTTGCGGTCAGATGGCGGATCAATTACAATTCGCGTTCCATCGATACATCCTAAAATGAAACAAGACATAAATATACAAGTATTTAAGCATATTTATTCTATTGTGGAATGTTGCAATATTCACATACCTATTGTTTTATCAAAACCACACTTATTGGCAAAAAAGGTGCTGCTCTGTTGTTTTGATTCGTCGTTTGGCCACACAATCACACTTGGTGCCATTTTGCTTAAGAACATGGATGTTCGATGTATAACACGGCATACAGATGCTATGCACAAGTCAAATCGATCGGCCACATCTCGATAGGAACATGCCTCGTGGCCAGCGAACCATAAATAAACAGCCATATGTGTTTTTGTCGATAGCCGTTTATCGAACCGCATAGCCTTATAGTGTTCCGAATCCTCCATTTTGTTACACAAGCTTTCAAACAAGGACGTTGATACTCGGAAGTGTGTCCTAAATTCGGCTTCGGTGTAGTGAGGAACCACATAATTTAAATAATTGGAAATGCAGTTTCGTTTAGTGCTTGACCTCTGGGCCAACTCCACCAGAAGCAATTCCTCGTCACTATCAGAATCTTTAAAAAGATTATGAATTATTACATCGTCATCACTTTCAGATGAGCTGGAAGTATCGGGTAGCAATAGAATAATCATGATTAATTTTTGTTGGGCAAAGTAAAATCTTAATTAGTTAATTAAATTACTAACTTAATAACTAGAGAGTAAAGAAAAATAGAGTAGGAAAGTTATAAGAAAGATTTACAGGTAGAGAAATGAAAGAAAGAAAAAAAAATATAACAGACTATAGATTTTGAATACGAAAAAAGTCATAAATTGCACGTTTGAAGCTGGTTCTTATAGAAATTAATTTTAAATAGCTGGGTAAAGAATTCCAAAGTCTAATGGTGCTTACAAAGAAAAATCTACTGCTGTTCAGGTAGGAGTACCTAGGAACAATTAAATTAATAGACCTAGCTGATTGAAGAAACTGAAGCTTTTCATAAAGGTATTCTGGGCTTTTAGTATGAATTAGCTTATGTAAGAAAATCAGATTTTGTATTTTTAAATAGTCCATCAGGTCGTAGCCAAGAATACCTTTACTTTTTAAGGAGATATGGTCAAACCTATGAACCCCATAAACATACCTAGCAGCGCAGTTGAATGCAACAAGAAGTTTATGCTGCGACAGTGAATCAAGTTGACTATACACAACATCTGCAAAAGTAATGTGAGGTAAAATGAGTTGAACAACAAGTCTGCGTCGAGTTTCGAGGGGTGTAAAATCAATAGAAGTTCGTAAATAACGCAGCGTCCCATATATTTTTCCTACTGTCTTGTTATATGGTCTTTACAAGTAAGTTGCGAATTTAGTACAAAGCCTAGGTTTTTCACTTTTTTAACAAATTCCAGCTCATCCCGCCCAATAAATAGGGACGAAATGTCCACAAAGCTTGATTCACTTCTCGCAATTGGCAATACTTTGGATTTTAGAGGATTAATGCAAAGTAAGTTCTTGTGCGCCCATTTGTTCAAAGAATCTAAGTCAGAATTCAGCCTGTAGTTCAAATCTTCCAAGAGCCAAGTGGGTCGGGAGAGATAAAGTTGTATGTCATCAGCGTATGCATGGAAAGTGGCATATTTGCAAACAGAAAAAACATCATTAATGAACATAGAGAAAAGGAGGGGACCTAGGATAGACCCCTGGGTAACTCCAGTATTGATAGTTTTAAGAGAAGAACATACATTTCCTATTTTTACACATTGCATTCTATTTCCTAGGTAATTAGATAATAATTTTGCTGCACTTACACTTAAGTTAAAGTTATTTTTAAGCTTATTGCAGAGCAAATTATGATTGACAGAATCAAATGCCTTAGAGAAGTCAATAAGGCAAAGAAGGGTTAGGAAGTTCTGATCATAAGATAGTCTTATGTCCTCAATAATTTTCAATACAGCAGTAGAGCAACTGTGACCAGACCGAAAGCCAGATTGCAGTGGTGAGAACAGTTTGTTAACATGTAGGTGTTCAGATATTTGGTCCAACAATATTCTTTCAAAGACTTTTGCCAATGCAGGTAGAATACTTATGGGCCTGTAGTCTTTAGGCTCAGAGGCGTCTGCAGATTTTGCAATAGGAATTACTGTGGCGGCTTTCCACAGCTCAGGAAAACGAGAAGAAGTCAAACAATGGTTGATAATATGAGTTAGAGGCGCTAATATAAACGGAATTACTAATTTTACAAATTTGATGGGCATTCCATCAATTCCTACTGCATTAGAGCTTACCTTCAGTATACATTTAGCTACATAATCTTCGTTGACATTTGAAAATTCAAAAGGGCGAAAAAGAAAGTTATTTTCATGTTCAGATACTTCTGTATTACTATCTATATTGTTAACAATAGGCAAACCAGAGGCAAGAAAGAAGTCATTAATCACAGCCGGGTCATATTTGCAGTCACTATGCTCTTTGCTAATTACTCTAAACTTTTTCATATTTTGCCATAACAGTTTGGAGCTTAAGTTAGGATTTAGTTGAGTGTGGAAGAATTTCTTTTTTTCCTGCCTTAGCATATAAGTCGCTGCATTACGAGCACTTCGATAGTTTTCCCAGTTTACACTTGTTCGGTTACCTTTCCATTTCGAAAAGAGTTTATTTCGGGTCTTAATAAGCAGATTAACGCGATTGGTAAACCAAGGACACGAATTATTGGAGACATGAATCGAACGTAAAGGAACATGACGAGTAAAAGCAACATCTAAATTATACATAAACACTTTTAGTTTTTCATCTACTGATTCATGGAACCAACAGTCGTTCCAGCACATGCTACATAAATCATCAAATAAGGCATTGAAATCAATAGATCTATAGTCATAATAAGAAAAACTAGTTTGAAAAGTTCTATCAAGGCAAATATTTAGGCAACAAAAAATTAAGTCGTGATCGGATAGAAATGAATTCTTGCCTCAATCACATCGTGTATAGATAAGCTTTGCTCTGATCTCAAGCTCATACTTAAATGGGCTACTTGCAATGGGTTATGTCTTAATCCATCTAAATCTAAGTGCATTGTTATCAATAAAAATCGGCTTGATCTCAGTTCAATACCAAAAATAAAATTTGATAATTCTGAAATTAAATATGTTGACTGTGCTAAAAACTTAGGTATCATTTTTAATCGTAGTCTTACTTGGAATAACCATATTAACTTAGCCGTTGGGAAAGTATACGGAATGCTGCGTTCTTTATGGACGACTCAATTTTTTACACCACTGAAAATAAGAAAACTGTTGGCAAAAACATACCTCATTCCTACCTTACTGTATGGTAGCGAAATTTTTGGCAATTGCGATAGCACTAGTAAGGCTAAATTAAACGTTGTTTATAACAATATTGCCAGATATATATTCGGATTGGGGCGACTCGAACACATTTCCCGCTACTCTCGGCAAATTTTTCAAATGCCATTAGACACACTCTTAGATCTAAAAACTATTTTGCTTCTACACAAAATTATTCAAGAAAAAACACCGACAGAATTGTTTGCCATGTTACAGTTCTCACGTTCTGAAAGAAACAATAATATTCTTCCAGTTCGATATTCTTGTCTTACCTCTGAACGGCAGTTCTTTGTACATGCGATTAGGCTTTGGAATTCACTTCCCAGAAATATTCAGTTAGTCAGCAACGCATCACAATTTAAAAACAAGCTTATTAATCACCTATCCTATTAGACTCCATTTAATACTCAAGCTAGTCACGTGTCATTCTATGTATAGAAAACTGTAATGATTCTAATGTTGTTAAGTTATTTTTTAATTTTTATATTTATTTTTTTTTGTTGTTACTTTTTATTTACGATAATTTTGTAGTTACATATTACTTTTCATGTTTAATTATTTTTATATTCTTATCTCTTGTTACTCTATTAAATTTAATCCAATTATCATATGTTTAATGTTTACTTCTGATATCCTGTCTAACTTCATGTTGCTAGTGCTTTAATTATAAGATATGTATCTTGTTGTACTAGCCTACCTTATAAATAAATACAAATACAAATACAAATACAAATACAAAAAAAAAAAAATACAAAAAAAAAAAAAAAAAAAAAAAATGACATTTGATCAAATTTAAACAGTAGGGACGAGTCTGAGACTAAAAAAATGTCAAGCAAACTTGGCTCACAATCTTTGGCATAACGAGTTGGAGTGTCAAAGTTAGCTACATTTAAACCACACATCGTAGCTAAATCATGAAAGTTATCAGTAGCAGAGTCATTTCGTAACAAGTCCACATTAAAATCACCACAAACAATATAAAAATCATACTCAATTATCTTATTAGTAAGATCAGTAAAGTATGGTTCTAAACTATGACAACGATTAGGATTATAAACACAAGAGACTAATACCTTGGTATTATTATCAGATATTTCAACATTAAGAAATTCAACAACATCAGTACTCTTACTAACAAGTTTAATATTAAGACTAGACCTACAATAAACAGCCACACCACCACCCCTTTTTCCGTGCCTGTCATTACGAAAAAGTTTAAACCCATTAAAGTTATATAGAGAATCAGAAATGTCGCTCCTAAACCAAGTCTCCGAAATACACACAATATCAACAGGAGAGTTCTCAAATATATGTTTTGCATGGTCAAGCTTTAGTCCATTCAGACTCCTCGCATTAAAGTGTACTACATTTAATCCACTATACTGTTTACATAGAACATGAATTAAAGCTTTGTAGTTATCAACAGCACCATTAGACGATACATCAAAATTGGTCAACACTAAATAAGTCAGAAACAGCTTCAAACATTAAAGAAGATAAAGTGTTAAGATGAAAAGAGAAGAGATTAGAAAAGAGACACAAGTAAGTCGAGAGATGAGAGAGATTTGCTACGCAGAATATAACAAAAATAAAACTTAAGTAAAATAAATTATAAATATAAATTATATAAGAAAAAACATCAGAAAATAGGTACAAGCAAGTCGAGAGATGAGAGAGTAGTACTAAAGAAGACATCGTTTTAAGAAAAACGAAATTTAGATATAATAATTTAAATAATTATAAGGTACACATTTAATAACTTATCAGTTAAATTTATGAGTTCAGGTTCGATGGTCCAGCGACGCAATCTACACTCTCCTTGTCGTGAACCAATTTCGCATCGCTATCACGACATGATCTCACGAACACACGCCCATGCAAGAAAAACACAGCAACCAACCGGTTTTCCCGCCTAAGTTGGGTGGCATAGAGCATAATTGTTCGATTAGCTTTAGTCAAGCTCTCATGAACATAAAAGCTAGTACCTCCGCCACACCCGATGTCATTGAGTCTCAGCTGTCTCTTGTTCGATTTCCGAAATTCAGCAATAGCTCTACATATAAGGCCAAAGCACATAGGAGGCATGCATGCTTCAAGCATCTGACATTTGTGATTGAATATACATATTCTTATGAAGTAGCCCACATTAAAAGCATGCACGCATGCATGATGCTTGAAGAATGCCTGAAGTTGGCGAACTTTTAACTTTTTGCAGGCATCAAAGCATTGACAGAAGACATGTGTGAAATAAAAGCAATATCAACACAACCAATAAGCATAAAATATCCCCAAATTCCATTTTTAGTTGTTTTTGATTAAATTTAATGTATTTTCACTACTTTTTCTTTAAAATTTCTATTCAGTTTAACATATTTGAAATTTATCACATAAGCGATGCATGCTTTCAATGTGCTTTAACCAAGAATGCTTCACAGGCATGATGCATGCTTGAGGCATGCATGCTTTCTATGTGTTTTGGCCTATATTGTTGCGCTCAGATGAGGAGGAAAGCTTTACGATGATCCATGGTATAATAATACATGGTAGCATTGACAACTGCTTATTTTCTCTTCAACAGGAAAACATAAACTGTCAAAAACAGCTTTTTGTGGAAATACATCAGCAGCTGCTGTGGTTGTTGTTTTTTTCACTTCAACGTTTTCAACATTGCTTGTGTTTTCAATGGCGGATTGTGAGCGCTCTCTTTTTGAGTATATTTTTTGACAGTATATGATTTCCCAAGCAACTGTCAATGCTACCTTGTATTATTATACCATGCGATGATCGAGGAATTTTTGTTATTGTTGTTGGCTCTTACTCTAAAGCAGGGCTGGGCATTCTAACACAGTCACATTTTATTTTGTCTTGTTAGTGTTGGTGCTCTCTCGAATTGAGCACACTGAGCGAAATAGTTGTCACAATTATCTAGATTAGTAAGTTTTTCTTTTTTATTTTATGTTTTTATTTTTAGTCATTGGTATTGTTCATTATTTCTTCTATTAATTAATTAATTAATACAAGTAATATGAATGAATAATGTAAAGAATCTAAATAGATAATATGAATGATTTATATAAAACCTTAATATATACGAATAATTATTTTAATATAAAATTTTAATATATATGAATAATTAAAATTAATAACGAAAAATATGTAAGTAAATAATAAAGAATTAAATAAAATAAGTAATCATGTAATCAAAAAATCAAGTATTAAAAAATTAATGAGGAATGTGAATGAACAATGCAAAATGTTTTAATAGCTTATATGTATTAATTATATGAAACCTAAAATTCTACAAAATAAAAAAATATATGCATAAGAATTATAAATCTACAATAAGTTGATTTTTCACGAGTGTACATATTATTTGCAGCGCAAAACGACATAGATCTTGACAGCATCACCGTCAGCGAACGACTGAATTATATTCTCTTCTGTTGTGAGCTTTATGTACATGTGAAAAGTTACGCTCACAGAGAGCTCAGTGAGCTATGGAGCGCCCTGCGCTGCTCTAAAGATATCACGTAGCATAGGAGTATCAAGGTTAATTACAGAGCATATTCTTTCAAAAATAGTCGCAAGGTTCTCGTTGGCAGAAGAAGGCACTCCATTTATGATGAGGTCCGTTGAGACAGCATCACTCTCATACTTCTCCACTTGAGCTTTTAATGCGCTCACCTCATCATTCAGCACAAGAGCATGAGTCGAATCATTTGCACTGTCGAGTTTACGAGTTTCATTTTGTTTTTTGAGTTCATTTATATCCACCTTTAGCAAACTCAGTTCAGCACAAGCAGCTTCAACCACTGTTACTCTCTCGATAACTTTATTCAAGGCATGGTATAATAATACAAGGTAGCATTGACAGTTGATTGGGAAATCATATACTGTCAAAAATTATACTCAAAAAGAGAGCGCTCACAATCCGCCATTGAAAACACAAGCAATGCTGAAAACGTTGAAGTGAAAAAAAAACAACAACCACAGCAGCTGCTGATGTATTTCCACAAAAAGCTGTTTTTGACAGTTTATGTTTTCCTGTTGAAGAGAAAATAAGCAGTTGTCAATGCTACCATGTATTATTATACCATGATTCAAGGAGAACTTTAAATTCATCAGCTCTGCAGAAATTTCACCAATCCTCTCCATGACCCTCCCCTCTGAAGATTTTATAGCTTCCGTAAGTTGATCAACGATGCTCTCTCTAATGCAGTTAAGCTTAGAATTAAAATCTGCATTCAAGTGTGTAGGTGTTGTTGAAGCCGGTGAATCATCCACACGAGGACTGCCTGCAAGAGGAGACGGCACAGTAAGTTTGCGGCCGATTGTTGCACTTCGGGTGTTCTTGGTTATTGAAGTTGCCATTTTTTCCAAGCTCAGTGTTTATTTAAAAAGTGTTTTAGTCAAAATTGCAATAATATTCCGACTTAAATTGTAAAAAAAAGTTACGAGGCACGGTTACAATAATGTTTTATGGTAAGAATGCGAAAACTTGGTCTTGTTGGCCAAAAATTATAGTTAAAAGAGCGTTGTAATTGCGGACACCAAATATGTACTCAAAAATATTGTATCAATTGCAATAATAATACACATACATCCTTCGACCCTGAATGTCCAACATTTTTAAAACATAAATCTATAAATAAAATTAAAACAAATAAAAGATACACGATACGAGAAGCTTGGAAAATTTTTAATGAAAATCCTACTCTACACACAATACAACCATTTAAAAAATTACCTACTTTTTCAAAAATTTTAATAAGAAACACTGATCCTTCAATCAAATTAAATACAACCAACACTAACAACAATCAAGAAAAAAATACAACTAACAACAATTTAAAATCTCCACAAAAAACCATCGAAAATACAACAGCAAACATTAACAAAAAACCATCTAACAAATTTTCCAGCAATTTCGACAAATAAATCTTATCCTCTACAAGCCATCATATAACAACAAATAAATCGTGTACACAAAATTTAAACAATAAAATGGATATTGAAATTAATTATTCTTACAACACTATCTTAAATACAGAAAATAATTATTCACTAACAGAAACAACAAAATTAAAAGAACATTTAACAAATGAATTCACACACACATTACAAAAACCAACTTCAAATCATAAAAAAATTCCCAGAATTAAACGTCATTATATCTCCTAGAACAATTAAAATAGTTGATAAAAAAAAAGATTCATTTCAAGAAAACCAAACTGACAACTCAATATAATCATCTATTTCATTATTAATTTAGTTATTATTATTGATACCCATCAAATGAATATTGATTTAAACATTAAAATACTACAATGGAATATACAAGGCTTTATTGCCCATAAATATGCACTTGAACTATTGGTTGCCAAACATAAACCCACTATAATCGCACTACAAGAAACACATATTATAAATAAAAACAAACATCTTTTACATCTTCCTGGATACCAAATTTTCCACAATAACAAAAACTATAATTATTGCAAATCTGGAATTGCTTTTCTTATTCATAATAGTTTACATGTTATTCAACACATTACTTCAACTGATAATTTACTTTTTCAAACAATCTCTATATATGGAAACAAAATTATACATATAACTAATATCTACAAAGAATGTGACATTATACTCACACCAACCATGTTAAATAACATACAAAATTATAACAATGAATTACATATAGTAATTGGCGATTTTAATAGTCAAAATCCTCTTTGGGGTTCTCAATCTCTATCACCTAACGGAACTATTTGGGAAAACTTTGCAAATGATCAAGGACTTGTAATTCTTAATGATGGATCACCAACTTTACTTAATACTAGACACACATTAACAGCTGTAGATGTTTCAATGGCAAGCGCAGATCTTATTCCATCTCTTAAATGGACGACCCTTAATATTCCTGATATTGGTGATCATTTTCCAATTATAATAACAAATAACATTCCTAATATAAAAAACGATTTCATCCAAAATTTTTGGAAAATAAATGTGATTGGAATATATTTGCTAATAAAGTATCAAGAGTTATACAAAATTACCCAATATCAACAAATATCAACAAAGAAGCAGCAATTTTAAAGAGAATAATAAGAAAATCTGCTAATGAAACAATCCCACAAACAAAAGAACGCAATAAAAAACAATCTCCTGCATGGTTTAACTCAACCATTGCTAAACTTATTAGAATCAAATATCAAACCTGGAACACTTTCATCAGAAATAGAAACTTATTAAATGCTGTTAATTACAGAAAAGCTTGTGCAAAAGTAAAAAGAGAATCCAAAATAGCTAAGCGTACAACTTGGAACAATTTTCTAAATTCACTCAACCCATCACTAGATATTAAAACACTTTGGATGCGAATTAACAATCTAAAATCTATTAAAAAATCGAATTTTCCTTCAATTATCGAACATAATAATATTATAACCAACCCTATCGAAATTGCCAACAAATTTCCAGAAACCTGGTGCGCCATAGGTTCAGATAATGCTTTCGATTCATGCATAATATCAAAAAAACAAACTTATATCACCAAATTCACTAATACCAATATTCAAATAAATAATCCTTTCTATAATAAAATCAATCTAAATGAACTTAATAATATATTACAAAATGTTAAAGGAACAACACCTTCAATAGATAGAATTACATATACTATGATAAAAAAATGTCCACTAGAATTTAAAATAAGGTTACTAACACTCTACAACAATATTTTAATAAGCGGCATATATCCACATGATTGAAAAACTTCAATATTAACACCAATACCCAGTGGCGTTCCTAGGCTTGGTGACACCCGGGGCGGATACTCATGGTGTCACCCCTATAAAAAATTTCTAAATGCAAAAAGAAACCAATTCGATGAGATTAAGTATTTTTATTATTATCTTTATGTTTTACGAAAAAAAAAACAAACACCATATGACAAACAATAAGAATTTATAAAAAACAGAACAAAAATATTACATTTTCAGATGTCTACATATTTAGATATGTATGCATAAGGTAAAAAAAAAAACTTATTAACTTCGCAGTCTTAAAAACTGACGGAACAAAAACATTACATTTTCAGGTACATATTTGTATATGTAGGTAAAAGATTAAACAAAGAAATCTTATTAATGGCGTTGTCTTAAAAACTAACTTTTCTTACTTTAAGAGCTCCAAAATTTGAAATAACGTTATCGAAATCAATATTGGGTCAATTGCAAAAAAAAAACGTACACAAAGATGTTTTCATGTTTCGTTTTTAATGATTTTTAAATTTTCCTGTTGAGTAGTCAAATTAAGTGAAAGTTAATGGAGAATTCGAAGTTGTTTTTAGGCCCTGCAAAAAATAATTTTTTCTATGGTTTTTATACGAATTTTGTATTGAACGTCACACAGCAGATATACGGGAAAAATCACTAAAAATTTTAAAAATGTTGTTAATTTAAGCTTACTGTGTTGTTTATTAATTTATTTAATCAGTTATATTAGATTTTGCAAAAATCGCCATTTCAGTTTCAGAAATAATAATTTTTTACCAAAAATCCTTACATATTTTACAATTTTAACGGAAAAAATTAAAATTTTTCTCCGAAAAGACATCAACATAGAAATTATTTTCAAAGTACTAGACTTGCAGCAATAAAAAATAAAAAAATGTTAAATAATAAGCAATTTCAGAAAAAACAACAGAGTGACGTTCAATGCATTTTGCGACGTTCAATACATTTTGTTGATCTTAACCAAATAATTTAAATCAAATTGGGAGTTTAACAAAAAACAGGTTTATTCTTTTACAAAAAAAAAGTATATAATTCAGCTATACATAAAATTTTCATCGAATTTTATTTTTCTTTATTTTTTTACAAAAAATTAAAAAATTCAATAGCTAGTTGAATTTGTATTGAACATTTATTAAGACTTCACGTTTTACAATATAACTTTTAAACCCGTTAAAACCACATCTTCATTTTATATCATTGGAAAGGTATAACCTTAACGTAAAAACGTAAAAAAATGAAAATTATAAACAAAAACAAAATTATAGCTCGTGTTGCTGGCATGGTACTGAACTTAAACAAATTAAGAATGAGTCAACTTTTTGCAATATTTTCAAAAATTTTGTACTTTTCCTCAAACTAGATGAAATAACTTTTCCAATGATACTATATTACCGGTTATAGCGGTCTTAAGTTGATTGAGCTATGTTGTCTCAAAATAGACCCTATTTTGGCCGCGAACAATTATTCTAAAAATTTATAACTTCAAATTTGGTTTTCAAATCAATAAACCAATGCAAAAAAAAATATTTGAGAGAAATCGGAGATGGTCAGTGCAACTGATCACTTCAATGTGAAATGCGCGATATCAGTTAGTAAACACAAAAAGCAAAAATGAGGTCAAAATCATACATAGGCACCATTATTTTTGCTTTCGTTTATATTCTTCATTTCGTTCCTTATCTAGCTTTATTTTTTCCCGATATCTTCGTGCTCTTTCAGCAGCCGTTAACTTTGCTATTTTACTCTCAGAGGAGGATTTTGTATGCAATTGACCCTATTACTTGCAAGCTCGTTTTCAATGGATAAAATAGCAAGATCGGAAAGCCTTGCCTGTCCCATGGAAGACCTTAAATAAGTCTTAATTAATTTTAGCTTTGAAAAACTCCTTTCGCATGAAGCTACTGATACACAAATTGATGAAATAATTTCAATGCGACAAAATGGGACACAAATTTTTTAACGTAATGTATTTGTACCTTTTTCTTTCTGTTTGAGAAATAAAAAAAAAAACGAAATGGTGTCACCCCTAAAATGGTGGTACCCGGGGCGGACCGCCCCCCCCCCCCGCCCCCCCCCTAGGAACGCCACTGCCAATACCAAAAGCAGGAAAAAATCCAAATAAAATAGAAGGTTATCGATCCATTTCACTAATACCTGTTCTTTCTAAAATCTTTGAAAAAATATTAACCCTTCGATTCTGGAAACATTACAAAAATAAAATATCAAACAACCAACACGGTTTTATACCTAAACATGGAGTTCATACATTATGTCATCAATTAGAACAAACTCTTAAATATAACCTATCCAAAAAAAAACAAAGTGTTATATTATCAGAAGATATCGAAAAAGCCTATGACCGTGTTGTATCAATATTCATTTTAGATGAACTTCAAAAATGGGAACTACCATTTGCAACAATCAAACTCTTATACTCTTTTCTTTCCAATCGAAATATAATAGTAAAAATAGATGGTTATTTATCAAAACAACATCCCTTAAATAATGGTGTTCTACAAGGTTCTCCTTTATCCGTTGTTCTATTTATAATATATACAAATTCATTAGCAAATTCTATTAAAAATCTTCCTGGTATAGACTATGTTGGAATATATGCTGACAATATATTTGCTGTATCATCCGGTAACCCACAACCAGTTCTTCGAAATTTAAACCACCTTAACAACAAAATCCAAAATTGGGCTATTTCTAGAGGTGCTATTATTCCTGTCTTCAAATCAGAAGCATTACATATTTGCAAAAAAAGAAAATGCCATGTATCAACACTTGAAATAGAAAACACCAATATTTCTCTTAAAACAAATATAAGAATTCTAGGAATGATTTTTAGTAAAAATCTACTTTGGAACGAACATGTAAAATATATTATTGAAAAACTAAGCAAAATTAATAATCTTTTAAAACTAATTTGCTCAAAAAAGAAAGGTCCACATATCGAAACTGCTATCGACATATGTAAATCTTTAACACATTGATTAATTCAACACAGTATAACTATATATGGCTGGACATCTAACAAAAATATTTTCAAAATAAATACCGCTTTAAACAATTGCTTTCGAACTGCTACTGGATTATTAAAGACAACTCCTATCTTATCTCTAAGGATTGAATCTAAATCTTCAGATTTTATCACAATACGAAACAAAAGATCGATTTATTTAGCATCCAAAGCCATCACAGACGTCAAAAACAGTCTTCACAACACATTTTGGCTTAACATCGACACCAATGGTTACAGAAAAACTTAATAACTTTCCAGCAATAACTGAACTTTATACTGATGGGTCATGTCAAAATAACTTAGCTTCATATGCTGTTATTGAACACATACCTGACACAAATTGGTCAATAATCAAACAAAGTCAACTCCCTACATTTTCTGGAATCTTTTCAGCTGAACTTTCTGCTATAAATGCAGCAATAAACTATGCAATACAAAAAAATATCAAAACCATAATACGCACTGATTGTCTAAGCTCTATCAAAGCAATTTCAAACAATAAAAATGGAATTTATGACAATATGATTAGAAATCCCAAAATCCAACAAACTATCATTATTCTATGGATACCATCACATATTGGAATAATAGGAAATGAATATGCAGATAATGCAGCAAAACAAGCACTCAAAATGTCACTAATAATTGAAATGCCATATTTCCAATGCACCATACAACACATTTTTAAAACAATGAATTTTATAAAATTAAAATTAAAATGGGATAATTCAAATTGCTTTCTAAAACAACATAATCCTAACTTAAATAGACCAAGATACCATCATAAATTTACTAGATATCAATGCATTTCACTTGCTCGCCTCAGAGTTGGTAAAGCTTTATTCAACACTCAACATTTTTACAATCATTCTAATCCACTTCAATGCAATAATTGCAATAAAATAATGAATGTTTATCATATTCTTAAAGAATGTCCAAAATCCAAGCTACCTGAACCTTTAGAAACAATTCTTGACTCCACAAAAATATCTACACTTACAAAAATTAATCAATCTCTGAACAAACATAGCATTACAAACATATAATTATTCATAAATCTAATTAGTTATACTTTTCACGCAATATGGTCTAGCTACCCTGCGTATATTTCTACATATATTTAATAAATTTGTATTTATTAAATATATCATCAATAATAATAATAATAATATTTTCTTAAAAACCGGTTAACCGGTTTGAGCCGGCTATTTTATTTTAAGTATTCGAAAATGTTTTTAAAAAAATTTTCATTTTCGGGTTATTCGAGAAACCGGTTTTTACATTTTGTCGAATATTTGACAACACTAATAGGGAATGAATGTGACTTTCAGAAAGTACTTTATTTTCGAGGTTAAATTCATCCCTTTGTCTACCAGATCACCCCAAAGTCGAAAAATTTTGACTACTATCCTTCTTGCTGCAATATCTTGGGGGTGGGACGAGCTACAGGTACAAAATTTTTGGAGAAGTTGCCACCAACCTTTCATTTTCTAACAAAATAGCAAAAAAGAAAGTCCACTTCGATTATCCACGCGACCACCAAATCTAACGAGACCACTATGTCCCAATGGTCGTCAACGGTAAAAATCTATGACATATTTAATTTTGTTGAAGAGTTGATTTGAAATAAAAATAAATTTATTTGCATTTTTAATCAATACATTGAAATCCCATTTTTTTATGATAAATGTACCCTTAAATTCACAAGGCCCCTGATTTTTACCGAAAAAATATATTTTATGTAAAATTGAGTTAAAATAAAACTGCGTTTTTAGTTTTTTATTTTTAAAAATTTTTTTTTAAAACGTTTTTTTAAAAAAAAGTGGTTGTATCTAATTATAAAGATACAATGTGAATTTACCCACATCTAAAATTCCTATTAAAATATATCAAAATAAAAGAAATGTGTTATGAAATTTTTATTAATTTATTTATTTTAAAAAGTTAAAATTATCAAAAAATGCAGAGAGTGCACACTGTAGCTTTAAAGATACAATCAACTAAAGTGACCCAGTGAGGTGCGAAATGATCGAAATTTTTTCGAACCACTTAAAATCACTAAAGGACATGTTTTGAAAGCAGTCAGTATTTTTCCTAATCAAAGTTATTTATCTATTCGTAGAAGTTAAACCGTTAAAAATAGTGTTTATTTAATTAAAAAAATTTTTTTTTAAAAAGTATGACAAATATAAGTAAAAACTATTTTTTATTCAAGACTTATAATATTCTTAATAATATAGAACCGATTTGAAAAAATCAAATCAAAAATATAGCCGTAGGAATTTTTTGAATGGTTGTATCTTTAAAAATACACGGTGCATTTAAGGGTTAAGCAATTTCGATCATTGGCGAAGCAAAATGGTTTTTAGCACAAGGCACAAATAGCATTGGCTCGATGGTCTTTGTGTTGCTTGGAGCAGAAAATACATCCTTACGTCACGTTTCACTTTTGTAGAATAATCGTCCCTGTTTTACAACTTCGCGGTTGGTGAACAAATTGATCAATTGAGTGGCCAGTTGCGTGCTAACTTCCAATGTAGATATAGAAAATGAATAAGTATTCCAATGTACGCATTGTATACAGTGCCGAATCAGCATACGGGCTGAAAGGGTCTTAGCCCCGCTCCCCTTGGAGAATTTTTTGTATGTGAAAAAAATTAAAAAAACCCTAAAAACCTTTTTAGCCTCTCTCTTGGGCTATAAAACTGTTATCTTAGCGTAATGGTCGTAAAGAGACTAGAAAGGTTATTTGTTAACCTTTCATTGGATACCAAACAATACGCCGCACAGTGAGGTAATTGGCACAAGTTAGACGAAAAAAAATTCTTTTGTGGATTTCTTTTACATTTTTCGATGTTTTAAGTATAGAAAAGTAAAAAGAAATATTTCTAAAATTTTGGATAAGTGGGCGTGGCAGCCACAAGACAACTTAAACACATTTTGCGCTATATCTTAGAAATGAGATAAACTACGATAACAAAATCAAACATAGACGTCTAGTGATTTCCAAAAAGTATACAAAATTTCGGCGTGATAGAATAAGTGGGCTTGGGAACTCCCATACACCAGAGAATATATATTTTATAGACTTTGCAGAAGAATCATTCACTCTTTATTGATAGTGTCGAATGATGCAAACATTGGCACGGCGAAAATGGTGGCCAGACAAACTTAAAAGCAGGGCGACGATAAACTTATGTTGCTAGGTTTTGTTGATAGACTCTAGAACTACAAAACCTTATCAACAAAGTTGTAAAGCCATGTCTATATTTGTTTTCATAGGAATTCCAAGCCGACGGACGCACTATGGTCCAGCAAACGATTTTTTTGACATAAAGTCGTAGGAGTGAGATATTCGTTTGAAACTTTGCACATATACTTTTGGTACTATGGATAAAATAATATACAAAAATGGCTGAAATCCTGTAAGAAACACGCTTATCTCCCATATAAAGTGATGTCATCAACATGGTTTAACACTTTAAATGCCACCATACAAAAAAAATATCGGGTCCTCCGGGCCATTTTTTTTTTTACAGACCTAGTGTATTTTGGTATCAGAAAATCCGAACAAAATATCAGAAAATGTTTTTTTTTATATTTCTGTGAAAGTTTGAAATATTTTATTGAGGCACAACATATGTACCTCACGGCCTAATGTATACGTTTACTGTATGTTTACTGTGGATGACGGACAGATGAACATGCCTAAATCGACTCGGGTGATGATGCTGATCAAGAATATATACACTTTTCTATACCTACCACGCTTCCTTATGAGCGTTACAAACGGAGTGACAAAATTCAAGTTTTTAAAATTAAAAACCCAGTAAATGGGGTTTTTTTTTAATCATGGGGGTATAAAAATGATGCGCTAAAGATAGGTTTAGGTATGCCAGGCCATGCGGAATTGAACTACGTTTACAGATTTGCATTTCGAGGTACTAATTTTAAACCATGAACTATAATGTGTAATCAAATACTGTGGCACATACGCTGTGCCTCAGAGCCCACGTGGACATTTTATTGAGGCACAACGTATGTGCCTCATGGCAGTTAACGTGTTAACCATCAAAAACTCCATAGTTTTCAAGATATCGCCTCGTAGTTTCGTACATAAGTTTTCTCTTCAAAATAAAAGTTGTGTTTAAAAATAACCGAAATCTGATAAGAGCCACGCCTACCACCCATGCAAAGTGACGCCATTAATATGGTCAAAACTCGTAGGAGTGAGATATTCGTTTGAAACTTTGCACATATACTTTTGGTACTATAGGCATTATAATATACCCAAATGGTTGATATCGAGTAAGAGCCTCATCCACAAACCATATACGGAAAAATTTAAAATAAATAAAACATCAAAATATTCTAGAAAATTTTAGTGCAATGCTTAGATTTACTTACTGGTTAGATTTAACTTTTGAGTAGCTAATAGTGTATAAAAAAAGTTGAATTATATATAAAAACATGGATGTATCTTCAAAAGTTTTTAGTTTTATCGATTGTTATTACATAGTTAGCTGAAACCCACTCAAGGTATTTCTCTTTGAATCGAGATCATTCTATTACATTTCGCTAATTTTTCGATTACATAGTCACACCATAGAAATGAGAGATAAGGAAGTGGTGTTCCGGAATAAAAGTGCGGCATTTTTCTTACTGGTGTATGTTCACACTAATACATTAACATTCACTCAGGGCCGTATTCGGTTGTTACGTACAGCTAGGTGCAGTTTTTCTAATTGGAATTGTATTTAAACAAGTTTCTTTTTAACATTTTTGCGTAATTAAAAAGTTAAGCCAATGATTTATTTTATTCTGAAATTATTTATTTATTTTTTTATTTATTTCATTTATTTATTAAAGTCTTTGGATTACACATCCTTAACAGACTACTTCAAATTAAATTAACTTACATACTAATATTAACATAAATTTACAAGGAAGAAATAGAAAATAAAAATAACAGTACTCATAAATGAAGACTAAGAAAAAAAGATAAACATAAAGAGAATAAATATTAGATCCGAAAAATACTTTTAAGTTTATTCTTCAAAGATAATTTCGAGACAGAGAGATCTAAATTATTTTCAATAGACAATTCATTATACAAAGATATGGCACGAATAATAGGCTCATTAAGAGCATAAAGAGTTCTATGAATTTCGGAGTGAAATAGCGAATAATTACGTAATGTTCTAGCCGGGATATTAAATTTTAAAAATTGCAATAGCTGTTCACAGTCAATATGCCCCGAGAAAAGATCGTGAATAAATGTCAATGACTGAATTTTTCTTCTAGTTTCCAGTGTTTTTAATCCCAAAAGCAAATTACGAACATCATATGACGGCAAAGGTTCTGCAAAATTTATGGAACGAAGCGCAAATCTAGTGAATAATTTCTGGATTTTCTCTAGGCGAGCACAATGAATAATGTAGAAGGGACTCTATATGAAGGAAGCATACTCTAGCCTTGATCTTACGAAAGAGTTATAGAGACTAATAAGGGTATGAGGGTCAGAAAATTCTGAGCAATTTCTACGCACAAAAGCAAGTAAAGAATATGATTTTGGAAAAATATAATTAATGTGATTAACAAAAGTAAACTTAGTGTCAAAAATTATTCCTAAGTCCTTAATGGTAATGACTCTCTCTAGGGGAGTACCATGGATGGAGTACGAAAATTTTAAAAAGTTGTTACACTTAGAGTACGTCATAGAAAAGCATTTATTTGAATTTAATGGTAAGCAATTTAATAAGCTCCAAGATAGTAGATTACTGAGATCACTCTGTAACAGAGCAGCATCATTTAAATCAGAAATATGAGTGAATAGCTTTAAGTCATCAGCATATAGTAGAAATTTTACCGATTGAAAACATTTACTAACATCATAAATAAACAATGAAAAGAGCAAGGGTCCAAGAATACTTCCTTGAGGCACTCCAGATGAAGCTATAAATTTATAGGATTTAACTCCCTCTATCTCCACAAAAGACACTCCATTCTTAAGGTAAGACTGAAGCCAATCCAAAAAATTTGAATGGAAACCCATTTTAGCAAGTTTGGCTAGTAAAAGATTATGTGGAACCTTATCAAATGCCTTAGAAAAATCAGTATAAACAACGTCAACTTGATATCCAAGTTCAAATGATGAAATGCAAAATTTGGAGAAAACAGCTAAATTAGTGACAGTTGATCTCCCAGCAAAAAAACCATGCTGCTCAGGGCAAATGTGTCGCTTAGTTAAGAAGAATAATCGATTCTTAATGACACTTTCAAAGAGTTTGGAAACGTTTGACAATTTAGAAATAGGTCTAAAATTTTGTACATCATTCTTACTGCCTGTTTTGAAAACCGGTGTTATAGAGGCCATTTTCCAACAATCGATAAAAATCCCAGTCCTTAAAGATTTATTGAAAATTATACATAATGGCTTAGAGAGCGATGAAGCACACTTATTGAGCAAGATAGATGAAATACCATCATTATCAGCTTTAACAGAAATTTTCAAATTAGACATCGCATTGAAAATTTCTTCATCCATCAAAACAAGGGAACCTAGGTTTAAAAAAAGAGTCAACATTATCTAAAATTGACACATCAAACTCCGGATTTACGATTTCGTAATTGGAACTAAAGTAATCAGCATATAAATTCACTGTATTTTCAAGTGTAAAAGATTGTGACCCATTGTAGTAAGTCAATGTGGGAATGCAAGAACCATCACGCTTGGATTGAATAAAATGCCAAAATGACTTAGGATTACTTTTTATGTTATTCTCACAACGTAAGATATATTGTTTGTAAAGAAATTTTTTAAAAAATGAATATACATAGCATGATACCGGTTATCATTAGTTGATTTAAATAATTTAATATTTTTATTACGCAAATTTTTCAGCTTCTTTAAACCCTTTGTGTACCAAAGTAATCTATACACTTTAGGCGGAACAAGTGGGATATGCTTATTGCAAATAGCAGACAAATTGGAAGTAAACAAATCAAAACAATCAGCAACATTTTGATTTATAAACAAATTATTCCAATTTGCATTGTCAAATATATTATTTAAGAGATCAAAATTGCATAATTTAAAATTAAAGTAATTATTTTGCCGCGTGGATTGCACAAATTCATAGAACTCAAAATTTAAAACAAGAGGTACATGATGTAAGCCAGCTGGAGATATAGAACGTATGCATTCAGATAACCGAGTCTTGAAATTTTTTGAAACAAAAATTAGATCTAAAATTTTATTAAGAGAGTTGAAAAAAGTATTAATATGAATTAAATCAATGCTAAACATACTATCAACAAAATAAATTTCATACAAGCTATTTATATTAGAAGGAATCAGCACATCAGCAACAAAACTCCAAACGATTTTACTTAAGTTGAAATCACCAAGAAAACAAAGGTGATAATTAGCATTGTTGAGTGATGATTGTAGATTGACAACATTATCAACATGCGCAGTATATAAGTCATATGAGCTATTTGGAGGAATATATGAGGCACAAATGTAAATAGCACCTTTCGGATCATTTATTCAAACGCAAAGTTGATCAAGAAGTGTGTCACTATTCTGCAGTAAGTGAATGGACGAGCAAAGACTGCGTTTAACTGCAATCAACACACCACCACCCCTTGTGAGACCAGTTTTAGCAGCATCTCTATCCTTACGATATACCTTAAAAATATTGGGATTAAAAAATTCCGCATCAGCAAAATCTCCATTTAACCACGTTTCGACAAAAACAATTACGTCAAAATCACCTTGTGACGTCCAATTAAAAATAGAATTAATCTTGGTCCTCATTCCAGACATATTATAAAAGTATAAATTCAGATTAGTGCGAGCTCCAATTGAATTAATTGTATTAAGCAATCCATTAGATGTTGAAGGTAATTTCGGCAAGACATTCAGTTGAGCTGATTGTAAAGACAGCAGTGGAGGCGGATCCGCATAACCAGAGGTTGCCAAAAAACACACATCATTAACTAATGCTTCGACACAGTTTCCTCTTCTTTCGATAAAAAAGAGAAATTCCGTACACGAACATCAGCAGGCCACAATGTCGGATTAAATACTTTATTTAAATCACTGAGTCGAACAATTAATTTAAAGCTTACTCTCTTCAAAGTGGTTGCATCCACGTCTCTTTTAACGAGTCGAATACATTCGATATTGTCTCGAAGAATACTAGTATGTGTGCAGATATAGTTAATCACACTGTTAGCAGTAACCGTAGGTTTAAAATATGATAGATGAAGAGCTCTCTTAGAAACAGCAACATCAAGATCATTATTAGCATTTCACCCAACAATAGCTTTGCTTTTGTTTTGCTTTTTCTTACGCACCGTATTCCACTCCATGGCTGATGGAACAGGCAGAGGCGAAGGTAGAAGTGAGTTACTCTCACCACAGACAGGAGCAGCAAGCATAGCAGCATAAGAAGCAGTCGCATTAGAAGAAGACGAAAGCACCGTGGATACATTATTATTAATACTTGCAACACCCATATTCAAGCAAGGTGAATTAAGAGCAGCAGCACCAGTGGAAAGAGAAGCATTTGAAGGAGAGCGTAACTCAATTAGATTAGTATTAGCAGCAACTGCATTGTAAGAAGAGGCTGCAGTTTGATTAACAGGAAGTGCAATATTAACACTGGGTGTTTGTTGTTTTTTACATTAACCACAGAATTTGTTGTTATATGAGCGACAGCATTAAAAAATTAAAAAAATAAATAACTGGCCATTTCAGCCCTTGAAAGGACTTTGACCTAGCTTCTTATGATCAATTGTGTTGTGCGTGTTACTAAGTTTGTACACAATTGACCGAGAAATGGACCTACATGCTTAACGCCGACTCCGAACGGCGATGAACGGAATGTTCTTATTCTCAAGAAGCTTTACATGGCATTTTGATTACTCTCTGAGGTTTGCCATTGTCTGCAGAGAGGTGGCGGCCGTACAGAAAAATTATTTTAATTCAAATAATTTTCTGTCGCTGGCTGGGGTTCGAACCTGGGTCTCCAAGGTTCTTTGACATAGCGGCCACGCACTTTAAACAACTACGCCACGGACGCCACTGTAATCATACTTTTAGCATAATAAATATGTATTTATTTATTGTTGATATTAATACCTAAATTGCACTAATTTCATGAAAAGGTGGGAAAAGGCTGCGGGAGAAATTTCGACGCAGCAGGGGCAGTAACCACGCCCACCATAAAAAAACTTTGTGGATATCATATTTCTTATGTATGTGTTCCAAAAAATGGAAAACATTTATAAAAAGCAGAGAAAAGATTTTTTTTTAATTTGTGCAAATATGGTCTAATATGGGCATTTTTTCGAAACTTTCGGGCCCGATTGGCACGGGTAAACGTTGTCGTAAAAAAAAATTTTTTTAGTTTCGTTCTTAGAATATAAAAACGCATAAAAAAACCTTTCAGCCCCTTGACATTTCCAAAAATCGCAAAATAAGGGACACTCTACTGCACAGTAAAAGAAAAATATGCTTACGCCGACGCAGGCAGCTGAAGTGGATTGCTGCTGTCTATCAAAAATCTTCTTTTCACCTTTTCTGAGCTCCTTTCTTCTATTAATAAAGAGGCTACAACAGCTGAAGCCATTTTATGCTTATTTATTGCTTCTTATATAACATAAACAGAAAAAAAACACTTACATTTAATAAAATTGTGAACTAATGAAATTAATAAAATTTCCACATACACAGACAAAATGTGAGAAACAGCTGATTTGAACATCGGTTTTCTTTATGTTCGAAAATATCTTAACCAAGACGATTTTGTGACACCAAATGAAATCAGAATTAGTTTGCAATTCCGACAAAAAGCAAAACCGTCTTGGTTTCTATGACAGCCCCGAATTGTTCACTTTTTTCATCGCACTGCTGAGTCGAAACCAGTTTTAACGGTTGTTGTGGCTGAGCATTCGAGTTCGAAGCATAACACTGCACTTGTTTATTTAGATCATTTAAAGAGTTTTCGCTTAGTATCGTATTTGTTGCTTTGTTATATTATTGTTGATTACTCTTGTGGCAGAAGTTGTGCGAGGGGGCGAGCGTAGAGAGCCTCGCCGCGCAACCGAGCAAACTTTGCAAAAAAATTGTCGGGTAGAGCAGAATACAATTCTATTGTATTTCCACACCACTTTTGAGGTATACAATTTGGTGCGTTACCGATTCTTTTGGGTGTTCGATTCCCCACACACACAGAGAAATATTAGTATGTAACATTAAAAGATATGAATTCACAAATGTAATACATATATATATACATATATGTATGTATATATTGGGGGTTGGAATTAATTTTAAAGGTTTTTTTTCGGTTTTTGAGCATTTATTTAGAAACAACGGTACAATGTATATTATTTAAAGTATTGTCCATCGTTAGCTACAACATTTTCCCATCTTTCTGGCAGCATATGGATTCCGCGCCGGAAGAACGACTCGTCTTTTGAGGCAATCCACGAATCGACCCATTTTTTGGTATCCTCGTAAGAAGTGTAGCGCTGCTCAGCCAAGCCATGCGTCATCGATCTGAATAGGTGGTAGTCGGAAGGGGCTATGTCTGGGCTATAAGACGGGTCCCGTTCCCGTAAGCCTCAGTAAACGTGCGTTGTGCTTCAACCGCTTTTTTCTTCAAATGGAAGCACAAAAGTAAACCTTCCCGCAAATTGCGTTTTGTTGGAACGAAAGTCGACATGTTCACAGAGAAAAAAATATATGTTGTCTACACTTCAGTGGAATGACATATACTGAAAAATGAAGCTTAGACAATGTGCTTTGAAATGAATATAGTCACAGGTGTGCCCGATGCGATCTATTGATAGTTACGCCATCTCTTAGAAAACCTTTAAAACTAATTCCAACACCCAATATATATATATTACATAATAATTATATATAACGAAAATAATTCTTTGTTTTAAATTATATAAAAAATTTGATTCGCATGCAAATACTTATTAATATAATCAACTAAATATATACATGTGAATTAATTTTAATCTTAATATTTGTATACGGCCTTTTTCATTATTTATATTGAAAACAAATTTTTGAGCTTTAGGCCAAGCATGTTGACAACAAGACAAAATTTGTTTTCAATATAAATAATGAAAAGGCCGTATTCAAATATTAAGATTAAAATTTCTGGGAGAGCCGAAACAATGGAACAAAAGATAAAATTTTATTCGCTACAAACCTTTCATATATAACTTTTATATTTCTAATGCATGCTATAATGCCAATAAACCCAGTCTTTCTACGATTGCATACCACTAGTTGCCCATTAAGAGTACGAAGCTCACTCAAATATGCAACGATCATTTTCAAATAAAATAAAGCTATCTATCTTTTCAGCACAAATAGCCTTTTCAAACTCGAATTTATAAACGCTTCTTTTCAGTATTTAAAATACCGAACACATTATTAATATATCTAATAAACCTAACTGTAGCTAGCTTCACTATTTTGAAACTCTGGCAATTGCAGTACTTCCCTGCAAAAATCGAAAGCATCTACCACAGATTTGCTGAGAGGTTGTACTGCAACTCTAACTTTCATTTTCTGATCTAGAAAGAAAATATGAGCTCTTTTCAGCTTATTCCCTAACTGCAATTCTTCTTTTTCCTGTAATTGAACTAGTTTTCGAGATACTGCCATTTAATAATTTTATTTTCTGAATCTTTAAATTCCCCTATTTCTGCAAAAAAATTCCCAATTAACTTAATCATGTGGCAGGGATCAGGCGAAATGCAAAATCTAATAGGTAAAGAATCTAACTCGAAAACACTTTATGTTCTAATATCAGATATATCTGATCCTAAAAGTATAGCTGCAGTAAAGTTAACTGCAGCTCCATCAAATGTAATACCAATTTATTCAGCCCCAGTTGTTAAACTATTTCCTTTGCAATGTTTAATCATGTTTACCTTTTGATTGGCATCAAGTGTTGTGATTGGAAAATACCCAACCGGGATTTTCCAACTTTGGTTGATGCACACGACCAGGAAAACCAAGATTTGTGTAGCTTCGGTGCTACTGCAATCACCATCTCCTATAAAAGCATATCCTATTGGTCATGTGTTACTCCAATCTATGTGTCTAAAACAAAATATGAAATATTTAAATTCAAATATATTAGGTGCGTTTTTTTGGCATCGCTATATCCGCTTAACAATATTTTTCATACAAAATATTGCTAAGCTAAGACAGGATAATTATAGCCGCTTAGCTCATAGTTGCCGATAGAAATACTATTGCCAGATTATAAACTTCGGTATCGAGGGGGGAAGGCAAAAATAAATAAAGACGCGGCGATTCAACTTTATTGACCGAGGTCACTTTTATTAGTAAAAACACTTAAAACTAACATAGTTTAAGTAAACTGGGCGCTTCTCGCTGCCCAAAAGAAAATCAAGAGAGAGCAAACAGGCTCAAGAGCATCTTAACGTACACTCACGTGCCAGCACCGGGCAACCACCAGTGGCGTTAACATGCCGCCCGCCTTGCAAGAATGCAAGACGTTACCAGGCACCCTGTCCTGATAAGACCCAACCGAATATTGAGTTTTGGGCCAACGGCATGCTAAAACCAGCTGGCAGAATGTCAGGCTGTATAACACGGGAGTATACGTCGATACCCAACAGGATCCGGACCGGCGACCTCTTGTAGAAATGAGGATCAGCCAGATTTATGTTAGGATAGCTCTGACTGAACCTCTCGTCGATGTCCTTAGACGGCGTGATGATGTCCAAATGGCGTTCGATTTGCGCTGTCGTCTCGATGGTAACGGACGAGCCGTACCTGCCGCGAAGTGATAGCGTGCAGACTTCCCTTCCATTGACCACAGAAGTTGGAAGTCTCCACTTTTCCGCCAATTCTCTGGCAAGTCGTGTTTGCGGAAGGCAGGCATCCAGAAGAGCCCGCTCTTGGACCATTCTTCCATTGGCCCAAGTACTCACCAATACTGTTGGGAGTAGTGAGACTACTCTCTGGAGACTCGTCGTTACTGGTCTTGTGTGAGGAGACCGCTTCGGGAATTTGTCCCTCGACGATGACGCTGACGGTAGCATCGACTGCGGTCTCTTCTTGGAAGGGTACCGCTTCGGGACGGCGTCCCTCGACGACGACGCAGATTGGAACCTGCGGACCCTTCCAAGACGAACTCTTCAATTCCGCTCCAGACCTCGTCGCTTCTCGGGCAGCTACGGATGCAGGCTGCAGTTAAGGGTGCTTCGTTCGCGTACGTCTTCCCCGTGGTCGTCGTGAGTGGGCTCGACTTGATCGGACCCGAGTGTGGGAATGCAGCATGCTGTGGTGATCTTCACCGCAGTGACGGCACCTCACATTGCTCCGACAGTCCTTTCGCATATGAACTGCTGAAAGGCAGATGGAGCAGTAAAAATGAAGGAGTACTGCTCTCAACCGCTCTTCCAGATTCATAGCTATGAACTGACGGCACGACATGAGATTGTGCTCCATGGAGCACAAGTGACACTTTGGGATCATGTCGCTGCGCGTCACGACGGGGACCACGCGGGACAGCATGCTCCGCACCGGGGATTGTGGCTGGAGTACGCTGGCTTCAGAAAGTGGCGCATTCTCACGCACCATATTGGGCTCACTCAAAGCCATCTCGGAGTCCGTCTGGAGAAGGATCTCTTCGATCAAGTCGCGCATGATGTTGGTGGTAGACATCCTGAAACGAGACGGAAACAAAATAAAAGAAAAGAAAAGAAAAGAAAAGAAAAGAAGAAAAAAAAACAATTAAGAGAAAATAAATGGTGTTGGAGCTAGGTCGACGGTAGTGTGACCAGCTTCACTATAGGCCGCGTAACGCAACCTCTTTCGGTGCGTACGTCCGCTACACGGACTCTTTTGTCGGTACCGGTGTAAATCTTTAATATTCGACCTAATCGCCATTCATTCGCGGGAAGATTGTCTTCTTTGACAACGACTATGTCGTTGACCTTGAAATCTGATTGAGGAGTTTTCCACTTCGTACGTCGATGCATCTCTTTTAGGTATTCGTTTTTCCATCAGTGGCAGAAGTGCTGATGCATCGCCTTGATTTTTTGCCAGCGATTGACAAGAGTCAGAGGCTGTTCAGCTATTTCTGGCTCCACTGGCGATAGAAGTGGACCGCCGACCAAGAAATGACCTAGAGTGAGAGATTGAAAATCAAAAGGATTTTCCGACATGGTGGAAAGTGGCCTCGAATTCAGACACGCTTCGATTCGATAGTGTGGAAAATTCTTCGAAAGTATATTTCATACTTCCGGCCATCTTCTTGAAATGCGTTTTAAAGCTTTTTACTCCCGCTTCCCATAAGCCTCCCATATGGGGAGAACCAGCGGGAATAAAATGCCATGCAATTTCTTGATGTGAATACTGAGATAGTATTGCATCATGAGACGCTGTTAAGAAGGCTTTGAAATCCTTTTTAAGAAAGTTGGAGTCCCCCACAAATTTTGTACCATTGTCGGAGTACACGTTTGCGGGGCAGCCACGTCTCGCTGCGAACCGAGAAAAGGCTGCCAAGAAAGTGGCGGTTGATAAATCACTCATGGCCTCAAGATGAATCGGCTTCGTAGAAAAGCACACAAATAAACAAACACAGCCCTTGCTGATTCAACAAGATCTACCTATGTAGCTTTTTATGTCGAATGGGCCAGCAAAGTCAATACCAGTCGCGACAAAAGGCCGTGAAATAACTGTTCGCTCGGCTGGCAGCGCAGCCATTATTTGTGTTCTTGGGCGTTTCATGTGTACAACACAGGTTTTACAATTATGTAGAATTGATTTAATTAGATTTTTAGCACGTGGGATCCAATATTGCATACGAATAAGTCGAAGCACTAATTGATTCCCTCCATGAAACGAAATTTCATGGACGAAACGTTCTAAATGTCGTGAAAAATGGCAATTATATGGTAATATAATTGGGTGCCTTTCATCATATGATAACACTGGTGATGAGGCGAGCCGTCCACCAACACGCATTAAATTGTCGTGGTTGTTCAACAGAGGATTAAGAGCGAGAATGGGACTCTTAGCTCTAATTATCTGTTTAGTTTCCAAACAGTGATATTCGTTTGGAAATGCTGTCTTTTGACATAGAAGTGCCAATCGTGTTTTCACGAATTTTATTTCAGCTGCTTCAAGGTACACTGATTTTTTTGAAAAAGACGCACGAGACTTTGGATGCGTGCGATGCAGAAAGCGAAACACGTAAGCTAACACTCTCAATCCGCGCGATAGCGAAGAGAAACGCTCTAGAATATCTTCATATTCCGAAAAATATGCAAAGTGTACTTTTACAGCTTTGCGCTCAAGCGAAGTTTCTAGAGCTGGGGGTGGAGTCATTCTTTGCCAAGCTGATCGTTCGAGCGAGAGCCGGGAAGGTCCACGCCACCAATTAGCGTTCTCAACTAACTTTTGTGGCGTAACTCCACGCGTTGCCAAATCTGCAGGGTTTTCATGTGTATCTACATGAAACCAATTGTGAATTCCTACCTTCTCTGCCACTTTAGATACTCTATTGGCTACGAAGGTTGTCCAGGAACATGGAGGCTTACAAAGCCAAGCAAGCACTATTGTTGAATCAGTCCAACAATACAAACGGTGCCGTTCTATATCAAGGTGCGATAGTAATGAATCTACCATATCCGCGAGAACGGCTGCACCACATTATTCAAGACGGGGTAGTGAGATCGTCTTGACTGGAGCAACTTTACTTTTTGAATAAAGCAGATGACCGACTATGGCATCATTTTCCTTCACACGAATGTAAATCTACGCTGCGTATGCTTTTTCAGAAGCATCGCAAAAGGCGTGAAACTCCACGTCGGATTCAGGTGAAAACCCAACAAAACGTGGTATGCGAATGTCGTTAATGTTTTCATAATCTAGCAAAAATGATTGCCAAGATTGAAAACTATGCGCAGGGAGATCTTCATCCCAATCTATCTCATCCAACCAGATACGCTGCATTAGAATTTTCGCTGTCACCACTATAGGTGCCAGCCAAGCTGCAGGATCAAATAGTTGCGCTATCATTGACAGGACTTCACGTTTTGTATAAGATGATTTTATTTCGAGACGCTTGGCAGTAAAATAGAATAAATCCGAAGTGGCATTCCAACGAATTCCTAATGCTTTGGCACAACTCGTATCTTCTAACTTCAAGAAGTCTTCATGCAAAAGATGCTCTGTAGGCAAGTCTGCTAAAATCCTGGAAGCGTTCGCAGTCCACTTTCGCATAGTGAAAGCCGAGTCTAAAGCCGAGATAAGCTCATTTCTAGCTTTAATTGCGCTTTCAACATCATGAGCTCCAGCTAGAGCATCATCGACATATGTGAAATGTCGCAAAATTTTTGCAGCGAGAGGATACTGCTGTTGAACATCATATGCTAATTGCAGCATGGTTCTAATTGCTAAATATGGAGCACAGTTTAGGCCAAAGGTGACTGTTTTAAGTTCATAATCCTGAATCAACTCATCGGGTGAACTTCTAAACAGAATTCGTTGGAAAACAGAATGTTTTGGGTCAACCAGAATCTGGCGGTACATCTGCTGAATGTCGCCAATAAAAACATATTTGAAAAACCGCCATTTCAACACCAGAAGCGTCAACTCAGGTTGAAGAACTGGGCCTGCGTGCAGCACATCGTTCAAGCTGGCCCCATTTGAAGTGGGACTTGACGCGCTGAATACTACCCGAACTTTTGTTGTAGTACTCTCTGGTTTTATTACAGCATGATGCGGTAAATAATAATGAGATGGTGATCTTTCAAATTTTGGAGCTGGGATTTTTTCCATATGACCCAATTTGAGGTTATCATTCACCACTTCTTCATACTGCGTCTTTGAATCTGGATTTTTGTTCAATCGAGCTTCACTTCTAGCCCATTGCTTGAAGGCTATGCCTCGAGAAAATCCAAGATTAATATCATCTGGAAATCCACTTTTGAATGGTAAGGTAACAATATATCGACCTTTGCTTTCGCGTTTTGTAGTTTTCTGATAGTTTTCCTCACAAAACTTATCAGACTGTAATAAAAATTGTTTTTTAGGCAGTTCCTCCAACTCCCAAAAACGTGCGATCTGTTGATCGATCGCAACTTCACTATAATGGCTCAAACAATTTGTAAAAATAGATATTTCGGTACAAGGCATAGGGTCTGTGAATATCCAACCGAAAACTGTTTCTTGAGCCAGAAGTGAACCAAGAATGTTTCGTTGAATGCCATCGAGAATTATGGCAGGGTACAAATCGCCACCGATAAGTACATCAACTTGATCGCTTCTGAAAAAGTGCGGATCTGCCAGTTGTAAGTCAGGCAAACTCTTACACAAAGAAGGATAAATGGAGCATGACGGCAGATTCCCAGTTAAGCGAGACAGCACAAAAGCTGTAGCTTCTATTTGGAATTGCCTATTTCTAGGTGAACTGAGAATTATATCGCAAGCTTTTGTCACTTGCGCTGAAACTGCGTTATTAAGCCCCGAAACTTGAGCGCTTATGGCTCTTGTGGGTAACTTCAATAGCTTCTGCAATCTTTCAGATACGAACGTACCTTCAGAGCCAGAGTCTATAAGAGCTCTAGTTGTGTACGCTGGTGACATACGGTCACCATTGCTGTACCAAGCAATACGTGCCTGGTAGTGGTAGCGAAGCATGATTGAACGTCATGGCTAGTGGACTGTATTTTTGTAGAATGAGTTGGTGTGTTAGAGTCCGGGGGATCAGGTCGAGAGCTCGACCTACTTGAGTCAACACTCGAAGCAGGTGATTGAGTTGGAGTCGAGTCTCGATGCAAGAGAGTATTGTGACGTTGTTTGCACATCACACAAGAATATTGACTCTTGCACTCTTTCACCTCATGAGAATGAGATAAACAATTGATGCAAAATTTGTGTTTGCGAACAATTGATAAGCGATTGCTTACATCCATTCTAAGAAAACGTGGGCAGAAGTGCAATGTATGCTGTTCGGTCTTGCACAATTGCACAAGTAATTTTAATTTGATAATTATTTACCTTTTTTCCAGATGAATTGCTCTGGTTTGTTTTCGAGTTGGAGGAGGATATCGAGTTTTGTCGTGGTATTGCGCCACAAGAGCTGCGAATATCAGACACGGTTTCAAGAGTTTGAAACCGACTTGTGAGGAAGTTGTCGAGATCTGTCCATTTCGGAATATCATTTTTATTTGAAATGGATTGCTCCCATAAGGAGAGCGTAATCTCTGGCAATCTTGTCGAGCATTGGTAGACAAAGATTGCGTCCCAGTTGCTGATACCAATGTTGTGCAATTTTAGAGCAAAAATACAACCATTGATATCTCTCTGGAGTTTTTTAAGTTCTGTGCCAGATTCTTTTGGCACCTGTGGTAAGTTAAATAATATTTTTAATTGGCTGTTGACCATGATACGCTTATTTTCGTATCGGTCAGACAAATCTTGCCAAGCTTTAGCAAAACCATCATTGGTTAAAGGAGATTTTCTCACAATCTCTTTTGCTTCACCACGAGTTTTTTGGTTTAAGTGGAAAAGTTTTTCCACTGAAGTTAGCCGCGAATTCATTATATATATGGCCGTAAACATGTCCCTAAAGGACGGTCATGAGAGGTAATCACCATTGAAAAACCTCAGTATCGCATGGTGGCACAGGCATGCTGTGACCAATGACCGGCGCCGGCTCAGAAGCAATGGTTTGCTTCGAGGGCTTATTCTGAGAAAACTCAGAAACTCTTCCTGCTACCCTAATGTATGATTGGTAGCAGCTGCGGTACTTCTTTTTTATTTGATTCAACTTCTGAATCATCGTCATTTATTGCTTTCTCCAAGCAAGCATCGTAAGCAGCTTTGACTTTGCTCCACTGGGCTTTTAGCTCTTCATTTTGAGCCTCCAGGGAGAAAACGTCGTGAGTTTCTACGGCATTAAAATCCGTTTCAAACTCGACCAGCGCATCGGACAGACAAATAAATGTTTTTTAATTTGGCATTTTGTTTCGATGTCTTGTTAAAATTTGTATTTATTTTTTTTTTTTAATGTATAAAAAAACAATGACAAAAAATTCGCAAATTCGCAAATTTTTATAAAAGAATGTGAACAACCACAACAACGGAAACTGCTATACAAATAAAGGAAAAATTGTATAAAATTATTATTCAAATGAAATATACGACAAAATGTTGTTCAGTCGAAATTTATTTTTAATAGAGCTATTTTCTACTTTCAGAAAATTAATTTGTAAAATAAAAAATTTTTTTTTTCACTAAAAGTTGGTTTATATTTTATTTGTTTTAATTTATTTGATTATTATTTTCTTTAATAGCTCTTTTGGAGAAGAGAACAAATTTTTTTTTTATTTTTATTTTTTTTTTTAATATAATATATTAAACTAATTATTTATATATTTTTTTTTCAATAAATTGTGCTTGCAAAACTTTGTATCTTGCCCACAGTGCAATTTTCCTACGAAAATAGACCAAGTCAATTTTGCTTGCAAATTGATCTCTTGGTCCCACTGTGCGGCTTATTTACTGTGAAACCTAAATAAGAGCGTTGAGCGGCGCGTTACCAGCCACTTTGCGTTAACGCTGAATTGTCATCCCTAAATAAAAGCGGCGGCTTTATGTCAGATGCGCAGGCAGCCAACAAATTTTTCACAGAAATAGCAATATTTTCGAAGTCTGCAGCCAACTTTACTTCCTAACGCTCTGCCAAAATTGGATTTTCCAACCGCTCAGCGTTGCCGTCGCGTTATTATGGTTTGCTTCATACAATTCATATTAACATGACGATTTTTTGACAGATAAACAACGCTGACGCTCTTGTTTAGGTTTCACAGTTACTCTCTCAACTACAAGTATATGCAGCCAGCTAAAGAGCTGTCCATCAAGCGCAGCAGGCACGAGATGCAGTCTAAGCTTTGAACGCACACAATAAAATTGAGCGGGTAAGAGAGTGACTAATTTTAAAACACAATTTGGGGTTGCTATTAGCAAGCACAAAGCGCGGCTTTGGCGTCGATCGCTACAGACACCGCACAAAGAGGAATGCACAAAATAATGAGCCAGAGTGCAGAAAGGCTGCTGAGACTCTTGCTCAGTGCAATTTTTGATTATTTTCTGCTCCAAAAATTCAATACAACTCGGTGTACTGATATTTTTGTTTTTGTAACTTTTACAAAAAAACGCAAATTAGACTTTTTGAAAGTCAAGCGTGAGCACAACAAAACTTTTTTTTTGAAGAAAATAATGTCGAACGAAAAAACATACAGTAGTTTCGACTATGTCGTAACACACGACGTAGAATTATTCAATTCGCTTTTGATGACATCTTTTTTAAAAAATATTTAGCAAAATATTTATTCCATACACCTGAGCATATGACCCTTAAGAGAGTGCTGGACAGGGTTAATATGTATAACCGACCTCCATTATTTTTGCAAAGGAAACATTTTTGCCTTTGACACCTATTCTCTCCGACCACTCCTTAGGGCTCCCATACAAATTTTATTGTGTTTGTGCCGGAAAGGGTTAATATGTATGACCGACCCCATTACTTATGCAAAAGGAAGATTTTTGCCTTGAACACCTTTTTCCTCCGACCACTCCTTAGGGGGGCTCCTATACAAATTTTATGGTTTTTGTATATTTATGCCATACACCTGAGCATATGACGTTTAAGAGAGTGCTGGAGAGGGTTAATATGTATAACCGACCTCCATTATTTTTACAAAAGGAACATTTTTGCCTTTGACACCTATTCTCTCCGACCACTCCTTAGGGGGGCTCCCATACAAATTTTATTGTGTTTGTGCCGGAAAGGGTTAATATGTATCACCGACCCCCATTACTTTTGCAAAAGGAACATTTTTGCCTTTGACACCTATTCCCTCTGACCACTCCTTAGGGGGGCTCCCATATAAATTTTATGGTTTTGTCGATAAAACCGGAAACTGTCGATAAATAGGTAGCAAGTTTAAGCAAACAAAAATATCAAATGTTGGCTTTATATTTCATGTAATTGTGTAAAATTTATATAAGTTAGAGAGTTCTAACATGAATTTTTGTCGCATTAAGGATCAAGCAGACCAACAAGTGCTAACATCAACATTGTACGATCAGTACTTTAGGCCCACCAAAGGCTCAAAATGTTATATAAATACCGACACCTGATCACTATCAACCACCCTACTTACCTCCGAGAATGACGTATTCTACGTCAAAATAATTCTCCGCAAGTATCAAGTTCAAGAAACTTTGTATATAATATAATATACTTATATACAATAAGTTTTATCGTAGGGATGCCCAAATTACACCGATGCATCGAAAAACATCGATTTATTGGTTCGATGCATCGAAAAACTCCGATGTTTTTTTACACCAATGACTAAGTCGATGCATCGATGTTTTTTTTTTCGATGTATAGATAGTTTTCAGTGCATCGATGTGTTTTTTCGATGCATCGATGTATTTTTGCAATGTAAATTTTTGGCACTATTAAACACGTTAAAGCAAACTTTGACTACAATAGAGCATATCACTCTTACTACAGATAGTTTATCAGACTCCATGCAAATGCGTAGCTTTTTGGGGAAGACAGTGCATTTTGCAACTGGTATTGATATGAACATAGTGACGATCGGTGTATATGTGATGGAGGAAAGGCATACCAAAGATTACATTTGTGAAATAATATTATAAACTTGTGAAAAATAGGGCATAGACCGCAATGCTGTTTCGGCTGTTGCGGCGGTCGTGACTAACATTGCAGCGATTATGGTCAAAGGTCTGGATTTAGCTTTTGGTAAGAAAAAGCTCATACGCTTAATTGCTTGCTTTGCTCATACGCTTAATTCGGTAGCTCAGTCCATTTTGCAATCATCTGACCTACATAATATTATATCAAAAATAAAATCCATTGTAGTCTGGTTCAAAAGAAGCTGTGTTGCTAGCGATGAATTAAGGAAAGCAACAAATCCTGGTACAAAATTGATTCAAGATGTTCCAACTCGGTGGAATAGCACACATTACATGCTGTAGAGATTTTTAGAACTTCGAAAAATTGTGATATGATATTATTAACCGCCACAAAACTGCACTACCAATGCTCAAAGCATTTGAACTCGGAATTGAATAGGTGAGAAATATTGCACACGTAGCAAAGTTTTTCTTCTAATGCGCTGCATGACATCGAAAATTAAAAACATTTCTGTTGATGAGCCATTGACTATTAAAATTCAAAAGTTTTAATATAAGCTTTATTAGAAATTAAATAAAGAAATTATAAATTAAATTATAAGAAATTAAAAAACGAATGGGTGAAATTGAATATGTCACTCCACTCGCTACTGCCACAGCCTTGGACCCACGTTTCAAAGAAATACATTTCATGGATTCCTTGGCTTGTTCAATTTATCATTAATTATTTGGCTTGTGATCATCAAAAATTGATAAAAAAAACTGGAAGCCTAATGAAACTAGAGATATTCTTTATGATGGATTGTTAATTTATTTAAAAAGTCCCGTAGGCCGCTCAAACGATAATCCCTTGGAGATATGGAAGGACTTGAAGTTTCAGTTCCCAGTTTTGTATAAATAGGCCGTCAAATGTTTATCAGTTATAGCAACTTCAGTCCACTCTGAACGACTATTTTCCAAAGCTACGCAAACTCTTAATCAACAAAGGAATAGACTAAAGGGAAAACGTCTTCATAATTTACTATATTTGCAAAGCCTTGAGTGTAGTCCCTGGGATTTTTGATTTTTTACATAAAAATTTTTGTATTCGTTTAAGCTCATGAAATTCCTTATAAATAAAAAAAAATATTCAAACTTATCGTTTTGTTTTTCATTCAGGTTTTTTTTTAACAGCAAGGAAAAAAAAAAGAAACATCAACGTTTTTCGATGCATCGATGTTTTTTTGCGATATATCGTTCCAAAATATATCGATGTTTTCATTCCATCCGATGTTTCAAAATGTATCGATGTCCAATTTCGATGCATCGTATCAAGAAAAACATCGATGCATCCCTATTTTTTTATAAAAAACGTCACTATTTCTCTTTTATTAAAGTGTAAAATAAATGAAATATAATGCACAAAATATATGTATACATATATCAATAAAATAAAAAAAATGTTTTTAGAATAAAAAACTCACCCGATTTTTCCTTTCCCGATTTTTTTGTCAAGTTTTTTTTTTTGCACTTATTAAAAATTGTTTTTTTTGCACAGCACTTTTTCTACGGCACTTTGTTTTTTTTTGTTTATAAATATTGTTTTTTTTTTTGTTTCTTGCTGCTGCAAAGGCACAATGTGTTTTTTTTTTTTAATAATCGCGGTTTATTTTAAATAAAATATCCTGTCCGCGATGGACCATGTCAACTTCGGTATCGAGGGGGGAAGGCAAAAATAAATAAAGACGCGGCGATTCAACTTTATTGGCGGAGGTCACTTTTATTAGTAAAAACACTTAAAACTAACATAGTTTAAGTAAGGGCAGCGAGAAGCGCTGCCCAAAAGAAAATCAAGATAGAGCAAACAGGCTCAAGAGCATCTTAACGTACACTCCCGTGCCAGCACCGCGCAACCACCAGTGGCGTTAACACAGATCAAGAAAGTCCCACTATACGTATTTTGGTGGCAGCACTTTTTGGTAAACAATCATATTTATGTCAAATCGGTGATAAAAAAGTCTATTTATATATAAACAAAAACAATTGAAATGACTTATGCTGCCAAGCTTAGACGAGAAAATCTTATGTCGTTATGAGCGTTTTTTTGGACAAGCGCATATAGCGATGCCAAAAAAACGCACCTATTATTACATTACTCTTAAAAACGTACCGTCGAATAGCTATTTCATCAGAAATCAAGTTCAAAATGATTTTTTCCGATCGCTCTTCTGCTTTCTCCACGACCTCGCTAATTGCATCAAATCATTCTTTTGTGAAACGTACCATTTTGCTATAGTCCGGGAATGCGGGAGGCAATTATCAAAGTTTTGACGAACATAGTCGTATGCTTTCGGTGAAAGAAAGTTCAAAATTAAAGCGAAATATCTTAAGGTTGGCTAATACTTTCTTGAATTTGGCAAGCCCTTTAATTTTCTAAATTTTCTTTCGAATAACTCAGCGCTCATGACTCCAAAATTTCCCAGTATCTCCGAAGTCTCTTTATTTATCAAATTGTTACTTTTTATTTTCACAACCATTTGTTTAAGTGATGCAATGCGTTTTGAATTTCGTCTTACCTTTTCGTTGAGGGTTTTTATTTTTCAATTTTTTTCTCTAACTTTTTTCCGGAGCACGTGAAGCTTTTCTTTTCCACTCTTTTTCTTGGCGTTGATGATAAATCATCGCAAGAATCTAACGCTCTTTTTACTGTCATTTTTTTTGCTTCTGGCAAAAGAAAATTAAAATTTGTGACAGGCTCACTAAGATTGTGTTTTTTTTGTCGGTGGTGAAATCTGTACGTTCTCAATAATATTTGAGAACTTATTAATATTAATATCTCAAGTGGTTATCGCATATTCAAGGGGCACGGACGTGCCGTTCAACCGTCCCCTTGCTTGCTTATGTGCTGTAGTTTCGTTCCGTCTGCGTCGAGTGTTTTTTGTTTAAAATTATTTGTGTTAAAAATTAACTTTTAATTAAACTTATAAATGTGTTTTGAAAATAATAAAAATATTTTGACAATTAATAATAATATACATACATATATGCGCTAACAATTAAAAATAAAATAAATAACTGGCCATTTCAGCCCTTGAAAGGACTTTGACCTAGCTTCTTATGATCAATTGTGTTGTGCGTGTTATTAAGTTTGTACACAATTGACCGAGAACCGGACCTACATGCTTAACGCCGACTCCGAACGGCGATGAACGGAATGTTCTCGTTCTCAAGAAGCTTTACATGGCATTTTGATTACTCTCTGAGGTTTGCCATTGTCTGCAGAGAGATGGCGGCCGTACAGAAAAACTATTTTAATTCAAATAATTTTCTGTCGCTGCTGGGGTTCGAACCTGGGTCTCCAAAGTTCGTTGACATAGCGGCCACGCACTTTAACCAACTACTCCACGGACGCCACTGCGCTAACAATTACAAATAATTATAAATACGAAATAAAAAAAGAACTTACTGCACAACAACAACAACAAGCATCAAACCAGCTTTGCCAACAGCCGCCAACAGCTACAACACCGCTGGAAAAAAATAGATTGTTTTTGCTAACCACGCGAGGGTCTATGCTCCTCGCTGCGTAAGTAATTGTTCTTGTTTTATCGTGTCCGTCTGTTCCTCCATCCTCTCCGATTAGTTGCGACTGTGAGTGAGGTTGCACTGTGAGCGAAATTGAGCTGAGGCATAGGCATAACACTTGCCTCTGTACATTCGCTTATGCTCTCAGTGTGCAATCTCTTAGTAGTTGTAACTAATTACCTATGTATATACCCTTACTTCATTTGAGGTTTACACTGAGCGGAAATGTCGGGTCATTTTCGCATTGATTTTTGCAATGTGCGTGGACTGAGGATGAATTTTTTCTCGGTTTATGCATATTGTATTCTTAACACGTTGACTGCCGCGGAAATTTTCAGAAAACTGGGAAAAATGACAATTTGATTTTTTTACATTATATTACTAAAAAACTCTTTTTCTAGATCACAGGTATCATCAAAAAGCAAAAATTATGTTTTTTAGGAGAAAAAGGACCTACGAATTATCTCGTAGTTGGCTTTTATCGATACTAGCACTGATATAATACGGTTTTATTCGTAGCTACACAAAAATGACAGATTTAGTGAGTACGAGATAACTCGAAGTTGGCACCCTAGAAGGGAACGCAATCTAAAAGTTATCTCGTAGTCGGCAGGCAACGTGTTAATAGGCCTCAAATAATGGCACTAAGCGAGACCCAGGTGAGCGAGGATGTAGATCCACTGGATTTTCATATACCGTGGTATCGCTTACAGCCATTCTTTTCCCTGCATAGGGGCATCGCCCTTTTTATAAGAACAGATGTGGCGTATCGGTGCGAGAGGAGTCTGAACGTTACCGACCCGGAGTTTAGCTCCTTGTGGGTGAAGTTCAGGGTTCTCTCGCCTTGATGCACCTCTGCTACTTCTATAGAAGTCCGAATTTAGGAAGGGAGTCCACTTTTGACAAATTGGACTCTCTCTCTGATACGATAACGCACATTTTGGGGTTGTTTCCTGATAGTTTTTGCTGGCGATTTCAACGTCCACAACCCGGCTTGGTTATGTCACTCGGATCAAATAGCACCTGAAGGATAATATGTTGAGCTTTTTGCAGAATCGAACCATCTGATTCAACTAGTAAAGGAACCAACTTCCTTACTTCAATGTTCATTTCCACAAAAAACAATTCATTTTTTTTCATTTTTTCAATCTCCGTTGCTTCTGATTTCTCCTTCGAAGTAGGATCCGTGAAATCCGTTCGTTTGCCTGTCCTCTTAGTATATACGATGGGCCGTCCGGTATAGAACCACTCGGGCCAGGTGTAAGCTTTGGTCGTTATTCTCGAAGAAAAATAATGTCTGAACCTAAGTGGGCGATCGCCTTGGATGCTTTTAGAGCAGACCATTCGGTATGAAACCACTCGGGTCGACAGAAAACACAACTTTCGTGATGCCACTGGTATGTTTTATGACCGGCCGTCCAATATGAAAACCACTCTGTCCGGATGTAAAAGTCGGTCGTTTATGTTGTCGCAGTGTGCTGAACAAAAAAAGCGCGTCTACTTGGATGCTTTTAGAGCCGGCCGGCCGGTATGAACGTCACTAGTATGTTTATCGCCGGCCGTCTGGTATGAAACCACAAGACAAGAAGCACTGTTTCACTACTGCCTTTAGTCATTCGTGCTTAGTCACTTGTACACTTGGTCACTTGTTCACTGGATCACTTATTCACTGGGGTTACTTGTTCACTGGGTTACTTGTTCACTGGGTTACTTGACTCACCGATGTGTGTTGTTCGCGTGTTGACTTCAAAAGAGCCCCACTGTTGGTTCGCTGACTCCTTTTATCCCCAAAAAGGGTAACGGGACCTTGTTTGTGTTGCCAATTTCAATCTGATCTCGACCTTGAATTTTGCTCGACTAGAAATAGCGGCAACCTTTTGCCTTGTATGGTATTGTTGTCATAGTCCCTGTTTAATGACCCCTATGTATTTTGTTATTGCCACGTGTGGGTGCATAGAATGCATGTTGTTTGTGTGTTCTTCTTCGTTATATTGTTTTGTTGTTGTGCCAACTGATCATGTCACTGGCTTGCTGTATGCGTTGTTATTGCTTATTTGCGGGTCACAAATATTTCTTCGATTGTTGTTGTTGTGCTGTTTTGATCATGCTACTGGCTCGCTGTATGCTTTGTTGTTGTTTGATTGCGGGTCGCCCAGCTGCGAGTTTTATGGACAGGGGCGGTTTAGGGTTGCAGGGCGGGTTCAAGTTTTTCGGGACCCTTTGTGCAGCGGTGGCGTCCGTGGCGTAGTTGGTTAAAGTGCGTGGCCGCTATGTCAACGAATCTGGAGACCCGGGTTCGAACCCCAGCAGCTACAGAAAATTATTTGAATTAAAATTCACCAAGCCACCAAATTAAAGCCACCTCTCTGCAGACAATGGAAAACCTCAGAGAGTAATCAAAATGCCATGTAAATCTTCTTGAGAACAAGAAAATTCTGTTCATCGCCGTTCGGAGTCGGCGTTAAACATGTATGTCCGGCTCTCGGTCAAACAAACTTAATAACACGCATAACACAATTGATCATAAGAAGCTAGGTCAAAGTCCTTTCAAGGACTGAAATGGCCAGTTATTTTTTTTTTTTTTGCAGCGGTGGTTTACAGGGAACTGTAAGGCATAAATGCAACGAAATTATGTTTCCTTACATCCCCCCCCCCCCTTACTTCCGGGTAGCAGGCTGAGTACGATGCTACTCACCGTTATCGTGACTCGGCAGTTTCTTTAGGTGTATTTGATCCTTTTGTGCTTCTTTGCCCCCAACTTCAGATGCTTCAACAGGATACTCTCAGCGACTTCCTTTGGTAACCAACGACCGTCTTTTTTCAGCTCTTCCAGGTTTCTGAATCTAGCGAAGCTCTTCTGTGCTTGGGTTTTTCGCTAGACGGTCCTGGTTCACCTTTCTCCACCAGTAATTCTTCGTCGACAAGCCATCCGAGACATAGTTCTTCCTCGTTCAGGACCTCTAGACAGATGTCTTCATCAACTGGCTCGGATTTCAAGTCGTGCTGCATCCCTTCAAAAATATCCTCTTCTAATAAGTCCATCTCGTAGTCCAATTCGTTGCTAAGGTCACATCTAGGAAAAAGTTCTCCGTTTGCCGTTTCATTTCTGGGATCGGTTTTCTCATTGTCCGTTGCGTTGCCTGAGTCGGTGTCAATCAATGGTGCCCGACGATCTGGGTCTATATCGGTGGTGGTATTATCGTCTTCCTCTGCATTGTCTTTACTTCTCCATACCGCTGTTGTCTCGTTGTCTTTGGCCAAGCTGATTGTTGGGAGACATGCCGTTCTTCCCTGGCATCTCATTAACCTTTGTAGTAGGTCCGCCAACTCCTGTCTCTTGCGCTTAAATTCACTGTCATGAAACCATGAGGTCCGTTCGACGATGGGTAGCTGAAAGCTTATCAGCGGCTGCTGGAAATATAGTTCTATGAACCTCAATAGGAATAGTCCGCAATCTGTCCCGTTTCATTGCTTGGGCACCTTAACTGCCTGTAGTGGCAACGTATTACAATCGAACGTTCGTGGTTGTTTGTTGTGGAACTTGGCAGCATAGTCCATTTCGAGGTACTCCCTGAGTACCGTGGCTACACCCTCGCGTGCGTCCCCTGCCAGTGAATCTAGCTGAATGAGCACTGGTCGCTTAACTGGCCAAAATCCACTCCTCCCAAATTCCAGGTCGGAATTGTCTCCCAACATCCCGTCGGCCACACTCCCAGCAAAACAACACTTTCTGTTTCGGCATTCTCTCTTAAAATGGCCCTCCTGACCACGCCAACGACAAGCTGTCTTAGGACTTATCCGGATGTTCTCTGGAACTTTTGGGATCATGCGGAGCTGCACGTGACGCATACGAGGCAGGCCCGTTCGAGATTGCCCTTGCCCTTGGTCCGCTTTAATTACCTCAAAATCGTCTGTCATGCCCATCAGTTCGTCCATGTTGTTGAAATCCTTCCGGCTTATGTATAGCAGGTAATATGGTTGAAGCATTTTGTAAATCTGTTGTAATTGCTGTTCCTCGGTGAAACAAGCCTGGCGCATAACACTCTGAAGAGTCAGGACATAGTCTTTAAAAGGTTCCCTAGGTCTCTGTTGTCGCTTTCGAATTTTATCCTCCAGGCGCTCAAAATGTCGCGTATTTAAAAAAATTTAAGTAGATCCCTCTTGAATAGCACCCATGTCGTCCACTACCTGTTATTGTTTCACCACCATGCTAAAGCCTTATCTTTTAAAATTTCGGGCATTGACCTTGGGAGCAGATCTTTATTGATTCCATATGCTGTGGCCAACTCCTCTATCCTCTCGATAAACGCGTTTGGATCTTTACCGCCATCATATTTTACGGACCAATTCCGCACCTGATCAATTACGGCGTGATAAGATTGTGTACTCATTTCCTCACTTTGGACACCCTCTTCTGGTATGGGATTTTGAACCGTTGCTCTTCAGGTAGTTGAACATTTGGAGTTGTGCCTGTCGGTGCCCTCTGAACCTTCAAAAATGGTAACGCTGTCTCTGGAATCGGAGACAAACTACAACTGTACTGTGCCTCGAGCTCTTCCAGTCTCTGCTTCTGTGACGGGCTGAATTCCGCGCCGGTAATCCATTTGTAGAACCGTCTTCTTAGTTCCTCCATGACATCATTTCCATTTAGGTGGAACTCTTGCATATACGACTGCAATTGTTCTTTTGAGAGGGAGTATAGCCACCCGGTCTTCACCATTATAATTTTTTAGTTTTTTTTTTGTCACTGTTCGTTGAATTTCTCAAAAGTTTTTTTTTTTAAGAAAGGTTGATTTAATTTCCCTGCGTTTTTTCCACTTAAAGATTTTTTTCCACAATGTTCGCTTGATTTCTCTGGGGTTTTTTTTTCCACTGCATCCGAAAGTTGGTTAAACAGTTGGCTTTCCACTGTTGGTTAAATATTCTGATTTTTTTTTTACCTATTTTATTTAATTTCTCTGCGTTGTTTTTCCACTGTGCTTAAGAGTTTTTGAGAGAGCCATTTGTAACGAACTTTGTAGCCAAGGTTAGCACGCCAGATTCGTACAAAAATTATTTCCTTAGTTTTAAATTACGAATACAAGAGTTTATTTAAATTCACCATTTAAGTTTTATTTAAATGCTCATTTTTACAAAAAACAATTCACATTTTTTTATTCATTTGTTCAATCTCCGTTGCTTCTGATTTCCCTCTAAGTCCTTCGAAGTATGATCCGTGAAATCCGTTCGTTTGCCTGTCCTCTGAGTATATACGATGGGCCGTCCGGTATAAAACCACTCAGGCCAGGTGTAAGCTTTGGTCGTTATTCTCGAAGAAAAATAATGTCTGAACCTAAATGGGCGATCGACTTGGATGCTTTTAGAGCAGACCATCTGGTATGAAACCACTCGGGTCGACAGAAAATACAACTTTCGTGGTGCCACTGGTATGTTTTATGACCGGCCGTCCGATATGAAAACCACTCTGTCCGGATGTAAAAGTAGGTCGTTTATGTTGTCGCAGTGTGCTGAACAAAAATAGCGCGTCTACTTGGATGCTTTTAGAGCCGGCCTTTCGGTATGAAACCACTCCGGTCGACAGAAAAAAACACAATTCTTGACGTCACTAGTATGTTTATTGCCGGCCGTCTGGTATGAAACTACTCGGGCCGACAAGAAACACTGTTTCACTACTGCCTTTAATCACTCGTGCTTAGGTTAGGTTAGGATGACGTGGCTGTCTCCTATGAGACACACTTAGGCCAGTTTGGCCCGTTGTGATACCAGGAGTTAATTATTTCCACTCTATCTGAACCAGCTGGAGCTATTTAGGAAGCTTTGTATTCGGTAGACCGAAGTTTTTGAGAGTTCGTCTAGGTCACTGTAGAACCAGTTACCTAGGAAGAGATGGCGATTTCTGGCCAGCGCTGGGCATGTGCAGAGAAGGTGTGTTGTGGATTCAACCTCCTCCTCATCTCTGCAGCTTCTGTAGAAGTCGTTATGGGGAATATTCAGTCTTCGGGCATGGTTTCTAATCAGGCAGTGTCCTGTTAGAACGCCTATTACGATATTTATTTGGTCCCTTCTAAGGGATATTAGTTCTTTTGAGCGTCTTAAGTTCAGTGTTGGCCAAACTTGACCACCTGATGTTGGTGTTTTCAAGGGATAGCTCCTTTATCAGTAGCTTACATGTTGCGAGAAGTATTCCAATTTGTTCCTTATCTGTCGATAGGGGTTTGATGGTACCGTTTCTAGCGAGTTCGTCTGCTTTGCAGTTACCTTGGAAGTCTCTATGTCCGGGGATCCAGCATAGGAATATATTGAGCTGCATTGCCATCTCATTTAGAGATCTACGGCAACTTAGGACTGTTTTTGATGTTAATTCAACAGATTCCAGGGCTTTCAAAGCGGCTTGACTATCAGATAGAATCTTTTGCTAATATTTCGTTCATCTGAAGCCAAGTAACGGCTTCATGTATGGCAGTGACTTCCGCTTGGAAGACACTGCAGTGGTCGGGGAGCCTAAAGTAATGGTTAATGTTTAGGGATTCAGAGTAGACTCCTCCCCATACTTTGCCATCTAGTTTTGATCCATCAGTGTAGATTCTAGTAGCATTGTTTGGTGGAGGGCTTCCAATCTCCCATTCGTATCTGGAGGGGATTGATAAATCAAACTTTTTGTGGAATAAAAGTTTTTGAGTGATGTAATCTATGTTCTTGGGTATTTGAGGAGTGAGTTTCCTGATGTCAGAGTGTCCTATTGTGCCCTCTTTCCATTGGGAAGTGGCTTCTAGACGGATTGCTGTGTTTGCAGCTATTCGTTTTGTTAGGATATCTAGTGGAGTTAGATGGAGCATAGTATCGAGTGCGTCAGTAGGAGTGGTTCTTAGCGGTCCACTGATGCACAGCTCTGCTGACCGTTGAACTTTGCGAAGTATATTGAGGTGTGTTTGTTTGTTTAGTGCTGGCCACCAGACTATAGCACAGTATAACAATATTTGCCTAATAACAGCTGTGTGAAGCCAGTGAGTTACCCTAGGTTGTAATCCCCATTTGCTACCCACTGCTTTCTTACATGTGTATAGGGCTATATTGGCTTTTTTGGCTCTCTCGAGCAGGTTGGGTTTCCAATTTAGTTTCCTATCTAAGATGAGACCCAGGTATTTTGCTTGTTCTGATAAGTTTAGTCTTGTATTTCCCAGTTTTGGAGGACTGATAGTGGGCAAGTTTTGTTGTCTGGTAAAGATCACTAACTCGGTTTTATCGGGGTTAACGCTAAGTCCACAGCCGGTAACCCAGTTTACGAGAGTGTTAAGACAATTTTGCATAATATCTCGGAGGGTGGACACATATTTACCTGAGGTGACGATAGCAACATCGTCGGCGTAGGCTATCACCCTGCACCCCTCTCGTTCTAGTTTACCCAGCAGTTCATTTACCACTAGGTTCCAGAGTAGAGGCGAGAGAACTCCTCCCTGAGGTGTTCCTCTTGGTACAGATCTTAGCGTGGATGCTGCTCCGAGACTCGCGCTTATAATCCTGCCTACAAGCATTTGATTTATAAGTGCTATCAGCGCAGAACCCACCCTAAGCTCCGTCAGGGCATTTGTGATAGCCTCCGCCTTGACATTGTTAAAGGCACCTTCTATGTCAATGAAGGCTATCATTGTATATTCCTTCTGATGAAGGGACTTTCCAATGATAGATACTATGGAGTGGAGAGCCGTTTCCACAGATTTGCCCTTGGTGTAGGCGTGTTGTGTGGATGAGATAGGATTTACTTCTATTTTTTGTCTCAAGTAGATGTCTATTAGTCTCTCGAGAGTTTTAAGAAGAAAAGATGAGAGATTGATTGGTCGAAGGTCTTTTGAGTTCACGTGCGAGCTTCTTCCTGCCTTAGGTATAAAGACTACCTTCACGTGTCGCCATTGTTTTGGGATGTGATTTAGGTCAAGAAAGCTTTGATAGATTATCATAAGCCATTGGCTTATGATATCGTAAGTTTTTTGAATTTCAATTGGGGCTATGCCGTCAAGTCCTGGAGACTTAAACGGTTTGAAGCTTTCTATGCCCTATTTTAGCTTCGATTGTGTAATTATTTGTAGAGAGTTGTCAACGGATGGAAAATGCACCTCTTGTGTTGGAGCATTCCCTTTCTTTGAACAGCCCGGGAAGTGAGTTTCTACCAAAAAATTAAGAGATTCTTCACTGTTGGTCGTCCAGGTTCCGTCTTCTTTTTTCATGAAGCTCGGGTTAGGTGGTGTTCGCTCAAATAAAAAAAAATGCCTTTTAATTTCAAGTTAAGTAGTTTTACTTTATTTAATAAATGAAAGACATAAAACACAAAGGCACGACCACAAGCGCTAGAATAAGCGATTGGAAAGCGAATAACTGATCAGCGAAGCAGAGTCCGCTGATCCACCTAACAAAGCTTGTACATACAGTACAAACAAAACAACAAAAATAAAGCGATACAAATTTTAGTGTACATTGTAGTTATATAAACAAAAACTGAGTGCTGCTAAGCGAGCGATTGGAAATATATAATAAACAAAAAAATGCAAGTTAGCATTTTTGGTGTGACGTGCCTTAAGTGTGAATGGACAGCCATCCGAAACCTATGTTTCGAATTGCTGATAAGCCTTACAGGAATTAAGCTTAAATATAATATGTACAATAATGGGCATAAGCAAAGTTCATATAATTTGAATACAATAAAAACAGGGTTTATATAATAAAAAACAGGGTTCTCCTCGAACAGGTGGACTAGATGCCAGAATTTTCCTAAGTCTCGACGCCTCGGAGGTTTGTGATATTTCTTCACAAAAATTTCTCCAGGATTTTCGTTGAGCTTTGCGTAATTCTTTTTTATACTCTTTTAGACCCATTTTGTAGATTGTCCACGCATCTGTGGATCTAGTGGCTTTTGCCTTATTGAAGAGTTTTCTGCTCTTCATTCGGAGCTCTTCTAGTTTAGTACCCCACCAAGGTGGCTTTTTCTTTCCTTTTGTTGTTTTGAGCGGGCACGCAGTGTCAAGAGCTTTATTCATTGACGCAGTGAGTTTGTCTACTAAGTCATCTAAGGAGTTTTTACAAGTGGGGAGACAAGATGGTCCGTTAGGAAGTTCTGTCATTAGTGTTTCTGTATAGAGATCCCAGTTGACTAGCTTGAGATTACGGAAACTACGTGATCTCGGAGCAAAGTCATCTATGTCAAAAAGAATATATCTATGGTCAGAGAAGGAATGTTCTTTTGAAACTCTTCAATTCTTGATTCTATTAGATATATTATCGGAGGCAAGAGTAATGTCTAAAACTTCCTGCCTATTGCTAATAATAAAGGTAGGTTCACAACCCACGTTACTTATGATAAGGTTAGTAGTAAGGATGTAATCAAAAAGAGACTCACCCCGTTTGTTGGTATCTGAGCTTCCCCAGATCCCATGGTGGGCGTTAGCATCGCACCCGATAATCAGGTCCTTGTTTTCTGCTGCCGCTTTGGAGACCAGGTCTTTTAAGACGTCTTCCGGGAGGACTTCGTGGTCGTGGGCCAAGTATGCTGATGCAAGCCACAAGCTGTTATGGCCCGTCTCGACACTTATGGCCACAGTGTCCTTGTTGCTGATATTAGAGAGAGTAAAAACACTCAGATTATTTTTAATTAGAATACACGCCCTCGGTTTACCTTGCGCTTTGGTGTAGATCAGCGTGTATGAAGGGGTCCTGAGTCCGCATACCAGGCCGCACACTACCCACGGCTCCTGGATCAGGACAATATCTTCTCCGCCCTTGGTAAGACGGAGAGTGAGACTGGTGGACGCAGCCTTTGAGTGGTGGAGGTTAATCTGTACTACTCTCAGCATTAGCGCTGCTAGTAGTAGGACTAACCTCCACGACAGTAATGTCGGACTCATCGTCCGATTTGAGGAGGTCATCCTCTAATGAGGATAACCGGAGGGATCGTGCTAGCTCTGCATCAGAGCTAGCCTCATCTGGTGCAGGAGTGCAGGATTGAGGAGATGAGACGTTCTTAATTGAACTGGAAGCCTGCTCTTCCTCCAATAACGCCTCATCTTTTTTTGAAGACCCTCATTTCTATGGAGGTGAAACCATAGTCTACCACGTAACCTTTGGATGACAAGATAGCCAGGGACTCCTGATTGATGACAAAGGTTGCCGATCTGAAGTCGCCTTTTGGCTCTTCAACCTTTGCCACCTTCCAGTTACCTGTAGGCAGATCATGGTTTCCTGACCGAATTAGCTCCAGGATTGTTTGAGGGTCAGAAGGTTCGGCAGGGATCCGGGAACGCACTCTTGGCCGGTTAGGGATCTGATCCCTTCCAACAACCTCGAGTTTAGCACCCGGCCATACCTCCCCTATCCTGGAGATCGTGATCTTGTAGAGGTCGACTGACCTCTGGTCGGCGCAAGCGATCAGCTTCACGTGGCCCTGATGCCATCCACTGTCGCGACAAGAAGGGCCTTTGCCCGGAAATTCCTTCATAATTGGAATGAAGATAGTAGCCATTTTGACTACTACCTTCCTCCATTTTTCAGGCGAAATGCTGCCGTCCGGATCGCTTTTGTCGATGACCGCAATGGTTATCTGCCCAGCTAAGACATCGCTGAAAAGCTTTGGAGTGGTTGTGTTACCACAAATTTTTTTAGCCATCGGCTGAGAGACCTCCTCAAGAGATCTCTGTCGCTTAGCAGGCGTTGGTTTTGGGTGAGCCTTGACTTCTCCTATGATGCCTACCGCCCACTTCAAGGAAGCTTTCTGCTCCACGGTACGCTGGTTTTCCGGTATGCGCAAAACGCTGTCCGTACTCTTAGCGCAGCTTTCCGTGCAGCTTTGTCTGTCCTCTTCGTGGGTGGCGCACTTTTAGCCGAGGCAGACTTGCTACTTCCACTGGAGCCAGGCTTGGTGGCCAGAGCAACAGTTTCCATCGCAGGTTTTTGTGGAGCGTTTAAAGACCGCATGTCTGTAGGGCGTTTGCCCAATTGAGTGTTTAAAGACCGCGTGTCTGATGCAGCTGGAGGCTGCATCTCGTTGGCATTTTGAGACTGCCCGTCTTGTGTAATTTTGCTTAAGGTACTCATCATCTGGTTCGTGCGACCACTCCCTCCTCGTTAGACTCGGTTCAGGGTCTGCCATCACAGTGGTCAGTAAAAAAGTGGGGAAAAGATGTCCACCGCGCCCTAACCCCAATGCCGCGGTAAGGCCACAGTTACTCCCTGAGGCGGCCAGGTATCAGAGAGGCTCCGTAATAATACAGGCAGTTTTATACTCCCTGCCTGCAAACTATCCAATGGGCACGGAAACGCATAACACCCTGGATTAGGGAGTCGGTTGGATAGCTCTTTGTGCATTGCTCTTCAACAGCCTGTATGACATGGGTGACCCTACCAGGAACCGAAGCTCCAGTCATCATAGCCCGTTGAGTCTTTGCAACCTAAGCCCCTACACCGCAACAAGGTGGCTATCCAGCGTAGGAGTCTCACTCGTTCGTAGTCACTTGTACACTTGGTCACTTGTTCACTGGATCACATGTTCATTGGGTTACTTCTTCACTGGGTTACTTGACTCACCGCTGTGCTGTAACGAACCTCAGCTGGTTCTTTTTGTTTGCTGGGGTAAGCTCAGCGGGTTTCCAGGGTTCTTACAAGAAATTACACTTGGGTTTTCTTTAACAATCGATCTTTATTAAATTTTTGGCCTTTATCTTTAATACACTATAAGATATCTGAATTTATAAATTTGTATTGTTGACTTAGTGGGCCTTATTCCTCCGGGTCTGTCACGTCTGCGTCTCGGCTTAACAGGCGGGCCTACAAGCCGCAGCACTGTTACTCGATGAAAAAAAATGCGAACACGCGGGCTTACAAGCCACGGACAATGTTCTGGTTTGAGCAGGCGGGCATACAAGCCGCTGCTAACAAAAATGTGAAGACAGGTGGGCCTACAAGCCACCGACTCTGTCTACTGCTACTGCAGGGGGCCTACAAGGCACCGACGCTGCTCTTGCCGTTGGATAAACAAGTGGGCCTACAAGCCACCGAAATGTTTATCTATTACTTTTGCAGGTGGGCCTACAAGCCAACGACTCTGCTTTCTCCGTTGGATAGACAAGTGGGTCTACAAGCCACCGAAATGTCTATCTATTGTCTTTGCAGGTGGGCCTACAAGCCAACGACTCTGCTCTTAATAAAAAATATTTCACTTCTCACAATTTCTCACCTCCTCTGTCTTTGCCACTTTCCACTCTTTTCTTCGGTCGGCGTATTTTACTCAAATACTTTTTCGGTCCAATTTCACTCTCTGCTTCACTGTTTTATTATTTGTTTAGATAATTTAGATCACTTGCACTCTGCGCACTTTTAATGTATAATACATTCTCTCCTCTTGTTTTCGATTGCGGCCTATTTATACCATCGTCTTCTTGTTGTTTGTGATAAAGAAGGTACCGCAATCGAAAGTTCTGGGCTGTTTTTCCCGTAACCGAAGTCCCGTACGGTGCAGGCTTTTGTTGTCTTTCATCAGAATTTGTTTCCACATTTGCCCAGCAATTTGCCTTCTGTTATTTCCTTATGTGATCCGCTACTTGACTCTGAGCAAGATCACGCCAGCTTTGCGCATGTGTTTGCGCACGTTTTGCATGTTTCCAACCTTTTTTACATGCTTTCCCTTTCTCTCTCTCTTTTCTAATATAAAAGTATGGGTGTTATTTTTTTTGTGTGTTTATGTGTTTATTTATTCATAATATTCAGTGTTTATGTGTGTGTATGTATATAAATGTAGAAAGTGAAGCCTGAAGTGGCGGTGTTCACCAGGTGCCTTTCTTGCACCTCGGCCGTTGTGCGGCAAAAAATCGCACACGATATTTTATCCGTCACACTCCCCTCCTACTTCGGGCAGGCAACGGATCCTCACCTCCCCTCTCCTTCCGATCTTTATCCTATACCTTACCCCGTCGATTGTACGAATTGAATTCCGCACCTCTCCTGGGCGTCTCCCTACTAGCATCGCCTGGACGGCGATGGTGACAGCCACTGGGTACATGCATTCCTCACCGTCGCTGCTGTCAATATGCAGCACCTCTGATCGGGTACTACCGCTGGAGCTGCTCGGCTTGTGACGCTTGTGGTTGCTGTTGTCATCTTCGTGGTACTCGTTGTCGTTGTTGTGATTGTTGTTGTTGTTGTTGTTGATGTTGTTGTTGTTGTTGTTGTTGATGTTGTTGTTGTTGTTATTGTTGTTGTTGCTATTGTTGTTGTTGATGTTGTTGGTGTCTTTGTTGTACTCGTTGTTATTGTTGTTGTGGTTGTTGCTGTTGTTGTCGTTGTTTTCGTTATTGTTTGGCGGCTCGATCGGCTGTGGTGGCGATGGTGGAAATTCCACAATTGGTCCCGGATCTGGCAAGTCCTCGTCGCACTCCTGGATGAATGTGGCCGTAACCCAGACGGTCTTCATCCTGAAGCCCGGCCACCGCGAGACCTATTCTTCGACGTATAAGTCGAAACGACCCGCAGGCCGAGGCTCCTCTTCTTTTTCTTCTTCATTTTCTTCTTCTTCTTCTTCTTCTTCTTCTTCTTCTTCTTCTTCTTCTTCTTCTTCTTCTTCTTCTTCATAGTTTACGTCACTATTTGCCTCATCTTCTTCTTCTTCTTCGTATGGGTCGTATGGGACCCAGGCTGGCGCTGATGGTGCTTCTTCCTCTTCCGAGGCATTTATCAGGACCCCAATGGGCTCCGCCTCGCTCTCCGTGTCGCTGATGGTTATTATATTTTCCATTTTTAAATTTTTTCCGAAATATATTTTTTTTTTCCAAAACTAAACTGTTCAAGCGCGTGGTCACTGATCGAATAATCTCGTGGTCACCTGTCAGTGGGTGGTGACCACCCTCGGTGTCCTTTAATCTTTATCTCTTTGTTTCCACTCTTTCCCTCTTCTCTTCCATCTTCTTTCATAATCAACAATGAACATACCCATTTCGGCGTAATTCCTTATGTTATACCCTGTGTGTTGGCCCTTTTCTTTGCGTGGACTTGGCAGCACTGGGTTTTCGACGTTTAATTCTTTGTTTATTTTGTGCTGTTTCGCCATTTTATTTTGAAGCTCATGGACCAGCACATCAACATGTAAGTTTTTCTTAATTTATTTATTATTTGTAAAATATTTCTCATTTAAATTTATTAAATGATATTTTCTAGGTTGCTGTGGTTCCTTTTATCAATTCGTTTTCGGGACATGGCTGGTCGTAGTCCGTTCTGTTCGTGGTATCATCATGTAAGTATTTATTGTTCGTAAAATCTTTATCATTTAAACTCAAACGCTATTTTCTAATTTAGGTCGATATCTTCAATTTTTTTCTGGACCTCGCACCGACTCTCAACGAACCAGAGGCCCCGCAAGAGCCATCAAATGGAGTTCAGTTTTTACAAGACCCATGTGTAAATTATCTTTTGTTTTGTTTGTTTTGTGTAATAAACACAAGGCCTGTGTTGTGAGCGCTGTGCTGGCGCTCGTCTTGTGTTTTTTTTCTTATTTTCGCGGTCCGTCCGTCTAGGTTTGCGGCGTGGCGGCGCAGCGTGCGCTGCCCACTTATTCCTTGGCCTGGCTGCGCAGCGGTGTTGCTCATGGTCGTGTGACTGCGCTGCGGTGCCAGTTGTTGACGCAGGTGTCGCTGCGATGCCAGTTGTTGACGCAGGTGTCTCTGCGATGCCAGTTGTTGACGCAGGTGTCGCTGGGATGCCAGTTGTTGACGCAGGTGTCGCTGCGATACCAGTTGTTGACGCAGGTGTCGCTGCGGTGCCAGTTGTTGACGCAGGTGTCGCTGCGATCTCAGTTGTTGATGCAGGTGTCGCTGCGATACCAGTTGTTGACGCAGGTGTCGCTGCGATGCCAGTTGTTGACGCAGGTGTCGCTGCGGTGCCAGTTGTTGACGCAGGTGTCGCTGCAATACCAGTTGTTGACGCAGGTGTCGCTGCGATCTCAGTTGTTGACGCAGGTGTCGCTGCGATACCAGTTGTTGACGCAGGTGGTGCTGCGCTGCCAGTTGTTGACGCAGGTGTCGCTGCGATCTCAGTTGTTGACGCAGGTGTCGCTGCGATGCCAGTTGTTGACGCAGGTGTCGCTGCGATCTCAGTTGTTGACGCAGGTGTCGCTGCGATGCCAGTTGTTGACGCAGGTGTCGCTGCGATACCAGTTGTTAACGCAGGTGGTGCTGCGCTCTCAGTTGTTAACGCAGGTGGTGCTGCGCTTTCCAGTTGTTGACGCAGGTGGTGCTGCGCTTCCAGTTGTTGACGCAGTTGGTGCTGCGCTCTCAGTTGTTAACGCAGGTGGTGCTGCACTTCCAGCGCGATTTTAGCTACGATTCTTGGTCAGACTGAAATAGCTTCAGCTGACTGATATGGGCTGTCCTCGTTCGGGTTTCTCTTTCGCGCTTACCGCGTACTATCACTGGGGATATAAAATCGATGATTTTATATGGGCCATCGAACTTCGGAGCCAGCTTTGCTGCAAAACTATATATCGCCTTCGATAAGTGATGCTGTTTGATAAGGACCATTTCTCCGATTTTTGGGGTCCAGTTTCGTCTTCGTAGATTGTAGTACCGAGCTTGGTCCTGGGCAGCTCTTTCTAGGTTGCGCCGCACAATCTCGAAAATCTCTTTCACTTTTGTTTCTCTTTCTGGGGCTGTCTGTGGTTCTTCTCCTGTGCCAAATGTTTGCTCGTCATACAGGGTTTTTGGCAGCCTTGGTTCACGTCCTTGAATCAGAAAGGCTGGGCTATATCCAGTAGTTTCGGAGACACTGGTGTTCATGGCTAGTGAGATTTCTGGAAGCAGTTCGTCCCAGACCCGTTGTAGCTCGCCTGTGAACTGTGCTATCATCGTCTTGATAGTCCGATTTGCGCGCTCTGTTGGGTTCTCCTGGGGTGTATATGGGGCAGTGAATTGGTGTTTCACTCCTAGTTCGTTTAAGAACTTTTTAAATGATCGACTCGTGAATTGGGCGCCGTTATCCGTGACTAGGACTTTTGGGACGCCAAATCGCGCTAGGATGCGCTCTCGAAATGCGCGTTGGAGGTGATCGCTGGTCGCCTTGCGCAGCGGCATCACTTCAGTCCATTTCGAGAATTTGTCGAAAAATACCAGGAGCATTGTGTTCCCACGTTTTGACCTAGGGAGGGGTCCAACGAAATCAGTGCATACAATTGACCAAGGCTCTTCCGCAATTTGGGTAAGCATCTTACCAGCGGGACTTTGTTGGCTTGGCTTGTAGCGCTGGCATGATTCGCAACGACGAACATAACGGCCAATATCGCGGAACATGCCTGGCCATTAGTATTTATTGGCTATTCTTGCAATTGTTTTCCGTATTCCTAAGTGGCCGGCGCACGGGCTATCATGGTTCTCTTTCAGAACCCTGTCTCTCGAATAACTGGGCACACAAAGTTTCCAAGGAACGCAATCTTCGTCGTTCGCTTGGCTTGCGATGTGTCTGTACATCTGCCCCTCTTCCATAACGTAGTCTGGGAACCCATCTGGGTTCTCCAAGACCTCTTGCATCTTTTTACGCAACCAGTTGCACGTATTTTCTTGTGCATCTCCCGTGGTTGATTTACGCAGCATCTCTTGAGGCTGTCGAGACAACGCGTCAGCTACTACGTTGAGTTTTCCTCTGCGGTATTGTATGTCCAATGTGTGCTGTTCAAGCTCCAATGCCCACCTCGCGATGCGACCAGATGGACTTTCTATTGCGTTCTTCTTCTTCTCCGTCGCTGTCTCTTCTCGCACTACTGTGCATAGTGGGGAAACGTTAGCACTCGTTGTCACCTCGCTACTTTTTAACGTTATGGTGTGGCCGCCGCATATAAGCGTCGCCTGGATTCTTATAAGAAAGTCCATTCCCAAAATTACATCGTCCACTATGTCGGGTAGCACAAGTAATGGGATTCGGCAAGCATCATTTCCCATTCTTACGTCTATGACCAATGATTCGCTCACGGATCGCACAGAGTTGTCGGCCATTCGTACGATGATGTCTTCCTTTCTCTTCTCTCCTGTGTTGGCTAATCTTTCAGCTAACTGCTGACTCACAAAACTCCTGGTGGCTCCTGTATCAATAGTGGCCTCTCGAACTTCCTTTCCGAGGGTAACAAATGCAAAAATGTGGGCTGCGTCGTGTTGTAGGCTTTCTACGGGATGCGAGGGACCGTGTGTGCTATCCCCGATAGGCCTCGCGTCTATCGGGTGTTCCGTCCGTTTCCCGACTGCCGACGACAACATTCCATCGCTTTTACGCCTCGTTTCCCACACTCCCAACAGAATATTACCCATGGATTCCGGCATTCGTGGCGCATGTGGCCATCTCTGCCACATCGTCTGCACGCTGTTCGTGGATTGATAGGTGTCTCCGGAGCTTGAGTAACCATGCGATGACGTTCCTCTCTGGGTCTTTGAACGGGTGCTCGAATGGGTGCCGCGTCTGCATGTATGCATTCGAAGTCTTCGGCCAACGCCATGAGCTCTTCCAGACTAACAAAATCTTTCCTTTTTATATAGAGCTGGTACTCTTGCCGACTGTTCCTGAACGTTCTTTCGAGTTTTTGCTGTTCGCTGTAACTTGAATGTCGCATCAAGCTCTGTAGCGCCAGGACGTAATCCTTAAAAGATTCGCCAGGGTGCTGATGCCTCTGCCTTATGTCGTCGTCCAATCTTTCGAAATATCTCGCTGGCAGAAAGAAATGCAAAAAGTCTTCTTTGAAGCTTCTCCATTCGCGCCACATCCGATTATTATTTCGAAACCACGTAAAAGCTCGGTCTCTTAATAATTCGGGCATCGTTCGGGGAAGATGGTCTTTTCTGAGGCCATACACTTCCACCAGTTCTTCTACCACCGTCTCGGCCACCGTCGTACTTCACAGACCACTTTCTCACTTGGTCAATCACAGTAGCGTACGGATTGTGGTTGTACTGCGCCACCTGTGGTTGTACTTCGGGCATTACTCCGTTATACGTCGGCATAGCTATATGGGTATACGCTGATCCTGTAGGCTCTGCGGTGGAGATCGGTATTTGTTGAGGAACGACATCTTGCATGCTTTGCTTCCAGTTCGATGAGGCGTTGTTGCACCTCCGGTTTTTGGTCTGGCTCTTGCGCAAACGTAGCAAATCTTTTCCTGAGTTCTTCAACAGTACCTTCGCCGCTGAAGTTAAATTCTCTCGCGTAGGCCAACAAGTCGTCTCTTCGCAGTGCGTGTATCCAAGCTGTTCGTACCATGATTCTTTCATGAGTTGCTTTTCCTGTCGTTTTCCGTGTCTATTCCTGTGAACAATAGTCCCTGCTCGGGCGCCACTTGTAACGAACCTCCGCTGGTACTTTTTGTTTGCTGGGGTAAGCTCAGCGGGTTTCCAGGGTTCTTACAAGAAATTACACTTGGGTTTTCTTTAACAATCGATCTTTATTAAATTTTTGGCCTTTATCTTTAATACACTATAAGATATCTGAATTTATAAATTTGTATTGTTGACTTAGTGGGCCTTATTCCTCCGGGTCTGTCACGTCTGCGTCTCGGCTTAACAGGCGGGCCTACAAGCCGCAGCACTGTTACTCGATGTAATGTTCTGGTTTGAGCAGGCGGGCATACAAGCCACGGACGCTGCTAACAAAAATGTGAAGACAGGTGGGCCTACAAGCCACCGACTCTGTCTACTGCTACTGCAGGGGGCCTACAAGGCACCGACGCTGCTCTTGCTGTTGGATAAAGAAGTGGGCCTACAAGCCACCGAAATGTTTATCTATTACTTTTGCAGGTGGGCCTACAAGCCAACGACTCTGCTTTCTCCGTTGGATAGACAAGTGGGTCTACAAGCCACCGAAATGTCTATCTATTGTCTTTGCAGGTGGGCCTACAAGCCAACGACTCTGCTCTTAATAAAAAATATTTCACTTCTCACAATTTCTCACCTCCTCTGTCTTTGCCACTTTCCACTCTTTTCTTCGGTCGGCGTATTTTACTCAAATACTTTTTCGGTCCAATTTCACTCTCTGCTTCACTGTTTTATTATTTGTTTAGATAATTTAGATCACTTGCACTCTGCGCACTTTTAATGTATAATACATTCTCTCCTCTTGTTTTCGATTGCGGCCTATTTATACCATCGTCTTCTTGTTGTTTGTGATAAAGAAGGTACCGCAATCGAAAGTTCTGGGCTGTTTTTCCCGTAACCGAAGTCCCGTACGGTGCAGCCTTGTTGTTGTCTTTCATCAGAATTTGTTTCCACATTTGCCCAGCAATTTGCCTTCTGTTATTTCCTTATGTGATCCGCTACTTGACTCTGAGCAAGATCACGCCAGCTTTCCAACGTTTTGCATGTTTCCAACCTTTTTTACATGCTTTCCCTTTCTCTCTCTCTTTTCTAATATAAAAGTATGGGTGTTATTTTTTTTGTGTGTTTATGTGTTTATTTATTCATAATATTCAGTGTTTATGTGTGTGTGTGTATATAAATGTAGAAAGTGAAGCCTGAAGTGGCGGTGTTCACCAGGTGCCTTTCTTGCACCTCGGCCGTTGTGCGGCAAAAAATCGCACACGATATTTTATCCGTCACAGTGCGTTGGTCAGGTACTTACTTACTTAATTATCTGGCGCTTACAACCTTAAGTCGGTTTTGGCCTCGTATAAGAAATTGCGCCAGCCATTTCTGTTCTGCGCTTGCTGGCGCCAGTTGGAAGCATCAAGCGTGGCCAGTTTATCCAACACCTGATCCTTCCAACGAAGATGTGGGCGTCCTCTTCTGCGTTGACCACCACCGGGCACCGAATCGAATATTTTTTTCGCTGGAGCGTCGTTTTGCATTCGCTCAACATGACCTAGCCAGCGGAGCCGCTCGATTTTAATAGCTAATTCACAATACTGCGTTAGGTCGGTCGGCCTTTGACAGCTAGAGTAGAAACTCACGTGTTCTTATGCAGCAATTCACAATTCGACCTCAAACTTTGCTCGTACTTTGATCGTAAATATCATACGAAGGGGTAAAGTACGGTCAAAGTACGATATAACGAGATGAGTAGCGAAAATGTCCGCTCGGTCGTGCGTTTGACATTTCGTGTTATGAAGGGTTGCATTTTCTTTGAGATTTTACATTTTGTGCTATGGAAGTGTGGTGACTCAATACCACCACATATCAACACCGACATCACAACATACAAAACAACATACAACTTTAATAATATTCACTTACACATTTATTTTAAAAAATTATTATTTAAGATTTCAAAATTGTCAATTTTTATTTATCAAAAATTTTGTATTTTAAATTAGTTATAAAATTGTGTTTGTTGAACATAGAACAAAAAAATAAATTGTAAAAATAAAATTAATAAAAATGTTTAAATAAAATAAAAGTTTAGTTTTGTGCTCACCACAACTGGCGATCCTACCATCACGAACTCGAATATAAGCTTAAATATAAAAACAATTAATGAGATTGTGCAATTATGTAGCTGCCTGCACGCACAAAACGTTCACAGGGCCGCCAACAATCTCTGCAACAAACACAACAAGATCAGCAAAACACCGAACAACAACAGCAGCAGCAGCTACAAAAACTAACGCCACATCAAAAACAATTGCAAGAACAGCAGCGTTTATTGCAAGAGCAGAAGCAAACTTGCACTCAATCCAATAAGCAAATGGGAATAGATACACGTGGCAACAAGTACGTAATAATAAAGACGCCACCCAGTGATTTGATAGTTCAGGCACAGCAGCAACAGCATCTAGAACAACAGCAATTACAGCAACTGAAACGCTCGCCACTACCATCGTCAGCATCAACAACATCATCGTCCAACAACAAACAAGACCCTATATCTGCCGGTAAGATAACGGAACAACAACAACATCAACAACAACGTCATAACAACAACAACATCAACAACAACATCAACAACAACGTCATAACAACGACAACAAGCAAGACCCTACACCTGCCAGTAAGGTGGAACAGGCAACAACAACAAAATTAACAATAACAACAACAGCAGCAAAATTAACAACAACAACAACAACAACAACAACAACAACAACAGAAAAATATCAGCAGCAGCAACAACAATCACAACAGCATCAGGATAATTTACAACAACAACAACAAGAACAACAAAAACAACAATAACAACAATAACAACAGCAGAAGCAAAGTTAACAACAACAAAAACAACAATAACAACAGCAACAATAACAAAATTGGCATATTAATTTTTTTATTATTATTTCAAAAATTGTATCAAATTTTGTAATTTTTTTTTTTTTGTTGACATGTTATAAAATTTTTTTACAGGTTGCCTTTTTAATTTAGATTCTCACGAGGCACACAACGTAGATTCTATAACGTATTTAAGAATATAGGGTCGGAAGAAACCTATATTCTCACTTACGTAGGCACTCCACTGCACTAGGAAACACATTTTAGGAAACACATTTTGAGGTACACGATGAGTCTTTCACACACACCACCACCCCACCCCAGACAACCCCCCACTCCCTTACATACTTCTAACCCTCTCTCACATCTCTCTCATTTCGGCGAAGGTGACCATCGCCCTCTCATACAATTCCAACCGAATCTAGCCAATCCATTTGATGCACCAATGCATCCTGAAGTACAAGCAACGTCAGTTAAATTGCCACAATTTTGGACCACTTGTCCCGACGCATGGTTCGCACATGCAGAAATACAATTTCAGGCAAAAGGAATTACTACTGACAAGACAAAGTATGAGTACCTTGTAACCGCTCTACCTCAAGAGGTAATTATAACAGTGCTAGATTTCATACAGAAAATTCCTTCCTCAAACTTGTATGAAGGCTTAAAGAGAACTTTGATTGATCGACACTCTTTAAGTGAAGCCAAGAGGTTCGACAAAATCTTGTCTGGCACCGAGATGGGTGACCAAAAGCCATCTCAATTTTATAGGTCACTAATTATGTTAGCCGGTACTACAGTCGATAGCGACTTAGTTTATAAAATTTGGCTTCGCAAGCTACCCAAAAGCCTTAATATTGCTTTGACCGGATCTGGTCATAGAGAGCTAGAGGAACTATTGAAACTAGCTGACAATTTGTGGGAAGTTATGTCAGAATCCGAAGTCGCTTCATTCGGCAATAATGCCCAGCGCATGACAAATAACACCCAAAACTCCGAGCTTGCGATGATAACGCAATCGTTTGCTGAAACAACGTCGAAAATTCTAGAAAGTTTCAACAAACTAGCAATTGAGGTCCAAGAATTAAAAAACGAACGATACCGGAATAATTCACGTTCGAACTCGAGAGAAACTAATTTTCGAAGACTTTCAAGACGTAGATCCCCGTCAAGAAGTGTGTCACGACAACGACCTGCCAACTGGGTATGTAGATACCATTTTAGGTTCGGAAGGGCAGCTAGACAATGCGAACAACCATGCTCATTCGGTCAAAACGACACTCAACACAACACAACACAACATAACTCAACAAACTAAGTGACTCCATCATTGCGACGGCTAATGATGGAAGTCAAACAATACTCACACGCCGCCTTTTTATTTACGATAACGACAATCACATAAACTTTTTGATAGACAGTGGAGCAGAAGTATCCGTACTTCCAGTAAATAAATTCAAAGCCCACAAGAAAAATTCAGACTTAATTCTAACAGCAGCTAACAGTAGCACAATCTCAACTTTCGGCAAGAAATTACTTAACGTAAATTTAAAACTAAGACGCGATTTTCCTTTTACATTTATACTAGCAGACATTACAAGACCCATTATAGGAGCAGATTTCCTTACGAAATATGGACTCTTGATAGACTTAAAACACAAGAAACTCATTGATCCACTTACACAACTATCAGTTAACGCAATCACAGCATTTACAGAAACATCACTACCCAAACTAATTACACTAGACAACAAATATACAAATATACTAAAAGATTACCCATCACTAACAGCAGAACCCGACTACAACAAACCAGTTAAACACAAAACAGAACACCACATAACTACAGAAGGACAGTTACCTTTTTCAAGACCAAGACGCCTTGACTCCAACAAATACAAAATTGCCAAACAGGAATTTGATTTCTTAATCAAAGCAGGTATCTGCCGTCCTTCAGACTCCATGTCAGCTTCTCCACTACATCTAGTACCCAAAAAAGATGTGAACGACTGGAGACCCTGTGGTGACTATAGAAGACTAAATGCCATTACAGTCCCAGACCGCTACCCTCTACCACACATACACGACCTATCTATTGACTTACACAACAAACACATATTTTCAAAATTAGATCTAGTTAGAGCATACCACCAAATCCCCATGGCCACACAAGACATACATAAAACCGCGATTACAACACCGTTCGGAATGTTTGAGTTTCTGAGAATGCCATTCGGTTTAAGAAATGCAGCTCAAACATTCCAACGATTTATCAACGAAGTATTACGAGAACTAGACTTCGTATTTGTATACCTCGACGACATTCTTGTGGCCAGCGAGACAGAAGAAGAACACGTTAAACATCTAAATTTAGTTTTTAAACGACTAGACAATTACGGACTAAACATCAAACCAAACAAATGTATTTTCGGCGTAGACAGAATAAATTTTTTAAGTTATGACATTTCAAACAAAGGCATACAACCATCTCCCGATAGAATTCAATGCATTGTTAACTATCTAAAACCAGAAACAGTTAAACAAATGCAGAAATTCATCGGGATGATTAATTACTACCACAGATGCATTCCAAAATTAGCACACACACTCACACACATTTATGATATGATAACTTCAGCATCAAAAACAAAGGACAAACACTTAAGATGGACAGAAAACACAACAGAAGCATTCGCAACGATAAAAGAAAGTTTTACTAAGGAAGTGCTACTTAATCATTTTAATAGCAAAGCAAAACTTCCTATCGCTGTGGATGCATCTAACACTGCTATCGGTGCAGTTTTGCAACAAGAACACAATCAGGAAACAGAACCACTAGCTTTCTTTTCAAAGAAATTATCTCCATCAGAGACAAAATACAGTACGTTCGATCGCGAACTTTTAGCAATTTATCTTACAATTAAACACTTTAGACTAAATAGTGTCTAACATTTAGGGATGGGACGAACATTTACTATATACACAGACCACAAACCACTTACTTCAGCATTACATTCAAAAACAGAGAGAAGCCCAAGACAAACACGACACCTAGAATTCATTGCACAATTTTCCAACGACATCAGACACATTAAAGGTACCGAAAACACCGTAGCGGACGCACTTTCAAGAGCTGAGATAGAGGCTTTCACAACCTCTGAGATTAACCTCAGAACTCTACACAAAGAACAGAATACAGATCCAGAACTACAAGATATACTAAATAAACACACTTACAAATTCGAACAAATACACATCCCAATACTTAACATCAAAATTTGGTGCGAACAAACAAGTTCAGGAACACGTCCATACATTCCACAAACATTACGCAAACAAATTTTTGAACAATTACATAATATTTCACACCCAGGTACACGAGCTTCTCGACGTCTCATAACACAAAGATATTTTTGGCCCAAAATGAACACACAAATTAACAAATGGTCACAAGAATGCGTTAGATGCCAACGAGCTAAAATACATCGACACACGAAGACAATCCCACACAAGATAGACATACCACACGGTCGTTTTGAGCATGTTCACGTTGATTTAGTTGGCCCTTTACCAATATCTAAAGGTTATAGATATCTACTTACCTTAGTTGACAGAAACACACGTTGGCCCGAAGCGTATCCAATTAAAGATACCATCGCCAGTACTATCGTAGATACACTTCAAAAGGAATACATCTCACGTTTTGGAGTTCCTCTGGAAATTACTTCCGATCGAGGTCCTCAATTCACGTCCACAACATTTCGAAACTTCGTTAAGACACTAGGAAGCAAACACATTACCACTTCTGCTTATCATCCACAAGCTAACGGGATTGTAGAACGATTTCACCGCCAACTTAAGACTTCTCTAATAGCGAGTAACAACCACACAAATTGGTACACAGAGTTGCCACTAGTTCTTCTAGGACTTAGGTCCACGGTCAAAGAAGATATTAAGGCTTCACCAGCTGAAATGGTTTTTGGTCAAACACTCAGACTACCACAACAACTAGTAATCCACAGCAGTCAGAACTTTAATTCGTCGGACACCTTGTCCAAACTTAAAGAGGTCGTAGAAGATCAAAAGTCAAACATTGCGCATCACAGCACTAACTTCCAACAATATATACCTCGAGCCCTTAGTACTTGTAACTTTGTCTTCGTCCGCATTGACACAATTCGTAAAACACTACAAGAGCCGTACGATGGTCCCTTCGAAGTTATTGAGAGAACACCGAAATACTTCACAATTCGTAAAAATAACACTAACATAACAGTCAACATTGATAGGATTAAGCCCGCCACCTTAGACACCGAAACAGCACAGACACATTCAACCAAACATAAAACACTAAAAAAGTACACTTTAACCTATTTGCCAACACGACCAAAATTTTTCAGAAGGGAGGGGGAATAATGTGGTGACTCAATACCACCACATATAAACACCGACATCACAACATACAAAACAACATACAACTTTAATAATATTCACTTACACATTTATTTTAAAAAATTATTATTTAAGATTTCAAAATTGTCAATTTTTATTTATCAAAAATTTTGTATTTTAAATTAGTTATAAAATTGTGTTTGTTGAACATAGAACAAAAAAATAAATTGTAAAAATAAAATTAATAAAAATGTTTAAATAAAATAAAAGTTTATTTTTGTGCTCACCACAGAAGGGTTGCATTTACTTTGAGATAGCTTAATATGTGGGTGTTTTTAAGTTTCATGGGATTTGTTATATTAGCCCATGACACAGTTTATAAATTATTTGATTTATGGTATTAGACTAATTGAATACAATTTTTGATGAATTTTATATTATATAATATTGATAAATTAATTTTCATTGATGAAATCTTTTATTTTATCTCATTATCTCATGTTACAATTAAAATGATGTGATTTACGTTATTAAAGTAAAGAAATGCAAGTTTTAATGAATTTTATATTATTTTACTAATTATTAATTATTTATAATAAGTAAACAAATGAAAAAAACTGGGAAGAACTTTTTATTTATGTATTTTAAGTAAACTTTAATTGGTCATTCAATTAGCTATTTTTTCCAATATACAAATCGCATTTGGATTTCGACTTGCAGTCTATATTTTTAAAAGCTCTTTGAAAATAGTATGCAAGTATTATTAAATTTTTATTATGTATGTTATTACTAAATTGTTTAATGTATCTATGTGATTGATTGAATTTGTTTCGAAATCGTGTACACTGTAACTATTTTTGGCATAGTTGAAGAGGAACGAAAAATCAATTTTTACATTTTTATTTGTGGAATATATGCATTAAGACATTCTAAGTGTACTCTGAAGTGTTTTAGAAGTTGTATATATCGGAATTTTTAAAAAGGGCCTGAAAATTTTTTATTTTCTTTTAATTTTTCTACAAAACTAAGTATTATGGATATAAAAAAGTTGTGCTGTTACCTTTTCAATGAGCTATTAACCATCAAAATGAATACATTACTTTATAGCATACTTTATACATATATAGCATTTACGAAATGACAAAACCACCAAAACGCAAGTATGATGTAAAGATAAAATTAATATAAGTAAAAAGCGAATAAAGTAGGCATTACAGGAGTTCGAATGGTAAGTATATATGTTGATCGCGAGTTTGTTTTTTAAATTTTTAATGTTTGATATATGCTGTGAATAAAAACAAATGGCCGCAGTCGAAAAATTGTTATAAAAAATCGCACAATTAACATATACGCTTACCATTTCAATTCCTGTAATGTTTACTTTATTCGCATTTCGCGCCTAAACCACTTAAGAGCGACGTGCAATTTTCCCGGAATTGAACTTAAAAGATCTTAAGGGAGGTTTTACATAATTCTGTTTAATTTTTAGCTGAATTTTTAGGAAGGATTGTGAAATAACGGATAGAGATATTTGAGTGAAACTCGTTTTATTTTTACATTTTTATTAAATTTATAAAAAAAAATTATTATTTTTTGTGACTTCATTTCCGCGTGACAGAGTCGTAAAAAAACAAAATTTTGGTAAAAGTTGAAACATATAATTTCGGGATGACTTCGAGTTTTTTCAATAAAATTAATTACAAACAAAATGGCGGCTGCGCAAAGTTAAAATTAAAAAAGGGCTTTAATTAGAGGACAAAAGTAGCTGTAACAGATTTTTAAGAACTTAAAAAAAAATCGAAATAATCCCTCTTTAACATATTTTTTTAGCTGCTCAGAAAGTTTAAAGTAAATCGGTACAATAGTTACCGAGCAATCGTGCGCAAGAGTTCACAAAAAAAAAAAAACATAAATGAAAATGTAAAGAAATAAAAAAAGTTTCACTCAAATACCTATATCCGTTATTTCACAATCCTTCCTTAAAAATCTGCCTAAGATTTAGGTAAAACCTCCCTTAATACAAATATTTCACAAGGAAAAAATGTAAAAATATGAGTTTCCGTTCATCATTTGTACTCCGCTCTGAACAAATAAAGAAATTTGTTTAAGTTTTGTTGGGAAATATTTCAGTGGCACCTCTGGTCATTTGTTTATATTGTCAATTGTGCAGCTGAAAAATTTGCAAAGAAAATTTACAAATAATATAATAATTCAATAAATAATAAGTCTAAACATACAAAAGATAATGTCATTCGAAGAAAAATTAATAATGCAGGTGAGCGAGCACGAGTACTTATACAACACAAAATCGCGTAGCTATAAGAATGTGCTCAAGCGCGATGCAACATGGACTGCAATAGCAGATGACTTGGGAAAAACAGGTAAAGCTTTCTTTTTGATGAAATAATTGATTGCAGAATAATTATAAGAAATTCCTTACATATAAATCATATTTGCAGTTGACGAGTGTAAGCAGAGGTGGAGAAGCCTTCATGATCGCTTCGTTAGAGAGAAGAAAAAAATGGACCAACCCTCTGGTAGCGGTGCTGCAGAACCTGATGTGTGGGAATATTTTTACTCCCTGCAGTTTATTAATACAGCTTTAGAACCCAGAAAGTATGTCCATATAAAGTAATATTAAATTTTAATAATCATATTTATAGTAAAAAGTGAGTTTTTGACCAAAAAAGCCACTTTTTAAAAAAATTCCAGGAAGCTTAAGGGTTAACACATTGCGAAATCGTTTTGTGGAGGGTACAACAATGACCCAGGGTACATTTTAAATCGAGTTTATCGAACATTTGTTTTTAGCGACCCACCCTGTGTTCACAAAACTGTGTTTACTTGTGAAACGATCTCAGAGATTAATACTAGTCGTATTTTTTATGTTCCTTTTTTATATCTATTTTTTAAGCTATGAAATATTAAAATGAATTTGAACTTAATTATAATTAAATAACACATTTAGTAATTTAATGTTAATAAATATATGTGCAAAATTTGAAAACAATGTCTTTTTCCTTCTATGAAAAAAAATTCAAAAAAAAAAATTCTTTTTTTAATTTGTAACTTATATGCCCCCTTAAGTTTGCTTTTCGAAATGGAAAGAAGCTTTTTCTGTCGGCTAGGAGGCTTATAACTTTTGAACTATTACGAATTTCGATTTGTCCTTTTAGTATGATATTGAACAATTTTAGCTTTCGAAAAATGCAAAAAAAAATTAAAATTTTTTTGAACCATCTAACCAGACTGAACCTGAGGTATAATAAAAACCTTTTCTTAAAAAATTCGGAATAACACCATGATTAGTAGAGAATACCGAAGAAAGAAACAAATTTTTTTTATGAATTTAGTTTTATATTTTATTTTCATATAAGTAATTGAACAATAAACATACATACATTTCATGGGTGTGAGTCGCCAACATACATAGCGATGTTTCAATCAACACATTTCATTTTCATAATATAATTTTGCACAAGCTAAAATGCTTGTGTCAGCGAATAATTAGTTGTTTTTGTTTTGGCTTCCTGTCCAAAAAGCTCAAGTGTCTACTAGTGCATTGACATCTTTTGTGGTTCAGCACAATGCACTAACGACCATGAAATGTGTATTTTGATCGTTCTATATGTTGGCTAGGTTTGTGCACTCACGACCATGAAATCATTATAAGTGTATATGTAATATAATAATATAATATTAAGGCATATGTATGTTTATGTATTTGTAAGTTAGAGTTAAGTTTGTTTGATATAATTTTAAGTTGTTTTTAGTAATAAAATTGGCTGCACTCGAAGCAAACGTTTTGTTTCTTTTTTATTGTTCAAGAAATTCCACAAAAGAGTGGACATATTTTTTGGTGACCCCGACGTGAGTGTTTCTTGTTTTATAACACAATTCTTCAGTATTTTGAGTAGTCCCATGCCATGTAAAGTGGCAGATTCAAATTCGTCTTGGAAGAACTAGTTCATAAAACTGTTCTTGAACTGTCAGAGAAGCAAGCCAATATAATAGTTACTCATCAACAAACACAACTCAAATTGCCAAAGATTACCATACCCACTTTTGATGGCGATTATTTAAAGTGGCAACAATTCTTTGACATCTATACTCAAATGATTCATAATACGGCCATATCAGATTCGGACAAGATGTTCTATTTAAACAGTAATCTTACTGGAGAGGCAAAATCATTGGTTCAACATTTGCCGATATCGAATGCGAACTATGCATCAGCATGGTCTATCTTAACACATCGTTATAACAATAAACGTATCTTGATAACAACTCTGCTCAACAAGTTACTTTCCCAGCCCAAGTCGCAGTCTGAATCAGCAACAGCGATCAGGTTACTACATGATGTGACAATAGAGTGCACGTTGGGCTTGAAAAGTTTAGGTATTGCAATCAACTCATGGGATGCAATACTATTGCATTTATTGACAAATAAACTCGACAAGACAACACATAGTCTGTACGAGCAGTCTTTGAAGCAACCGAGTGAGCCCCAGAACTTACAGGATTTCCTGGACTTTCTGGAGCTGAGATTCCAGTCCTTAGATGCGGTGGTATACAAAGGACAACAGCACGCAGACAAAACCATAAGTATAAAATCACAAAGGACTAGTAATTCAAAATTTTCATTTACAGCTTCATCCACACCAGTTAATTGTAAACTTTGTCAACAGAGTCATCCAATTTTTTATTGTTCAAAATTTCTTCAAATGAGCCCACAAAACCGTTTGAAAAGACTGAAGGATTGTAAACTATGCATCAACTGTTTGAAGGATGGGCATTTTTCTTCGGACTGCATGTCGCGTCGCTGCAAGGACTGCGACAAAAACCACAACACATTGGTACATGGAGCCTTCGAGAAAGGATCCATGGCTCAAAAGGCAAAAGCATCTGGAAATTCACCAGCATCAGGCAAGCAGCACACATCTACAACATCAGACAACAGCCAATCCGCAAAGGAAAAGGCAATCGTTGGGTTTGGTGTTCAAAAGAGGTGCCATATATTCTTAGCTACAGCAATCGTCCAGGCTCTAGACGTCTACGGTCGAACAATTGAGTGTCGTGCTTTATTGGACTCAGGCTCTCAGGTAAATCTCATAACTAGGAATTTATGTAAGAGGCTTGGTGTGGGGTTTTCTAAAAGCAACGTAAATTTGACTGGTATTGGTGGATCGAAGCAATCGATTCAAAAACGTGCAGAAATAAACATCAGATCGAAAACGTCGTCCTACTCTCGAATAATAGAAGCATTCATCCTCGACAGCGTCATTGATGATCAGCCGAATTATGATATTAATCCACACAACTTCGATATCCCACGAAACATTTAGCTAGCAGATCCCAAGTTTTATGAAAGACAAGGTATTGATTTATTGATCGGAGCTGAGTTTTACAGCGAACTGATGATGATTGGCCAGATTGCACCATATAAGGACGTTCCAACTCTACAAAATACGGTATTTGGTTGGGTTGTTCTTGGAAAGGCGAATAATATACGGCCATCCTCACAATTCTGTGGAATAAACACCTTAGACGATCAACTTCAAAGATTCAGGGAACTGGATGAAATTCCTGCGAAGGAAAACACAATGTCCTCAATGGAACGTGAATGCGACAACTTTTTCAACCATACTACCTATCGAAATGCCACAGGACAGTTTGTGGTTCATTTACCATTTAAAAAAGACGTTTCTTTGCTTGGTTCATCACGCGAAATCGCAAAACAAAGGTTTATGATACTCGAACAAAAATTATCCAAAAACAAACAGCTACTGAATGAATATGTAAAGTTCATGACTGAGTACGAGAAACTTGGCCACATGGAATTAATACAAGAAAAGACCATTAATGATCCAAACTATTTCATTCCCCACCATTGCGTATTAAAGCCGAGCAGTACCACCACAAAACTTAGAGTGGTTTTTGATGCGTCATGCAAAACAACGTCAAACGTTTCCCTTAATGAGCTATTACACACCGGGCCCAAATTACAACAAGAGTTGTTTGATGTTCTGATTCGATTTCGACAGTTCAAATATGTCTTCACAAGTGATATACAAAAAATGTACAGACAAATCAAGGTCGAGGATCAGGATTGTGATTTTCAACTCATATTTTGGCGTCCTAATCCTCAACAAAGGCTTAATATTTACCGGTTGAAGACGGTCACCTACGGGATAACATCGGCTCCTTATATGGCCATTAAATGCCTTCAGTCGGTCGGAATTGGTTTGGAATCAAAATATCCACTGGCCACGCAAATGGTAAAAAGAGACTTTTATGTTGATGATTTGATGTCTGGAAGCGATGATCTAGAAGAAGCTGTAAGCATGCAATCCCAAGTGATTAACTTATTGAAATCTGCAGGTTTTATGCTACGAAAATGGTGCTCAAATCACAAGCTGTTATTAAAAGATATTCCGCCAGAGGACATTGAACGCACACTTGACATAATTAAAGAACCCGAAGAAGGTATAAAAACACTTGGCATAACCTGGGACCCAATATCTGATGTAGTTATAATCAAGACGTCATGGAATGAGCCGAAAAGAATAACTAAACGTACGGTACTCTCAGATGTGGCTCATATTTTTGATCCTATAGGCTTAGTAAGTCCAGTAGTAATCATAGCTAAAATTTTTGTTCAGGAATTATGGAAGCAAAAATTTGATTGGGATGCTTCTTTGCCAATGCATCTACATACAAAATGAGTACACTTTAGACAGAATCTAAAAAACCTTGACAAGGTCATCATTCCAAGACATGTACGATGTTCTAATAGATGTGTGGAGATGCAGCTTCATGTCTTCTCAGATGCATCGGAGAGAGCGTTCGGCGCAGCGATATACAGCAAAGCTACTGACGAATACAACAATATAACTGTTAACCTCTTATGCTCTAAATCAAAAGTAGCACCATCGAAGATAGTTACGATTCCTAGGCTGGAACTTCAAGCAGCTAAATTAGCAACAGAATTATGTCAGCGCGTTAAAACATCCATACAATTTAATGACATAAATACATATTATTGGACTGACTCGCAAATAGTCTTCCACTGGATATATTCAGAATCTTCATCATTCAAAACTTTTGTTGCTAATAGAATCTCGTACATTCAACGACATTCTGTTCAATCACAATGGAGACATGTCACCTCATGTGAGAACCCAGCAGATCACATATCAAGGGGAATAATGCCAGAATGTTTGCAGAGCACGGAAATATGGTTTCATGGACCATCATTTCTTAAGCACCCACCATCGCAATGGCCTGGAAGATTTGAGCTGAAGGAGGAAATCATTGAAGAAAAAAAATGCTCTAAGTCAGTACTATGCACATTAAAGGTTGATGACAGCTTCGTGTTCCGAATTAATCACAAAAACTCATTTTCATTTTTAGTCCGAACGACTGCATATATTATACGATTTACAACAATACTACTAGAAAAACATCAAAAAAATCCATTTCTTTTGATGTCTGAAATACATAAAGCATTCACCTTGATTATAAAATCTCTTCAAAATCGATATTTCCAATGAGAAATAAAAATTCTTGCAAAAGGAGGTGAATTAGCCACAAAAAATCGACTGTCGTCTCTTACACCCTTTCTTGACAGACAAGGCTTGTTAAGAGTTGGGGGTCGAATTGAAGCCGCGAATGTATCGTTCGACGCAAAACATCCTATGCTACTTCCTGCCGATCATCCATTCACTCAGTTAATAATGGAAGAACTTCACATACAGCTGCATCATGTGGGACCGCAGACATTACTCGCAATAACTCGACAACGGTTCTGGCCGATAAATGGTAAGCGAATTGCTAACAAGATCGTACACAACTGTATGCAGTGTTTTAAAGCAAAACCAGTACCTATGACTCAATTGATGGGAAACTTACCGGCCATAAGATTACAATCCTGTCGACCATTTTTAAACACTGGGGTGGATTTTGCTGGTCCAATATGGACACATTTTAAGATAAGAGGAAAACGCCCACAAAAATCGTACATCGCAGTTTTCTGTTGCTTTACAACTAAAGCAATTCATTTAGAAATCGTGTCAGATTTATCGGCTGATGGAAGGTTCTGGAGTAGAAGAGGAAGGTGCAAGGCGATATTTTCAGATAATGCTACAAATTTCGTGGGTGGATGCAACCAATTACAAGAATTGTATGAGATGTTCAACAACCGGCAATCCGCTGCCAAAATTAATTCAGAATGCATTGGAAAAGGTGTAGAATTTCAGTTCATTCCCCCACGAGCACCGCATTTTGGTGGTTTGTGGGAAAGTGCAGTTAAAGCCACTAAACATTTGTTGTTTCGAACCATGAAGGCTGCATCCCTTACATATGAGGAATTGAGTACGTTGACAGCCGAAATTGAAGCGATTTTGAATTCAAGACCGCTAACCCCGCTTTCTGCAGATGCCAACGACTTGTCGGCATTAACTCCCGCTCACTTTCTTATTGGAGAGCAATTGACCACGATTCCGGACCATACAATTGAAACAAAAAATGTAAATCATGCAACTAGGTGGAAGTTAGTTTCTTATATTAAAAACGAATTCTGGCGTCGATGGCAAGCTGAATACATATCCAGTCTCCAGCATCGATATAAATGGCGGATTAAATGTCAAAACGCGGTACCTGGGTTAATGGTTCTCATGAAGGAAGATAACGTCCCACCAACTCAGTGGAGGCTAGGTCGTATTGAAAAAACTTTCAAAGGTCATGATGGTCTCATTAGAGTCGTGGATGTAAAAACCACATATGGCACATTCAAACGACCCATTCATAAATTGTGTCCGCTTCCAATACAGAATGAAAATGAAATAAACCAAGACGATGGCCAAGGAGCAAGTAGCAATGATGAATTGTGTAATATCAGAGACTCCATGGTTAAAAAGGACAAACCTGGAAGAAATAAGCACGATAAGCAATTATCGTTAAATTCAGTATCAACAATACTTCTAGCTCTTTTAGTTTTGCCAATGTATGTCAAGGCAACCATACTACCGGTTGTAGAAATAACCAATTTCGATTCGTATCCAGGAATTTACTTCGAGAGCTTAGGCCTAACCAACTTAATTAACAATGAGTGGCATCTTGTGGTGTATTATGACATGCAACCCTACTGGGACGAATTGCAAGGATTCGAGGCTGGAATGAAAAACCTTAAGCAATTGTGCAGCATTATAAAAAATGCAACATATTACGAAAGCCTTCTTTCATTGTTTGAACAGAACTTAAATGATATACGAGTATACAATGAACTGCTTCTTAATTCAAATTTTAATAATCGCAAAATGAAAAGAGGGGCTTTCGACATTATTGGTACTGTTGCAAATAGATTATTCGGTGTTTTAGACGAAGAATACGCTGTTAAAATGGCCGATACGATTAAGACCGTCGACAAAAATGAAAGGACATTGTTTAATATTCTAAACAACCATACTGTTATTCTAGAAGCCACAGCAAATGTCCTTAAGAAAACACAGGAACAAGTGAATCAACAGTTTGAAACCTTTCACATGAAGCTCAGTGATATTCAAAGTAAAGTAAATTACCTCGATAATATTTTCGACCAACAAAGGATGCAACATATGTTTTCTTCGTTAGCATTGAGAATTTTGTTAATGTTAAGTAACTATCAAAAGGTTCAAGCTAGCTTAATCGATATTTTAACGGACTCCCATCATGGTAAAATAAATCCATTACTGCTCACCCCCACTCAACTAAGGACTGCACTACTAACCATCAGAGACAATTTACCACCAGACCTAAAGCTTCCATTTTTTGGTCTCTTATGCTGAGTGTCGTGCTTTATTGGACTCAGGCTCTCAGGTAAATCTCATAACTAGGAATTTATGTAAGAGGCTTGGTGTGGGGTTTTCTAACATTGTAGTACTTGCATCGGGAGATTTCTCTCACAAGTACTTCGCTTCAAATTATTACGGTCAAGTGAAAGAAGGAGTTGATCATTTGCTATGTAATATAACAAAAAATATTGCAAGGTTGAAAGCAACATCCATTCAGCAAACAAACACATCTGATGACCGTGATAGATCAGAGCCAGCTTCTACTGCAATCGGAACTGGGAATGATAAGGTCAACGAGGTAGAATCTGGTACCAGCAGACCAACTACCAGTGACACCACAAGCATGTTCGAAGTTTCCTTCAACGTCTTGCAGAACCAGGAAGGGTACGACGCAAAGTTACAAGGTTTAATTAATAGAAGAAACTCTATTATTAAAATTCTCAATCATCTAATTGAGCAAATACAATCAAAATTAGCGGAACAACATTCGAAACAATATTTTGAGCTACAAATAAGACATATTAACAGCTATTGGTCAACTATCGCCGAATTAAACCTATCAATATGGGAGCTAGTAGGACAGGAGTCTGAATGTGCAGGATACACCATGCAGGAGTATTTCAACTTGGAAGAACAATTTACCACCAGACCTAAAGCTTCCATTTTTTGAGTCATCTCAAATGGACTTGAGCAGTATTTACAATGTGTTGCATGTACAAGGTCGTATGGCTAAGGACCATATCATCTTTAGAGTACAGTTGCCACTTGCATCAAATCATCAGTACGAAACATTTCGAATGATCCCAATACCAGTCAAAATAGAGCAAGATTACCTTATCATAAAACCTTCCTCCTCATTCTTGGTTGTTGGTTTACATAGAGACTTATTTTATCCAATGAGTGAAGCTGAAGCAATGGCTTGCATTAAAGCAATCCCAAATATGTTACTTTGTAAACAATCACAACCAATATACAATAGAAATTCAAAAGTCAGTCACTGTGAGATGGCGTTATTAAATCACCAACCAGTTCAACCATCGTGCAACATTGTCAAAACAAAACAAGCACAAGAATGGATTCAGTTATATAATCCAAATAACTGGATATTTTCTCTGACTAAAGATGTTATCATTAACATAGTATGCCAAGATGAATTTGAATCTGCCACTTTACATGGCATGGGACTACTCAAAATACTGAAGAATTGTGTTATAAAACAAGAAACACTCACTATAACTTCTCATAACGTGCATCCGACACAATTGCGCTCGTCGTTCATACCAACTGTGGACTTATTCAATTTAATCAATGTGACCAATTTCACCAACACGCAGTTACACGTAAAGCCAGAAACGCCCAAAATTTCTACTAATCACATAGAGGAAATCCAAAAACAAATCCAACAGATTAAGTCATTGAAAGCGGGACAAGAACAATTGAGTCCACATGACGTTCATCAATATGCGATTGGCTACCTCGGACTTTCGATCGGCTTCCTTTTAGCGATCATTCTCTTGTGGATCAAGTTAAAATCAAAATTCCAAATGTTGCGGAAGAAGGCTCCTGTACCAATGCCCAGAATGCATGTTGCTGCTCCTGACTCCGACTTTACGTTTAACCTCGATGAAAGAATAACTGTTTGAGCGTACACGGCTCAACGCGGGGAGTATGAACAATAAACATACATACATTTCATGGGTGTGAGTCGCCAACATACATAGCGATGTTTCAATCAACACATTTCATTTTCATAATATAATTTTGCACAAGCTAAAATGCAGTGTCAGCGAATAATTAGTTGTTTTTGTTTTGGCTTCCTGTCCAAAAAGCTCAAGTGTCTACTAGTGCATTGACATCTTTTGTGGTTCAGCACAATGCACTAATGACCATGAAATGTGTATATTGATCGTTCTATATGTTGGCTAGGTTGATGCACTCACGACCATGAAATCATTATAAGTGTATATGTAATATAATAATATAATATTAAGGCATATGTATGTTTATGTATTTGTAAGTTAGAGTTAAGTTTGTTTGATATAATTTTAAGTTGTTTTTAGTAATAAAATTGGCTGCACTCGAAGCAAACGTTTTGTTTCTTTTTTATTGTTCAAGAAATTCCACAAAAGAGTGGACAGTAATCTTTTAAGATATCTCTCATAATGTTGGCCTCTCAAGAAGAGAAGTTTGACCCAATTCTTGCTTGAATTAGAGGAGTAATTTCATTCCTCCACTGGCCTCGTTGAATTATGACATCATTTACATCACAGACATCAACAAAAGTTTTGGAGCAGTAAGCTGCGTCATTTAGTTTAATAAAGTTGTGCAAAACTACTGTTGATTTTATTATTTTTTCTGCATTTGATGGAATCATGTTGAGTGTAGTTTCTAAAATTCTCCACCTTGCCACAAGAATTCCGAAAGCGTTTTCAATAACTCTGCGTGCACGCGATAAACGTTTATTAAAATTTAATTTTTTCGCACTAAAAAGTTTTCCAGGATATGGCCTCATTAGGTACGGCTTTAGAGGAAAAGCTGCATCACCTACCAAGTAATAATTAAATTTTAAATTCGTGTTGCTTATGTACGAAGGTGGTGGAAGTTTTAGATTGTTCGTTAATAAATTTTTCCCGAAAGAGGATTCCGCTAAAATTCCACCATCACTCTGACTTCCGTATGCACCAATGTCTACTGCTACAAAAACGTAGTTTGCATCACATGCAGCGAGAAGAACAATCGAATGATGTCCTTTGTAATTATAATACTCCGATCCAGCTTTTGGAGGACAACGGATATTAACATGTTTTCCGTCTATAGCGGCAACACAGTTTGGTAGATTCCAAATATTTTCAAAATCTACAGCGTTTTGCCTCCAATCATTTTCGGAAAGTGGTTGCATGTACAAAGGCTTAATATTTTCCAAACAACGTCGCAAGTTTCATATATTATTGTGTGCACTGTTGAAAATCCTAGGCGGAATATCCAAGCTAGGACATGTTTTGGAACTCCTTGCGCAAGGTACCTTAACAGAAACCTAAAGTAAACATAAGTTTGACTTTGTTTGCAATTTTAACTTACAACAAAACCAGGAAAAGCCTACAAGATGGTGAAATTGGCTCCCTCCATGACGATTTCTCTAAATGCGGTTCAATAAGCGCACCAGCGGAAATTCACCAGCATCAGGCAAGCAGCACACATCTACAACATCAGACAACAGCCAATCCGCAAAGGAAAAGGCAATCGTTGGGTTTGGTGTTCAAAAGAGGTGCCATATATTCTTAGCTACAGCAATCGTCCAGGCTCTAGACGTCTACGGTCGAACAATTGAGTGTCGTGCTTTATTGGACTCAGGCTCTCAGGTAAATCTCATAACTAGGAATTTATGTAAGAGGCTTGGTGTGGGGTTTTCTAAAAGCAACGTAAATTTGACTGGTATTGGTGGATCGAAGCAATCGATTCAAAAACGTGCAGAAATAAACATCAGATCGAAAACGTCGTCCTACTCTCGAATAATAGAAGCATTCATCCTCGACAGCATCATTGATGATCAGCCGAATTATGATATTAATCCACACAACTTCGATATCCCACGAAACATTTAGCTAGCAGATCCCAAGTTTTATGAAAGACAAGGTATTGATTTATTGATCGGAGCTGAGTTTTACAGCGAACTGATGATGATTGGCCAGATTGCACCATATAAGGACGTTCCAACTCTACAAAATACGGTATTTGGTTGGGTTGTTCTTGGAAAGGCGAATAATATACGGCCATCCTCACAATTCTGTGGAATAAACACCTTAGACGATCAACTTCAAAGATTCAGGGAACTGGATGAAATTCCTGCGAAGGAAAACACAATGTCCTCAATGGAACGTGAATGCGACAACTTTTTCAACCATACTACCTATCGAAATGCCACAGGACAGTTTGTGGTTCATTTACCATTTAAAAAAGACGTTTCTTTGCTTGGTTCATCACGCGAAATCGCAAAACAAAGGTTTATGATACTCGAACAAAAATTATCCAAAAACAAACAGCTACTGAATGAATATGTAAAGTTCATGACTGAGTACGAGAAACTTGGCCACATGGAATTAATACAAGAAAAGACCATTAATGATCCAAACTATTTCATTCCCCACCATTGCGTATTAAAGCCGAGCAGTACCACCACAAAGCTTAGAGTGGTTTTTGATGCGTCATGCAAAACAACGTCAAACGTTTCCCTTAATGAGCTATTACACACCGGGCCCAAATTACAACAAGAGTTGTTTGATGTTCTGATTCGATTTCGACAGTTCAAATATGTCTTCACAAGTGATATACAAAAAATGTACAGACAAATCAAGGTCGAGGATCAGGATTGTGATTTTCAACTCATATTTTGGCGTCCTAATCCTCAACAAAGGCTTAATATTTACCGGTTGAAGACGGTCACCTACGGGATAACATCGGCTCCTTATATGGCCATTAAATGCCTTCAGTCGGTCGGAATTGGTTTGGAATCAAAATATCCACTGGCCACGCAAATGGTAAAAAGAGACTTTTATGTTGATGATTTGATGTCTGGAAGCGATGATCTAGAAGAAGCTGTAAGCATGCAATCCCAAGTGATTAACTTATTGAAATCTGCAGGTTTTATGCTACGAAAATGGTGCTCAAATCACAAGCTGTTATTAAAAGATATTCCGCCAGAGGACATTGAACGCACACTTGACATAATTAAAGAACCCGAAGAAGGTATAAAAACACTTGGTATAACCTGGGACCCAATATCTGATGTAGTTATAATCAAGACGTCATGGAATGAGCCGAAAAGAATAACTAAACGTACGGTACTCTCAGATGTGGCTCATATTTTTGATCCTATAGGCTTAGTAAGTCCAGTAGTAATCATAGCTAAAATTTTTGTTCAGGAATTATGGAAGCAAAAATTTGATTGGGATGCTTCTTTGCCAATGCATCTACATACAAAATGAGTACACTTTAGACAGAATCTAAAAAACCTTGACAAGGTCATCATTCCAAGACATGTACGATGTTCTAATAGATGTGTGGAGATGCAGCTTCATGTCTTCTCAGATGCATCGGAGAGAGCGTTCGGCGCAGCGATATACAGCAAAGCTACTGACGAATACAACAATATAACTGTTAACCTCTTATGCTCTAAATCAAAAGTAGCACCATCGAAGATAGTTACGATTCCTAGGCTGGAACTTCAAGCAGCTAAATTAGCAACAGAATTATGTCAGCGCGTTAAAACATCCATACAATTTAATGACATAAATACATATTATTGGACTGACTCGCAAATAGTCTTCCACTGGATATATTCAGAATCTTCATCATTCAAAACTTTTGTTGCTAATAGAATCTCGTACATTCAACGACATTCTGTTCAATCACAATGGAGACATGTCACCTCATGTGAGAACCCAGCAGATCACATATCAAGGGGAATAATGCCAGAATGTTTGCAGAGCACGGAAATATGGTTTCATGGACCATCATTTCTTAAGCACCCACCATCGCAATGGCCTGGAAGATTTGAGCTGAAGGAGGAAATCATTGAAGAAAAAAAATGCTCTAAGTCAGTACTATGCACATTAAAGGTTGATGACAGCTTCGTGTTCCGAATTAATCACAAAAACTCATTTTCATTTTTAGTCCGAACGACTGCATATATTATACGATTTACAACAATACTACTAGAAAAACATCAAAAAAATCCATTTCTTTTGATGTCTGAAATACATAAAGCATTCACCTTGATTATAAAATCTCTTCAAAATCGATATTTCCAATGAGAAATAAAAATTCTTGCAAAAGGAGGTGAATTAGCCACAAAAAATCGACTGTCGTCTCTTACACCCTTTCTTGACAGACAAGGCTTGTTAAGAGTTGGGGGTCGAATTGAAGCCGCGAATGTATCGTTCGACGCAAAACATCCTATGCTACTTCCTGCCGATCATCCATTCACTCAGTTAATAATGGAAGAACTTCACATACAGCTGAATCATGTGGGACCGCAGACATTACTCGCAATAACTCGACAACGGTTCTGGCCGATAAATGGTAAGCGAATTGCTAACAAGATCGTACACAACTGTATGCAGTGTTTTAAAGCAAAACCAGTACCTATGACTCAATTGATGGGAAACTTACCGGCCATAAGATTACAATTATGTCGACCATTTTTAAACACTGGGGTGGATTTTGCTGGTCCAATATGGACACATTTTAAGATAAGAGGAAAACGCCCACAAAAATCGTACATCGCAGTTTTCTGTTGCTTTACAACTAAAGCAATTCATTTAGAAATCGTGTCAGATTTATCGGCTGATGGATTTATTGGTGCGTTGAGAAGGTTCTGGAGTAGAAGAGGAAGGTGCAAGGCGATATTTTCAGATAATGCTACAAATTTCGTGGGTGGATGCAACCAATTACAAGAATTGTATGAGATGTTCAACAACCGGCAATCCGCTGCCAAAATTAATTCAGAATGCATTGGAAAAGGTGTAGAATTTCAGTTCATTCCCCCACGAGCACCGCATTTTGGTGGTTTGTGGGAAAGTGCAGTTAAAGCCACTAAACATTTGTTGTTTCGAACCATGAAGGCTGCATCTCTTACATATGAGGAATTGAGTACGTTGACAGCCGAAATTGAAGCGATTTTGAATTCAAGACCGCTAACCCCGCTTTCTGCAGATGCCAACGACTTGTCGGCATTAACTCCCGCTCACTTTCTTATTGGAGAGCAATTGACCACGATTCCGGACCATACAATTGAAACAAAAAATGTAAATCATGCAACTAGGTGGAAGTTAGTTTCTTATATTAAAAACGAATTCTGGCGTCGATGGCAAGCTGAATACATATCCAGTCTCCAGCATCGATATAAATGGCGGATTAAATGTCAAAACGCGGTACCTGGGTTAATGGTTCTCATGAAGGAAGATAACGTCCCACCAACTCAGTGGAGGCTAGGTCGTATTGAAAAAACTTTCAAAGGTCATGATGGTCTCATTAGAGTCGTGGATGTAAAAACCACATATGGCACATTCAAACGACCCATTCATAAATTGTGTCCGCTTCCAATACAGAATGAAAATGAAATAAACCAAGACGATGGCCAAGGAGCAAGTAGCAATGATGAATTGTGTAATATCAGAGACTCCATGGTTAAAAAGGACAAACCTGGAAGAAATAAGCACGATAAGCAATTATCGTTAAATTCAATATCAACAATACTTCTAGCTCTTTTAGTTTTGCCAATGTATGTCAAGGCAACCATACTACCGGTTGTAGAAATAACCAATTTCGATTCGTATCCAGGAATTTACTTCGAGAGCTTAGGCCTAACCAACTTAATTAACAATGAGTGGCATCTTGTGGTGTATTATGACATGCAACCCTACTGGGACGAATTGCAAGGATTCGAGGCTGGAATGAAAAACCTTAAGCAATTGTGCAGCATTATAAAAAATGCAACATATTACGAAAGCCTTCTTTCATTGTTTGAACAGAACTTAAATGATATACGAGTATACAATGAACTGCTTCTTAATTCAAATTTTAATAATCGCAAAATGAAAAGAGGGGCTTTCGACATTATTGGTACTGTTGCAAATAGATTATTCGGTGTTTTAGACGAAGAATACGCTGTTAAAATGGCCGATACGATTAAGACCGTCGACAAAAATGAAAGGACATTGTTTAATATTCTAAACAACCATACTGTTATTCTAGAAGCCACAGCAAATGTCCTTAAGAAAACACAGGAACAAGTGAATCAACAGTTTGAAACCTTTCACATGAAGCTCAGTGATATTCAAAGTAAAGTAAATTACCTCGATAATATTTTCGACCAACAAAGGATGCAACATATGTTTTCTTCGTTAGCATTGAGAATTTTGTTAATGTTAAGTAACTATCAAAAGGTTCAAGCTAGCTTAATCGATATTTTAACGGACTCCCATCATGGTAAAATAAATCCATTACTGCTCACCCCCACTCAACTAAGGACTGCACTACTAACCATCAGAGACAATTTACCACCAGACCTAAAGCTTCCATTTTTTGGTCTCTTATGCTGAGTGTCGTGCTTTATTGGACTCAGGCTCTCAGGTAAATCTCATAACTAGGAATTTATGTAAGAGGCTTGGTGTGGGGTTTTCTAACATTGTAGTACTTGCATCGGGAGATTTCTCTCACAAGTACTTCGCTTCAAATTATTACGGTCAAGTGAAAGAAGGAGTTGATCATTTGCTATGTAATATAACAAAAAATATTGCAAGGTTGAAAGCAACATCCATTCAGCAAACAAACACATCTGATGACCGTGATAGATCAGAGCCAGCTTCTACTGCAATCGGAACTGGGAATGATAAGGTCAACGAGGTAGAATCTGGTACCAGCAGACCAACTACCAGTGACACCACAAGCATGTTCGAAGTTTCCTTCAACGTCTTGCAGAACCAGGAAGGGTACGACGCAAAGTTACAAGGTTTAATTAATAGAAGAAACTCTATTATTAAAATTCTCAATCATCTAATTGAGCAAATACAATCAAAATTAGCGGAACAACATTCGAAACAATATTTTGAGCTACAAATAAGACATATTAACAGCTATTGGTCAACTATCGCCGAATTAAACCTATCAATATGGGAGCTAGTAGGACAGGAGTCTGAATGTGCAGGATACACCATGCAGGAGTATTTCAACTTGGAAGAACAATTTACCACCAGACCTAAAGCTTCCATTTTTTGAGTCATCTCAAATGGACTTGAGCAGTATTTACAATGTGTTGCATGTACAAGGTCGTATGGCTAAGGACCATATCATCTTTAGAGTACAGTTGCCACTTGCATCAAATCATCAGTACGAAACATTTCGAATGATCCCAATACCAGTCAAAATAGAGCAAGATTACCTTATCATAAAACCTTCCTCCTCATTCTTGGTTGTTGGTTTACATAGAGACTTATTTTATCCAATGAGTGAAGCTGAAGCAATGGCTTGCATTAAAGCAATCCCAAATATGTTACTTTGTAAACAATCACAACCAATATACAATAGAAATTCAAAAGTCAGTCACTGTGAGATGGCGTTATTAAATCACCAACCAGTTCAACCATCGTGCAACATTGTCAAAACAAAACAAGCACAAGAATGGATTCAGTTATATAATCCAAATAACTGGATATTTTCTCTGACTAAAGATGTTATCATTAACATAGTATGCCAAGATGAATTTGAATCTGCCACTTTACATGGCATGGGACTACTCAAAATACTGAAGAATTGTGTTATAAAACAAGAAACACTCACTATAACTTCTCATAACGTGCATCCGACACAATTGCGCTCGTCGTTCATACCAACTGTGGACTTATTCAATTTAATCAATGTGACCAATTTCACCAACACGCAGTTACACGTAAAGCCAGAAACGCCCAAAATTTCTACTAATCACATAGACGAAATCCAAAAACAAATCCAACAGATTAAGTCATTGAAAGCGGGACAAGAACAATTGAGTCCACATGACGTTCATCAATATGCGATTGGCTACCTCGGACTTTCGATCGGCTTCCTTTTAGCGATCATTCTCTTGTGGATCAAGTTAAAATCAAAATTCCAAATGTTGCGGAAGAAGTCTCCTGTACCAATGCCCAGAATGCATGTTGCTGCTCCTGACTCCGACTTTACGTTTAACCTCGATGAAAGAATAACTGTTTGAGCGTACACGGCTCAACGCGGGGAGTATGAACAATAAACATACATACATTTCATGGGTGTGAGTCGCCAACATACATAGCGATGTTTCAATCAACACATTTCATTTTCATAATATAATTTTGCACAAGCTAAAATGCAGTGTCAGCGAATAATTAGTTGTTTTTGTTTTGGCTTCCTGTCCAAAAAGCTCAAGTGTCTACTAGTGCATTGACATCTTTTGTGGTTCAGCACAATGCACTAATGACCATGAAATGTGTATATTGATCGTTCTAACTATATGTTGGCTAGGTTGATGCACTCACGACCATGAAATCATTATAAGTGTATATGTAATATAATAATATAATATTAAGGCATATGTATGTTTATGTATTTGTAAGTTAGAGTTAAGTTTGTTTGATATAATTTTAAGTTGTTTTTAGTAATAAAATTGGCTGCACTCGAAGCAAACGTTTTGTTTCTTTTTTATTGTTCAAGAAATTCCACAAAAGAGTGGACAGTAATCTTTTAAGATATCTCTCATAATGTTGGCCTCTCAAGAAGAGAAGTTTGACCCAATTCTTGCTTGAATTAGAGGAGTAATTTCATTCCTCCACTGGCCTCGTTGAATTATGACATCATTTACATCACAGACATCAACAAAAGTTTTGGAGCAGTAAGCTGCGTCATTTAGTTTAATAAAGTTGTGCAAAACTACTGTTGATTTTATTATTTTTTCTGCATTTGATGGAATCATGTTGAGTGTAGTTTCTAAAATTCTCCACCTTGCCACAAGAATTCCGAAAGCGTTTTCAATAACTCTGCGTGCACGCGATAAACGTTTATTAAAATTTAATTTTTTCGCACTAAAAAGTTTTCCAGGATATGGCCTCATTAGGTACGGCTTTAGAGGAAAAGCTGCATCACCTACCAAGTAATAATTAAATTTTAAATTCGTGTTGCTTATGTACGAAGGTGGTGGAAGTTTTAGATTGTTCGTTAATAAATTTTTCCCGAAAGAGGATTCCGCTAAAATTCCACCATCACTCTGACTTCCGTATGCACCAATGTCTACTGCTACAAAAACGTAGTTTGCATCACATGCAGCGAGAAGAACAATCGAATGATGTCCTTTGTAATTATAATACTCCGATCCAGCTTTTGGAGGACAACGGATATTAACATGTTTTCCGTCTATAGCGGCAACACAGTTTGGTAGATTCCAAATATTTTCAAAATCTACAGCGTTTTGCCTCCAATCATTTTCGGAAAGTGGTTGCATGTACAAAGGCTTAATATTTTCCAAACAACGTCGCAAGTTTCATATATTATTGTGTGCACTGTTGAAAATCCTAGGCGGAATATCCAAGCTAGGACATGTTTTGGAACTCCTTGCGCAAGGTACCTTAACAGAAACCTAAAGTAAACATAAGTTTGACTTTGTTTGCAATTTCAACTTACAACAAAACCAGGAAAAGCCTACAAGATGGTGAAATTGGCTCCCTCCATGACGATTTCTCTAAATGCGGTTCAATAAGCGCACGTAGAAGCTCAAACGTGTTCGGAGTCATCCTTGTTATTTTGAAAAATTGCTCCGGGTCTTTCCTTTGCATTTTTTCGAAATTCAGAGCATAAAACTCTTCCACGTCCCTTCCTAAATTCAGCTCCCGAATCCACTGACTTCGCACTGATTGCACTTTCTGTCTCTTATGGGCTTCATAGGCAGCATACCCAATCATTCCAAGCAATGCAATGTCCAAGAAGTCTTCCATATCTTCAAAATCCATTTTTAATGTTTTTAAGCGCGTTTCTTACTCGAAAAATTAATAACTTTAATCTCAAAATTATATGCTGCCACCCCTTTTAAAAAAAATTATATACATCTATTTTCTGTACAAATAACACTAAAAAAGAGCACAAGTTATCTTTCAGATTTCTGTTTTGTAATACATGTTTTTTATTAAAATTGCTTTTCGGGACATACATTTTAGTGCAACTGATTTTTTAACACTATTTTTAATTTTTTATTGATTAAATCGAATAAAATCTACTTCCATTTTAAATTCCTTGATGTAGGGACAAGAGACCTTTTGTGGAATTTCTTATGTGACTGCTTGCATTGGCATCACCTAAGTTGATCTTATTGACAGACGCACGACTTGCCAAAGCAACATTCAAGAAGTAAAATAAGAAGGTCGTGCGTTCTGACAGCTCATATGGTAAAGTTTTTACAACGTCGATATAAAGTACGGTCAAAGGCCGACCGACCTAACGCAGTATTGTGAATTAGCTATAATGCGCTTAAGATGTTGTCAATTGTGACGTGGTTTCCAAGACGCTGGGACTGTTTATTTGTTGACACTAGGTATTTCGTCTTATCTGCATTCACTGCAAGACCCATTCGACTCGACTCTTTCGCTAATCTGGAGAATGCTGCACTGACTTCGCACGTATTATGGCCAATGATATCGATATAATCAGCGTATTCCAGCAGCATAATACTTTTGTAGAATATCGTGCCACTGCGTCTCAAATCAGCAGCTCGGATGATCTTCTCCATCATCAGGTTGAAAAAGTCGCACGATAAGAAATCAACTTGTCTGAAACCTCGCGTTGTTCGCGTGTTGACTTCAAATGGGCCCCACTGTTGGTCCGCTGACTCCTTTTTCCCCAAAAAGGGTAACGGGACCTTGTTTGTGTCGCCAATTTCCATCCGATCTCGACCCATCTAAGCTCGACTAGAAATAGCGTCAACCTTTTACCTTGTATGGTATAGTTGTCATAGACGCTGTTTAATGACCCCTATGTATTTTGTTATTACCACGTGTGGGTGCATAGAATGCATGTTGTTTGTGTGTTTTTCTTGCTTTGCTTTATGTGGCTTCGTTACATTGTTTTGTTGTTGTGCCAATTGATCATGTCACTGGCTTGCTGTATGCGTTGTTATTGTTTATTTGCGGGTCACAAACATTTCTTCGATTGTTGTTGTTGTGCTGTTTTGAACATGCTACTGGCTCGCTGTATGCTTTGTTGTTGTTTGATTGCGGGTCGCCCAGCTGCGAGTTTTATGGACAGGGGCGGTTCCCGTGTTTTTGTCCAGGTGCCGTTTAGGGTTGCAGGGCGGGTTCAAGTTTTTCAGGGCCCTTTGTGCAGCGGTGGTTTACAGGGAACTGTAAGGCATAAATTCAACGAATTTATGTTTCCTTACACAGTTTTAAAACGCAAAAAGTTTCTTCACGAAATTCGCATAAGAGAACTTCTTTGCCCCAAAGGGAGAAAAAATTTTTGGTCATTCGTTAAGAGAGTTTAAAATCAGACGCCTTCGTCGATTTCTACTATTTTAACCCTGCAGTAGTCGCGTACCTAAATGTGACGAGAGTGGTCGCGCGGATTACATATGTTATCCGTTTTTTAAAGTTTAAAATAAGAGATGGCAATTTGAAAATGCTTAGTTATTTGTTTTAATTTTTATTATTACTTTATTTTATATTATATCTATTTAAAAAAACAACATAAACATAATTGTTATATTACGTAAAATCCATGAATATCGATTGCAGACAATTGTGAAATTCATAATTTTGCATGACTGGATTACATATGTAATCCGCGCGACTACTGCAGGGTTAAAGGATGACCAAATCTTTACTGACTCGGCTGATAAAGAGAACCTATTAGCTGCATTGTTTACACAAAACTCCCCAATCCCGGCAAGCAATCAGTCACCGCCCTCTATTGAAAATAGATCGTCTTCGATGCAGGAGATATATTTTCGGACGAGAGCAGTTAAAATAGTCCTTGCAAACCTCAACATTAACAAATCTTCTGGCCCTGATGGTATACAACCAATTCTGCTCGAAAAGTGTGCTTCTACGATGGCTCGACCTTTGCTTCCCAAGGGCTCGCTCTACTGATGATCTTATGGCGTTCCTTACTGTAAAATGGAACCATTGTGTTCACTTTTTCAGTGAGAGCAGGGTTGTTGTTCTGGATATTTCTAAGGCGTTTGACCGAGTGTGGCATAAAGCTCTCGTGTCAAAACATACTGCATATGGTGTTGGTGGAAACTTTACTCGATGGATCACGTGTTTTCTTAAGTACAGATCGATTCGTGTCATAGATAGATAGATAGATAGATATGCTTGTGGCGAGCTAATTCAGCTCTGGCACTGCGGCATCTTGTGATGCCTATTGTGCCATACCTTTTCTTTTCTTAAAGCAGTTCGTTTGCTTTAGTTTTTTTCAGAAAACATAATATATTTTCGAGGTTGAGGATCGCAAGGTGTCCTTGAGAGACTATTTCGCTATTTAGGATTCTCTTTCTTATATGGAGAAGGGCTGGACATTCTGTGAAAATATGTCTGGAGGTTTCTTCATCCTCAAGGCATAATCTACATAATGAATCAGTAGCGAGATTCATTTTGTGTAGGTGTTTCTTTAGTTTGCAGTGTCCAGTTATGATTCCGGTCATCATCTTTAGGTCTTTCTTCCCTAGGTTAATAAGAAATTTCGATTTCTTGGGAGAAAGTTCTGGGAATATTTGCTTAGTGCATATCTGTCCTAAGCAGTTCTTCCAGATGTCTTGAGATTCGCGGAATGAGGTTTTTTTGACGTGTTGCTTGAACAGATTCTTACCAACCCCACAGAACGGTTCCGGTCCTGTGAGTGTTGATGATGCTCCCTGTTTGGCCAGGGAGTCTGCTCTTTCATTCCCGTCAAAACCACAGTGGGCAGGAATCCACTGTAGAGTAACTTTATTGTTTTGCGCAGCCAGGTCGTTGAGGACGTCTACAGTCTCCAGCACTAGCTTGGATTTTATGATAGGTGATGTCAGAGCTTTAAGGGCAGCTTGACTATCAGAGAAGACGAAAATTGATTTGCCTCTAACATTGTTCATACAGTTCAGTCTGACGCATCTGTTAATGGCAAGGATTTCCGCTTGAAAGATTGTGGTAAATAGACCTGCACTGAAGAAGTGGCTCTCATTGGAGTGTTCTCCAAAGACCCCTGCTCCCGTGCCTTTCTCCATTTTGGAGCCATCTGTGTACCACACAAGGTCGTTTTCGGACGGGTTTAGTTTCTCGTGTTCCCAGTTGGATCTGGGGGGGATAACTACGATGAAGTTTTTGTTAAAGCGGCTTTTGGGAAGCATGTCATCTAATGGCATGCAGAACTCCTTTTCTCGCTTTAGGGTTGTGATTAAGGTTAGGTGTCCCTTTAAGGGATGGTTTGGGACAGTGTAACCCAGATGGAAAAGTCTGTGAAGGCTGAGCTTCGCCTCCATCTGGATGTGTATGTGGATTGGGGTGAGCCCTAAGATGACGTTGAGGGCTGCTGTTGGCGTAGATCTTATGCAGCCTGTCATACATATCCCTGCACATCTTTGAACTCGTCCTAACCGCTTGATGGTTGATCCTTCTAGCGTTTTGAACCACCATACTACAGACCATACTACAGACGCGTATGTTAGTGCTGGTCTGACGATCAAAGTATAGAGATTGTACATCATCTTAGGGCTTAACCCCCAGTTTTTGCCGCAAATTCTTCTGCAGGTCCACAATGAGGCTGTTGATCTGCTGATGATGCGGTCTATGTGAAGGTTCCAAGACAGTTTGCTGTCCAGGATCACTCCCAGGTATTTTGCTGAGTTGGAAAAATCTACTTTTTCCCCAAAAAGTACCGGGCAAGTCAGATTGAGCTTGCGTAGTTTTGTAAAAGGAACAATGACTGTCTTTTTTGGGTTTACGGAGAGGCCTTCGTTATTGCACCATCTCTGTACTGTGTTCAGTGCTGCTTGTAGAACATCAGACACTGTGTTTTCAAAGCTCCCCCGTATGATGACTGCTACGTCATCAGCATACCCAACCGCCTCTATCCCAGTTTCTTTGAGTTCAACTAGGAGACTATCTACAACTAGTGACCAAAGTAGAGGTGATAGGACGCCTCCTTGCGGGCATCCCCTGGTTGTAGTTGCTTTGAGGGAGGTGTTATCCAGGCAGGTCTGGATAACTCTGCTATTGAGTGTCGTCATAATCCACCTGCCTATGATTGTTGGCATGTCAAGGTTATTAAGTGCCCTATTCGTGTCATGGTCGACGGCATTTCGTCCAGTGAGCACGCCATCGGTTATGAAGTACCGCAGGGTTCAGTCCTGTCACCAACTTTGTTTCTGGTTTTTATCAACGAACTTCTGTCGTTGACTCACAACCCAATTCATTCATTTGCGGAACCCCGAAGTCTTTGGAGATTGAGAGAAAGAGGCAAAACATGAATGACACACTTCTTAATGACCTAAGAAAAATCTCCGAGTGGGAACTTGCTAATATAGTAGAGTTTGATGCTAGCAAGACACAGTGCTTCCTGTAAAGTCATAAGCGAATGAATTGCCCATTAGTTGCCCTCAATATGAACGGTGTAGATATCGTGGAGTCAGAAAATCTTGGCGTTCTGGGTATATCAATACAATCCGATCTTATTGGAATAGATACAATATAATCTCGCTGGAATGATCACATTTTCGATGTGTCGAAAGAAGCGGCCAAGTGCCTAGGTTTTTTAAAACGGTGTAAGAAATACTTCACTCCAACTGATCTACGCGTGATCTTTACCTCATATATTAGGCCGAAAATGGAGTACAATTCGCACATTTGGGCAGGAGCTTCAATAACTTATTTGGAGCTTCTGGACCGAATTCAACGACGTGCGATATATCTGATAGGGGATGAAAACATTTCATCTTCTCTCTCTTGGGCATCGACGCAATGTTGGTTGCTTAAGCCTTTTGTACAGGTACTACCATAGGAAGTATTCAAGGGAGATACATGACCTGACGCCATCAGCTCGTGTGTTTCCAAGGTCCACTCGGGCAGCGCATCAAGCCCATCCCTAAACCATTGTCTTGATGCCCAATAGAACCTCGCATTACCGAGATAATTCTTTCTTCAGTCGTACAGTTAAATTGTGGAATAATCTGCCTGCGGGCGTGTTCCCCGGCAGTTTTGCGCTGTGTGAGTTTAAAACAAATCTTCACCGACACTACTCCATCTTTCCACCCTCCAACTATCACCCTTCTTCCGAATCAACACAATGCTTTCGCATTTAGAGGGGACATCCCCTGAGCGTTGGTTTAGTCTAAAAAAAAACCGTTTACTGCATTTTGAAAATCCGATGAAACGTTTTCATAAAAGTGATCAGAACAAACAACTGATCTTGTATTAACAGCATCGGCTTTCAACCTATGCGCACAAATTCATATATATCTAATGTCCAGGATGTGCGGAAATCTAAAAATAATCACAAATATCTAGTAATATTTATTTAATATACTGAAAAAATGGGCGATCTGAAAGTGGGTGCCCCTTAAAAAATTGGATGCGGCCTTGCAGTTGTGTTCGCGTTTTGACAATTCTTGTCGCAAAAAAATGGCGCGAAAACAGCAGGCTCTATTTTCGATTTTTTCCAACATTTCTGATTGGAAATATATTTATTTCCAATTGACATTGACTTTGTTAGAATAACATTATTATAAATAACGATATTTTTCTATTCAAAACACACCGGTATGGAAATCATTACCTGTGAAAGAAAATTGCACCGTTCTTGACCTTTTGGCTATTTTCACAGCTGTGCACAATACAACGCATGTTTATAATACTTTTTTAAAGTTTATTTCGTATTATTTAACACTTTTTAGTGATGACAATCACTTTTTAATTAATTTCTTCTAAAATTGTTGCAAACACTTCGTACTGTTTACTAATGCGACTGTATGTGTGCGAAACACCATTTTCTTCGTTTTTACTTCTATGAGCCACACAAACGTCGAATTTTTTCTTAATTTCTTCTTTCTTTTCAATACTTAAATCGTTATTATTTATTTTTTGAAGAAACCAATAGAATACAGTATCCAAATTACGATTGCTTTCTGCCCAAACTTTAAGAATTTATTCATGTTGAAATACTTATGTTTCTGAAAATGTCGAATATTTTAAATTCGGGAAAAAATGAAAAGTTTCACTTATCACCTAAAAATACACATTATCACCTTTCACCTGGTATAAAAATTATAAACTGCACGGAACGGTACACATAACTTTAATTCCAAGAAACACAAACAAATTTTCTAATTTCTTGCAAAAAAGGGACTTACACAAATCACGTTATTATAAAAACAACAAACAAAAATAGGCAAAGTTTTTTTACATTTTACTTATATGAATACCTTGATTTATATTATCCATTACTAACTTTATAAATTTTAAGCAATTTGTTGATGCACACACGATTTTTGTTTAGCACTTGTTGACACAGCTGTTTACAAAAATATTGGTTATTTTTAGGCACCAATTTTGACAGCTTGTATAAAAAACAGCGTTGCCACCTGAGCATTTTTTTTTTCAATTTATAATCTCTGAGTGGGTCGGCTTGTTTGTTTACATTTTTTTGCATGGTTTTTATTATTGCTCTTCTTTTTTTCTTTTTCTGCAGGTTTTTGTCTCGCTAGGATTTACTTTCCTGTTTTTAGCTTAATATTTGTCGATCGTCAGAAAAGTAAGGCTCATATTACACGGTGCCCGTTTGCCCGGCGTACAATCGATTTTGTTGTTGCTTTTAACGTAAAACTGTCAAAAACAATTGAGAGTGTGAGAGGATGAACATTTGGAACAGCGGGCAAAATATGTTCATTCTAGCCCGGTGTCGATACAGCGTACATCGTGCAAAACAGTGTTGCTGGGTGGTGAAATTAGAGATTTGGGTGTTTAAGTAGCTAAAAAGTACATTTTTTGAAGAAAAGTGCTACTATTGTACTATAACAGTATGAAGAAAATAGTTGTAGGAAACCCTTGTTGGAATAAAGTGTAGGAGAACAAGTAATGAAACTGAATGAAGTGTCAAAATCTGTCTGCCGTGTAACATACCAGCGTGCAAAATGTGGAAGAGAGTAAAAAAGATTCATTGCACGCCGGGCAAACGGGCACCGTGTAATATGAGCCTAATATTTTTGCGTTATGTCAATCTCGATGAAGCTATAGAAAAATCGTAATTCTGTAACTTTTTAATTTTCATTGGATTAAAATGCACCCAAGGACAAAATTGTAGATAATTTTATCACCTTTATAATGGTTTTTGTTCTTACTCAACTTTTTTAGTTTTCCAGAATTTTCTTTACTGTTTTGACTAGATTTGATTGATCGCCAGAAAAGTTATATATATGCGATTATGTCTATCTCAAATTATTAAGCTATCGCTGTAACTTTTTTAATTCTGATTGGATAGAAATGCACCCAAGGACAATTATAGATTTTTTTTTTATAGTATTATACAAAATTTTATTATCTTTAAAATTCTATTAAAAATTATTTTTTTACTAAATTTATTAATTTTTTTAACTTAATATAATATCTATCTATCTAAATCCAATCCCTTCTGAACCTATATAATAAATATAATTTATTTTATAATAAATTTATTAGTCTAGTTGCCACGCAGGACAATAGCCAGCTAGAAAAATAGCTTCTAGCTAAAAAAAAAGATGGACATAATCGCATAAATATAACTTTTCTGGCGATCAATCAAATGTAGTCAAAACAGTAAAGAAAATTCTGCATAACTAAAAATTTGAGCAAGAACAAAAACGATGCAAAAAATTTTAGTTAAAAAAATAATTTTTGATGTCATTTTAAAAAAATAAATAAATAACTGGTCATTTCAGTCCTTGAAAGGATTTTGGACCTAGCTTCTTATGATCAATTGTGTTGTGCGTGTTATTAAGTTTGTACACAATTGACCGAAAAACGGACCTGCAGGTTTAACGCCGACTCCTAATGCCGTGGTTATGCTTACCAAACATGATTGCCGAACATTTTTTGTTGTTATTGTTTCACGTATAAACCGAGAAATTAACTTTTTCTCAAATTCATTCTCTCGCTCTCAGACCGAACATTTTTGATTGCTGATCGAAACACCAAACATGCCGAACTACCGGTGTTGCCTGCATTCATTTTGTATAATAGCATCAAAAAAGTAGTAAAAAGTATAAAAAAGTATAATTAATTGTGTGCTTAAGCAACCCTTACCACAAAGTGCAAGCAAGACGGAAAAATTTGTGTGCAATAAATTTCAATTTTATTTCTTTCTAATTTTAAACACTTTCTGATCTCATTTTCCTCCATTCCTTCACAATACATGTGCTCGTCTTACATTTTTTCGACTGCCACATAGCTTCAGCAACTCCGATTGCATGTTGCAAAATGATCGACGTTGGTTTTTTTCAAAATATAATGTCCCTTGCATAAACAATTCCATTATGAATTAATTCTTAATTTCATTTTTCATTTTATAATAAATAGGTAGTATGTATAAAACTACAAAACTTTGTGTTTTGACACATTATTACATGCAATGCAACTGTTCAACAACCATAGCATAACCACCCAAAAAACATTTCAGAGAAGAGAAGAAATTGACGAAAATGAACACCAAACATGTTTGGTAAGCATAACCACGGCATAACGGCGATGAACGGAATGTTCTTGTTCTCAAGCATGGTATAATAATACAAGGTAGCATTGACAACTGCTTATTTTCTCTTCTACAAGAAAACATCTCCTGTCAAAAACAGTTTGTGCAAATGCATCTGCAGCTGCTGAAGTTGTTGTTTTTTTTTCACTTCTACGTTTTCAGCATTGTTTGTCTTTTCAATGGTCGATTGTGTGCGCTCTCTTTTTGAGTATATTTTTTGACAGGAGATGCTTTCCCAAGCAACTGTCAATGCTACCTTGTATTATTATACCATGGTTCTCAAGAAGCTTTACATGGCATTTTGATTACTCTCTGAGGTTTGCCATTGTCTGCAGAGAGGTGGCGGCCGTACAAAAAAAATAATTTCAATTCAAATAATTTTCTGTCGCTGCTGGGGTTCGAACCTGGATCTCCAGGTTCGTTGACAAAGAGGTCACGCACTTTATCCAACTACGCCACGGACGCCATTGTCATTTTAAAGGTGATAAAATTATCTACAAGTTTGTCCTTGGGTGCATTTTAATCCAATGAAAATTAAAAAAAGTTACAGAATTACGATTTTTCAATAGCTCCATTGAGATAGACAAAATCGCAAAAATATAACTTTTCTGACGATCAATGAAATGCAGCCAAAGCAATAAAGAAAATCCTGCAAAAGTGAGAAAGTTGAACAACAACAAAAACCATGCAAAAAAAAATGTAAACAAACAACAAAGGGCATTAACAACTTAACAGAACACTGTTAATGTAAATTATACGCGTTCGAGTTTAGTTCCGATGATAGATAATTGAAAGCTATCAACCTTACATTTAAATTCCCTAATTACTTAATTTTTCACAAGATAACCTAGAACAGATCAAAAGAAATTACAATATTTAATTGAAAAATATTTATTTTCGAAGAGAAACTTTTTATTATTTAGAAAAAATGTTTTCGAAGATAAATATGTATCAATACATACAATGCATAAAATTTTTAAAAATAAAAATTTAATGATAAAATTAATTTATTAATAATTTATTAAGGAAATTAAAGAAATTATCAAGTGATAATATGAAAGTGTTTATTACCATTAATAATAATAACAACTATAGATAAGAAACGTATACATAACCATTATTTTAAATTAAATCAATTTAAAAAATCTACATTTTAAAAAAGTTCACAAATTTCATCAAAATTCGCAATTTACGAAAAAGATGTCACGAATCAAAAGACGCGGATTATAAAATATTACATAGCGCTCTCAAATACTTTAAAACCTATGTGGTTTTTCAATTTAATATTGTAATTTCTTGTGATCTGTTAAAAATTAAGTAATTAGGGAATTTAAATTTAAGGTTATTTCCACAACATTATTTGCACTAAAATAGAAAATTAAACTTATTACATCAAATAGAATATAAAACTGTAAAATAAATTTTTGTAAACATTTTTAATGTAAACTTGTAAGAAATGATCTTCGATTGGGCCGAAGTTAAAATACTCCCACGGCCGAACAAAAGTATATTCAAAGTCTTAAACAGTCAATAAAATAAAAATATTCGCTTTTGTTTTTTTATAAAGTCACTTTGTATGGGAGGTAGGCGTGATTTTCACTCGTTGAATTCTTACAGCGAATATTAAAGCTTCTTTATAAAATTTCAAGTTCATATATTAATTTTTGTGGAATTAAAAGAGATTTTAATTTTTGATAAAGTCACTTTATATGGGAAGTAGGCGTGGATTTCATTTGATTTGATTGAATTTCATACTCAGAGTTTATATTAAATATCAAAGCTTATGTGCAAAATTTTAAGTCCATATATCCGTTTTGATAGTCACTTTGTATAAGAAGTAGGTGTGGGTTTCATCCGATTTGGACAATTTTCGAACTTGATCTATATCTTTTAGATCTTGATGATGCTGATGTTGATGCTGATGTTGATGTTGATGTTGTTATTGTTGTTTTTGTTGTTGGTGTTGGTGTTATTGCTTTTGCGTTTTTTTTATTTGCTTTATTTGCAAAAGTGATGCATATGGGTCACATTAGGCGGTTCCCTTAGGGGACTCATGACGCTGCCAATTTTTTTTTTATTTTTATCATGTACCCGAAAACCTCACCACATTTTTGTTCTTTAAAATTTTCCTTAGCACGAGTAGTCACAGAGTTAAAATTCCATGCAACGTTTTTACATGGATGTAGCATTTTTACTGCATTATGTGGTTGCAACCCTGAAATCATGATGATAAGAATTTTTTTGTAATTTCGTTGTGAGGCGTAATAACAAATCTATGCTGTCGTAAAACAAAATTTACCGCAGCACGTCTCCTGAGTGAGTAATAATTCCGCGTAACGACATTACATTTCTGTTACATATGCTGCTATATTCTTGACCTGATGCCGTTAGAATTTTTGAAGCGAAGCTTTTTACGCCTCGTTCTGCGATTTGCTAGAGTGAAATCAGAAAAAACGACACTTTTTTCCGACACCTTTTTTCTTAGAATTGATATTGTTTTTTGCTTGCATCAATTGAACCAGAAAATGTTAAATTAAAAATAGTTTCTTGCCCGCTGCAGGAATTGAACCCACAACTTACAGTTCTATCGTTTGTTGGTGCTTTCCTCTAACCATTACGCTAAAACCCTTTTTTTCACAATTTTGTTGATTCAGTGATAAACATTAGCTAAAGCTTCAGCAGATCACTATAATCTATTACTTTAAGAAAGGATTGTGTGTTGGCTATTCTAGGACTGTGTATTGGCTAGCCAACCGAGAAAAGTAGCAAACACAACGAACTAGAGCAAAGATAACTAAATTTACCGAGCTATGGTTTGAATCTTCGGTTTGTCCATGCGAACTAAAAGAACGAACGAACTAAAAGAAATATTCACTAAGGATTGTGTATTAGATGTTGTTTCTACTTCCTACTAAAGGTCGTTATAAATATCGTTAAAAATAAACAACCTGTAAGTTGATTAAATTGTAACAAAATTAATGATTTTTGTATATTTATTCCCTACAACTGCACAGGGGCTTTAAGGGAGGGCCGAAGAGGGTTAATATATATGATATATATACTTTGTTATTTTAAAGTTTTGAATTTAAAAATTATTTTAATCGAAAAAACGCTATTAAATTATCAAATCTATGAATTTGCGAAAATGCTTCACTTCTCTCGTGTGTCCAGTGACGCACCTGTGTTTTTTTTTTCATTTTTGTCGTAAGGCCAAGTATAAATCCTTCAGTTTCCTTTTCAAGCATTTATCGTAAATTATACACTCATCGAGTAAAAATTCAATGCAACGCCGCTGCATGAAGGTTGCATTGTCGGTCTTTGAATGCCTCTCTCTTTGTCCCCATGACGTCAGAATTTTTCGTCTAATTTTGTTGTGAGGGCTTAGAACAGGCCTTTATTGGTGTATTATATTCTAGCACTATCTATTATATTAATCCTAGCACTAATACTCAGCGAGTAATAATTCCATGTAACAAATTTTCAGTTGCGTTGCTTAAGTAGCTTCCACCGCGTCCCGATGACGTTTTGAATTTTCGTTTTATTTTTATAATGAAGTCAAAGAATCAGCCTTTACAGTTTTACCATTTTTTTAATCATATCTCTTAAACTCAGCTAGTAAGAATTCAATGCAACGCCGATGAATTTTGAAAAAATGCATTTTTTAACTTTTTTGGAAACCTGCGCGGTAAAACGTAACTTCGTCACGTCAAAATGGTGCGGTAATCTAAAAATAGTCCATGAAGCCTATATGAACTCAAGAAGTACAGGGTGCAGTCGACATTTCGACGTTTCTTGCATGGGAAACAAGAGACTCAAACATGGTTCTATTCCCAACATTAATCTTGGTAAGTAAATTATTATTACCTTAATTATTATTACTGTTAACAACACTGTCACCTGCAACGCTGCTTTTACTTTCTGAACACATTCGAATATTTCTATATGGCCCATCTGGCAACACTGTTTCCTTTGTATTTTTGTATGTACTTTTTAATTTTCTTCATAATTGAATTACTAACGGCTAGGAGAAGACCAAAATTGTAAGTTTTTAGTTATTTTACTTGTTTCATGTATTTAAACCTATCATTTTCTTATTGGAATAAAGTTTTAAAGCATCCAAGCTCATCAAATTGGAATTTGGCCGTGTATTCGATTTTCAACAATTAGTATCATCAGCATTATTATTATTACTAGTATTATTAAAGCTATTATTATTATTAATATTACTATGACTAATTTTTTATTCGTTTGTTTGGTTTGGTAGTAGTACAATGTTTTTATGCCACTATTTTAAGTGAGCATTCTCCTCAACAGGGCTATAAAAATAGCAATTTATCCATTTTTTAACCGACTTCAAAAAGGAGGAGGTTCTCAAGTTCGTTGGTTTCTTTTTGTTTTTTTTTAATGTATGTACATCGATAACTCAACCGTGGCGTAGTTGGTTAAAGTGCGTGACCGCTATGTCAACGAACTTTGGAGGCCCAGGTTCAAACCCCAGCAGCGACAGAAAATTATTTGAATTAAAATAATTTTTCTGTACGGCCGCCACCTCTCTGCAGACAATGGCGAACCTCAGAGAGTAATCAAAATGCCATGTATAGCTTCTTGAGAATGAGAGCATTCCGTTCATCGCCGTTCGGAGTCGGCGTTAAGCATGTAGGTCCGGTTCTCGGTCAATTGTGTACAAACTTAATAACACGCACAACACAATTGATCATAAGAATCTAGGTCAAAGTCCTTTCAAGGGCTGAAATGGCCAGTTATTTATTTTTTGTTTTTTTTTTTAAATCGATAACTCCTAAAGCACTTGCCCGACTTCGTAATTTTTTGTCAACATATAGAGACCATGAACATGAACGGAGGTCCTTTCTTAAAGGGATTCTAAAAAGGGCGTGGCACTTTAATAAAAATTTGTAAAGAATTGAGAATACCCAACAAACAACTGAGGAGAATGGACCCTTAAACTACTTTCTCTGTTACTATGTTGTGGACACCTATTATCTTTAATTTTTAGGTCACACAGATGAAAACATCTATTTGCCTGAGCTGAAATGTGCACTTCGCGAGTGTATTAGACTGTGTGATGTTGCTGGAGATGTTCCCAACCTGCCCAATTCGTCGCCAAGCTTGGCTCGAGGCAATAGTTTGGAGAATATAAAAAAAAGAAATATTTATATATGTGAAGAGCATTTCAAGTCGGCTGATATGCACCACAGAAGGCTGAAAGAGACTGCATTTCCAGTACATGGAATAACAGTTAACATAGAGCCTCTCAACATCGAGAGCAGAAATATATTTGAGGAAGCTATAGAAGAGCCGCATGAAAATCTGTGTGAGAACTGCTACAAATATTGTAAGCTCGCAGATTTTCATCGAAAAAATTCCGTGTCTCTAAAAAAAGAAATTACGAAAAAGACATTTTATTTAAAAAGACACAGGAGGGTCTTTTAAAGAAATAGATTTTTTAAAAGAAAAAATAAATAATTGCCTCATTGTGTTTTATGAAATTTTGTATTTCGAAAATATCATAAGAAGATTTCGAGAAGATAGAAACATGGTGTTATGAGCATGAACGCCATATAATATTGTTAAATACTTATTATATTGATAAATAATTTATTCCAATTTTTTTTTGTTTTGTTTATTTTTCTTATTTCAGGTGACAAATTGTATCCCACATTGTTGGGTGTTATTTTGTCTATTCTGAAATGTGGCTTCAACGTGAAAGCTATCATAGCTGATGCATCGAATGCGCTTTCTGTAAACAAACTGACCAATCAAAAGATTTATGTATTATATGACTATATAAGGAACACTTTGCTTACAATAATAACCGAAAAAGGGGTGGCTAGTTGCGAGGTGCTGAGATAGGTTTACAAAATCGAACAGACCACTACCCTATGAATGTTGCCTAAAATTTCGGATAGGCACAAAATGAGGGTTGGACTTGCAGTTCAGGTACTTAGTAATGCAGTTGTTTCAGCTATTCGTCAATGCATAGTTGGAAATCTTTTTTCCAACGAAGCAAATAGGACGAATGCTGAAGCAACTTTGCATTTTTTTCTGAAATGCAATGATGGATTTGATTATTGTGATAGCAATAATTTTTACGATAAAAATGTAAATAGGCATCCGGTCACAAGAAACTGACAAATTGGAAAAACCTAAGAAATTCATTTGTTTCTTGTAAACGCTGCAACTGCCAAGCAAAATACAAAAGAAAAAAGCTGTGTGCCTATGACCACACGATAGAAGTGATAACTTCTCTTTTCAAATTTTGAAAGATATATTGATGTACATAAATAATAACATTTATGTTATATAACAAATGGCGAATTGGAAGCATTTTTCTGTAAATTTATTTATTCCTTTTATTGTATTCTAAGAATGAAAGAATAGGTTTTTGGTAGTTGAAATACGGCACAAAAACTTTAGATTCAAATTTATTTATAAATCTTGAAAAAAATAAGAGTAGTTCTGCATATGCCGGAAGTATGGAAGCTGGGCCATGAAGACGGCAAACTATAAAATCCTGTGAATATCCGAAAATGAAAAAGACTCTCTACAAATGGTTTTTAAGACATAGAAATCAAACCCGTCCTTATGCATCAATATCATCAAATCAAAAGCTCGCAAATTGCATAAAAAACTACAAGAAAATTAGGGATATTTGAACGCAAGTAATAGTTAGGCGTCTAATTTCAAAAAGAGGCATGGCCTTCGCAACATAAGAATTTGTGGAAATACAATTTATTTAATAAGTCAGAATCTGTCGTACGATTTTTAATCCAGCTTAGAAATAAAATAAAGCAGCTAAATCTTTCAACAAAATAGATTTTTAATGCTGATGAATCCGGATTATTCTTAAGACAGATTCCAAATAAAACACTGCTGAGCTGCAAGGAAACATCTACTCCTGGTCTCAAAATTAGTAAAACAAGAATAAAATTCCTTGCCCACACAAATCTGGTACACATAAAGTCAAACTTTTTGTACCTATATATATTCAATGGTCTTAAGAAAATTATTTTCCAGTTAAAGATACTTTTGAGAGATAGTTCCTAAAAAATGTCGAAATAACAATAACAAAAAAATACACACATAAAAGCCAAAGCCACATACCTATTTTTGTACGTACACACTGTAAAAAGCACAAACTTACCCAACGGGCCGGCATGTCAGCAGCTTCCTACAGGAGCAAAACGTCAGCACTTATTTTTGTTGTTGTGCAAGCGAACAGTACACTGAGAGCGCTCAGTAACGGACAAAAGAAAAAAATCGAACAACGGAAAAAACGATCAAAGGAAAAAACCGCGTGGTATGCAAATAATCAGTGGTTTGATGCAAGTGCGCCTGTAAACAAGTTTTGAAAATAGGTGTTTTTTTGCAAGTGAAATTTCTTAAGTAAGTAATTTATTTTTACTTTATCTTTACGTATCTTTAATTTATTTTTAATTAATATTTTATTTACTTAATCAATCAAAAACCATTAAAAGTTGATGTAGTAATTATTTCAGAAGAAATGCAGATTTTTCATTGATTTGTTCAAAACAAAAACGAACTGCTGACCCAAAGATTTCTAAGGATGGCCTTTTGAAGCAGTATCGATGGTTGCGAATCTAACCCTTATTTTCGATAAAATTAAAAATTTCTCTCTCTCTCTTCCTCTCTGCAGCTCTCTTTTTGAGGCAGACAAAATCAAAAAGAATGCAACGAACTGCTGACCTAAAGCTTTCCAAGAGAGGCCTTTTAAAGCAATCCAAAGTCAACTAAATTGGAGTGTTTTTTCTTTCAGCTTCAGATAACTTGCAAGCACTCCAAAAGGCCTCTGGAGTGCTTTTTTTCCCGCTGGGTACTCACGCATGATAAAATTGTTGACACAAACAACAACAACAAAATGCAAACGTGAGATTGTGTGTAGCAACGACTATGATGCGAGTGCGCACATGTTCGAATATACAAAAGCAGCGGCAGAATCTAACTGTATGCTGACGATTGAATCGAGAAAATAACTGATCAGAAATTGCCAAACGCGCCTAAAGAAGTTATCACTTCAAAAAAAACAAATGTATTGCAGGCTTATTTTTACGTTGCGTACAATGGTTTGCTTGGTAAACGATCTCTTCCAAGATCCCAATGTTAAATTTGTAATTCTTGGAAGACTGAACCAAGACTGAACAAAATTTCTTTGCTGTACTTAGATCACAGCTTTTTTTTATTTTATTATTTTACTTAGATCACAGCTAGGCAACAACAATGAGCCATCCGTGAGCGAAGTACAATACCTCTCAGCAAGAATTTTACCGATGAAGCTCATGACACAAACTTTTTATGCTCGAAATTCAAATTGTGAAAACGATAATGATCTTATGCTGGAATGGAACTTCACTCCATCCGATGAAGGTTCGCTTTATATTTTACCAATCGGTCCGTTGAAATATAAGGCGAACCTTCATCGGATGGAGTGAAGTTCCATTCTATTTGAAAGCTATTTGAAACAATACTAGAAGAATTAGAGGAAACTTCTGAGCCCACTTCCTTAAGCCCGTTGGAAATAACAGTGGGTCATTATTTTTTTGGGTATGGTTTCCGGCTTGCAAAAGCATATTGTGAAGTCCTGCATTGCACACTCAAATCATTTAACTCCAGGGTGGTTCTACAAAAATTATAGTTGTTTTGAGCACAGGCAAACCATTCTAGATTTTCTGATAACTGTTTTGATTCGAAAAAACTCAAAATGGTTAAAAGAAAAAATAGAATCCAAAGGAAAAACCAGAAGAGATCCCCATTTTACGGAAAGCAAGCAAAATGCAATGCAAAGATGCAAGATTTGCTAATAGTTAAAAAGTCCGTTTTTCCGTCTGAAAGTCTGTCTGTCAATTCGTCCTTCTGATTTTTTAAAAGAATTCGTCTGTCACTTTGTCCGTTTGTCCTTTTCTCTTTTTGTCTGTCAGTCTGTTAGTCTGTCCAAATGTTAATCCGAATGAATTTGCTGCCGAAAATCGATGTTGATGCCTAAGTCCGTCTGTCCGAAGTCCATAGTCCGTCTGATTGAGATTTTGGTATTTTTAAGAAAGTTTTTGCTATCACAATAATAAAGTCCATCATTGGTCGTCCTCTCAGCACTGTGCTACTAGCCACTGAATGGACCGAATTTTTTCAGAAGCAATGTGTTCCTCATGCTTTTATTCACTTATGTTTTTTGTTTTTTGCTTACAAATATTATTTTTTGCTTTTGGATATTAGACGAGTTATTCGCTGATAAAGTTGAGTATTTGAATCTAGGAAAGATTTTCGGGAAAAAACTCAAAAAAGTTTTTTTTTTAAAAACGGTTAGAAAATGTATGCAAAAGTGTTTCCTCATTGTAAAAAGTGTTAATATATTGTATTTTGCACATATAAAAATTGGGTTTAACTGTGGCATGGGGCAAACTAGTAAAAGCACACATTTTATATGGAAACCCTACTGATTATTAGCTTTTATGATAATTTATCTATATATTTGAAAAAAATCGTTAAAAACCTAAAATTTTTATACCCATATTGTGTACCTTATCTGTAAAAACAAACAAAGTGCTAAGATATTAGTACATTTTAAGAAAAAAAAAATTCATTACCAACTTAAAAATTTAAAAAAATAAAAAATGTAACTTTTAAAATTGTTTGCGCTCAAACAAAAATTAATATGGAATAATTGCGTCTACGTCAATATTGCTATATTGACTAAAAACTGTTGAAAATTGAAACAACAAAATTGCAACAACTATTAGATCAACAAATTGGATACCGTTATTTGCGTCTTTTTAATACCTTTCGTTTGAAATTTGTATGCGTTTCTATGGTAAATAGCAGAGTTATGGTAAAAAAACCAAATTTTGAAACGCCATTTCGAAACACTAAACATTCGATTGAGCACATATAAAAAAATACGTCAACCTTAGAATTTTATCCTTTAAAACATATCCGAAAATCATTCAAATCGGCGTTTGACACTTGGGGACCTTTCCTTGTTAGAAGCAATTTTACCCTCATGCTTTTTTAAGTATTTTTATTTTTTTATGGATGTAAATTCTTACAGCCTTATTCATAAAAATATTTTATAACAGTTTGTTAACGTTAAATAATTAAAAACTTTTTATAATAAAAAGTCTTCAAAAATTTTGTAAAACATTTATAAACATGTTGTAACTGCTTTTAGGTTCAATATGAACATTAAACTTCTTAAGTTTTTTGAAACTGTTCTCAGCACTACACAATGTGTCATTTTATTATATTTTAAGATTTCTTAATAAATTTTATTTTATTAATTTTATTTCTTTTAAATGTTTTTATATACATATTTTGAATAAAATTCATATTGATGATTTGCTTAGTGATTGCTCTATGTAAAAACACTTTATTTATATACATTCAGCAAAAGTTGTTTATATATGTTACTAAAAATAAAATATTTCTTTCATATGAAAATGTTTGCTAAATGTTTGTTTTCTGTTAATACTTTATTATATGCATTCAACAAAAATATGTTTATATTTTTTATTGAAAATAAAATATTTACTTATTTTAAATGAAAAATTTAATCTTTTTATTGGACATTTCAGTGAAAGCAAAGTAAGTATAGCAATAACAATACAACCTAGTTCGTCTAGCTGGCTATTGTCCTACGTGGCAACTAGACCAATATGCTTTGTTATGAAATAGTTTTCTTTTTAATAGCTAATTCACAATACTGCGTCAGGTCGGTCGGCCTTTGACAGCTAGAGTAGAAACTCACGTGTTCTTATGCAGCAATTCACAATTCGACCTCAAACTTTGCTCGTACTTTGATCGTAATGGCTGAATTACAATACTGCGTTAGGTCGGTCGGCCTTTGACAGCTCGACTAGAAACAATGGGTTCTTATGAAGCAACACAAAATATGACTTCATGCATTGCGTCGACCTCATCCCGTAAAAATTAATTTGAGGGGGTGACGTACGATCAACGCTATGAGTAGCGACATGCTCTACTAGCTCGTGCTTTTGACATTCCATATTAACGCTGGGTTGCATTTTCGTTGAGAAATGCTAAAATGTGGGTATTCTTGGATTCCGATGGAAAACTAAGATTTTCATAGGATTATCGTGGGAATTTATATTTTGATGCTAGTTTTTTTAAATTGATAAAATTTTTTAAATTAACATGCTACTTAAGTAGTATAATTATGATTTTGATGAATTTTGCATGATATTAATATTATACAATTGTATATCTTATTGAAATTTATGCATTTTTTAGTATATTATAAATAATATTATAAGAGTATTCATGCAATATGGCACACTTATATATTGGTCAATTAGATATTTTAATGAGGTTGGTTCCTTAATATCATTGTTCGAATAATATAACACACAAAGGAATGTTGTGGTAAGGTAGATTGGTAAGGTAGATTGGCAACTGCCGTTCATTTTGGTTTTGTAAAGTTGTACCCAAGTACTCACTAATTACAAGTGAGCATTGTACAAGGGGGCGTGGCAGCTCGAATCTGCAATATCGAATAACTTTGGAATTATAGGTCGCACAACATTGGAATTAAGTGTTCGGCCTCGATTTACATGTGCCGTTCCACTAGTAAAATTTTATGGGCGTTGAGAAAAGGGTGTGGCACTTTTTCGGCTGCCCAAATTGTGGGTATAACTTTCGAACTATTAGTCAAACATCAATGAAACTCGGTAAGAATGTACTATTTAGTCTTGTCCTTTGACTGGAAAAATTGAGTGAGCATTGGACAAGGGGGCATGGCACCGCCCATATAAGTCAAACTTATGGTATCAAATAGCCTTGGAGTTAAATGATGTATAATAATGAAACTCGGTATGGAGTTGCCACTTGGTGATGTTCATCTACTAGAAAACCGAGACGGGCATTTTACAAGGGGGTGTGGCTCCGCCCATACAATTAAAATTTTTGATATCGAATAGCCTATGAAAGTAAGTCACAAAACGTTCAATTTTAGAATAGAATTACTTTTTGGTGATGCATTTCTACTAAAAAATTTGGACAGGCATTGGTCAAGGGGGTGTGGCTCCGCCCATACATGCCAAAGTTTTGATATCAAATAGCTATGGAAATTAAATTCGCATTACATTAAAACTCACAATGGAGTTCCACTTGGTGATATCCTTCTACGCCTATGGTAGGCATATAATAGCTTTAGGCGATTTTGTAAAAAAATTTGTGCTACAGCACCAACTGGTGTTCAAGTTGGATCAAAGAAGATAGCGCCAAAATACTCACCGTATCTCAAAATCACAATATACCAATTTTCATTCTAATCACGTAAAGAATTGTACTACAGCGCCCTTTGGTGTTCAATATGGGTCAAAAAAGAAAGCAGCAAATCACTCAGCGTACATGAAAAGCACTATATACCGATTTTCTTAAAATTTGTACTTAAGCGCCCTCAGGTGTTTAAGGTGGATAAAAATTGATTAAAATTGCCCCAAAACACGCACCGTACCAAAAAACTTCTATACACAAATGTACATGAATATTTCCATACATATTTCCAACTTGCGTTCGTTGACGAAAATTCCTACATTTTGCTCTCAAAATTTACAAAAAGTTCGTCAAAAATTAACAGTAATAATAATAATAAATAATAATAATAAACCAGTAGTTTTGACAAAAACAAGAAAAATAATGATATGAAGCAATCACATTTAATAAAAAAAAAAAAAAAACAATATGCATATACATATATCGTCACCTAAAATGCAAAATAACGTAACATCACTTTTGATAAGTTTACAGGAGAAGCAAAAAACGATATAAAATTCAAACAACTTGAGATATTGAAACGAAATTTTCAAATCAAATAACTTGGTTATTTTTGGTGGCAAAAGTTTAAAATTCATAACATACATGTATTATAATGTAGTGAATCGTAATCAATAAAAAACTCAAATTCGAATTTTTTGATCATACGTTTTTTTGCATTTTATGTGACGATATATATATATAAGTATAAAAATCTCGTAAAAATCGTAATCAATAAAAAACTCAATTTCGAATTTTTTCATCATACGTTTTTTTGCATTTTATGTGACGATATATATATATAAGTATAAAAATCTCGATTAATCAAAGAAAAATTTTTTGCCATAAAAACTGAAATGTGTTTCCAGAAATTTCATTTCAAATTTTAATTTAATTTCACATTTTATCATTAAATTAGAAAGCGTTCACTTATTTTAAAGCTTCTAGTCCGAATTCTAGTCCGAATTTTCACATTAATATGTGACTTTTTTCATTATTTTTCAGATTATATTACACTTAATAAAAAGATCTTAGCTTTTATGGCAATATCTTTTAATGTTTCATTGGTTAAAATTATAATCGCATGATTTCGGAAAAAGGGACGTTTTGTGGGATTTTTAGTATAGGTGCTTTTATTGGCATCACCAAAATGACAGACGCACGATCTGTCAACGCAACATTGAGTTTTGCAAAGTTTGAGGTCGTCCGTTTTGACAGTTTATATCGTAAAGTTCTTACAACGGAGACCAACGTACGGTCAGCGCACGACCGACCTAACGCAGTATTGTAATTCAGCTATAAATATCATACGAAGGGGTAAAGTACGGTCAAAGTACGATATAACGAGATGTGTAGCGAAAATGTCCACTCGGTCGTGCGTTTGACATTTCGAGTTATGAAGGGTTGCATTTTCTTTGAGATTTATAGCTGAATTACAATACTGCGTTAGGTCGGTCGTGCGCTGACCGTACGTTGGTCTCCGTTGTAAAAACTTTACGATATAAGCTGTCAAAACGGACGACCTCAAACTTTGCAAAACGTAATGTTGCGTTGACAGATCGTGCGTCTGTCATTTTGGTGATGCCAATAAAAGCAGCTATACTAAAAATCCCACAAAACGTCCTTTTTCCGAAATCATGCAATTATAATTTTAATCAATGAAAAATTAAAAGATATTGTCATAAACTCATTAAGAACCATAAAACCTACTTTAGAAAGCTAAGATCTTTTTATTAAGTGTTATATAAACTGCGAAATAATGAAAAATGTCACATATTAATGTGAAAATTCGGACTAGAAGCTTCAAAATAAATGAACGCTTTGCAATTTGATAATAAAATATGATATTAAATTAAAATTTAAAATTAAATTTCTGGAAATACATTTTAGTTTTTATGGCAAAAAATTTGTCTTTGATTTATCGATATTTTTATACATATATATATATATATATAAATATTTCTTTTTATAAAATGTGATTGCTTGATGTCATTATTTTTCTTGTTTTTGCCAAAATTACTCTATTCATTTTTATTATTACTGTTGATTTTTGCCGAAATTTTTGCAAATTTTGAGAGTAAAATGTAGGAAATTTCGTCAACGAAAGCAATTTGGAAATATGTATGGAAATATTCATGTAAATTTGTGTGTACAAGTTTTTTGGTACGGTGCGTATTTTAGGGCAATTTCAATCAATTTTTATCCCGCTTGAACACCAGAGGGCGCTTAGGTAAAAATTTTAAGAAAATCGATATATAGTGGTTTTCATGTACACTGAGTGTTCTGCTGCTAGCTTGTTTAACCAATATTGAACACCAGATGGCGCTGTAGTACAATTCATGCCACACCCCCTTGACCAACGCCTGTCCAAATTTTTGAGTAGAAATGCATCACCAAATAGTAATTCTATTCTAAAATTGAACGTTTTGTGACTTACTTTCATAGGCTATTCGATATAAAAAATTGTAATTGTATGGGCGGAGCCACCCCCCCTTGTACAATGCCCGTCTCGGTTTTCTAGTAGATGGACATTACTAAGTGGCAACTCCATACCGAGTTTCATTTTTATGCGGAATTTAACTCCAAAGCTATTTGATACTATAAGTTTGACTTATATGGGCGGTGCCATGCCCCCTTGTCCAATGCTCACTCAATTTTTCCAGTCAAAGGACAAGACTAAATAGTACATTCTTACCGAGTTTCATTGATGTGTGACTAATAGTTCGAAAGTTATACCCACAATTTGGGCAGCCGAAAAAGTGACACGCCCTTTTCCCAACGCCCATAAAATTTTACTAGTGGAACGGCACATGTAAATGTTGTGCGACTTATAATTCCAAAGTTATTCGATATTGCAGATTCGAGCTGCCACGCCCCCTTGTACAATGCTCGATGAATCTCTTGTAATTAGTGAGTATGTACTTGGGTACAACTTTACAAAAACATAATGAACTGCACAAGTGTTCACAGTTGAAAATTTTTTTCAAACACATTCATGAACATGTCTAATATTTATCATTTCATTCTTATTAAAATTCATACTATTATTTTTTCAAAGTAAAAATACAACATTCCTTTGTGTGTTATTTATTCAAACAATAATATTAAGGGTGTTCGTCCTCAACCAACCTCGTTACAATATATAATTGCCCAATATATAAGTTTGCCATTTTGCATGAATACCCTCATAATAGTATTTATAATATACTAAAAAATGTATAAATTTTAATAGGATATTCAATTGAATAATATTAATATCAATAATATTATTTAATCAAATATTAATTCATCAAAATCATTACTATACAACTTAAGCAGCATGTTAATTTAAAAAATTTCTTAGTTACCTTTTCAATGAGCTATTAACCATCAAAATGAATACATTACATTTGAAGATATAGCATTTACGAAATAACAAAACCACCAAAACGCAAGTATGATATAAAGATAAAATTAATATAAGTAAAAAGCGAATAAAGTAGGCATTACAGGAGTTCCACTATGTCAGAAAACCAATTATTTTCTGAAAGTGGTTGCATATACAAAGGCATTAATATTTTCCAAACAACGTCGCAAGTTTCGTATATTATTGTGTGCACTGTTGAATATCCTAAGCGGAATATCCAAGCTAGGACTTGTTTTGGAACTCCTTGCGCAGGGTACCTTAACATAAACTTAAAGTAAACATAAGTTTGACTTTGTTTGCAATTTCAACTTACAACAAAACCAGGAAAAGCCTACAAGATGGTGAAATTGGCTCCCTCCATAACGATTTCTCTAAATGCGGTTCAATAAGAGCACATAGAAGCTCAAACGTGTTTGGAGTCATCCTTGTTATTTTGAAAAATTGCTCCGGGTCCTTCCTTTGCATTTTTTCGAAATTCAGAGCATAAAACTCTTCCACGTCTCTTGCAAAATTCAGCTCCCGAATCCACTCATTTCGAACTGACTGCACTTTCTCTGTCTCATGGGCTTCATAGGCAGCATACCCAATCATTCCAAGCAATGCAAGGTCCAAGAAGTCTTCCATATCTTCAAAATCCATTTTAAATATTTTTAGGTGCGTTTCTTGCTCAACAAATTAATAACTTTTATCTCAAAATTATATGCTGCCACACCTTTTAAAAAATTATTTACATCTATGTATTTTCTGTACAAATAACATTAAAAAAGAGCATAAGTTATCTTTCAGATTTTTGTTTTGTAATGCATGTTTTTTATTAAAATTGCTTTTCGGTACATACATTTTAGTGCAACTGATTTTTTAACACTATTTTTATTTTTTTATTGATTAAATCAAATAAAATCTACTTCCATTTTAAATTCCTTGATGTAGGGAAAAGAGACCTTTTGTGGAATTTCTTATGTGACTGCTTGCACTGGCATCACCTAAGTTGATTTTATTGACAGACGCACGACTTGCCAAATCAACATTGAAGAAGTAAAATAAGAAGGTCGTGCGTTCTGACAGCTCATATCGTAAAGTTTTTACAACGTCGATATAAAGTACGGTCAAAGGCCGACCGACCTAACGCAGTATTGTGAATTAGCTATAAGGTATAATATACGTGTAACAACCAAAAACAGGAGCTGTTTTCAAAAAATTATTTTTAGATATAAGAAGTTATTATTTTTTTTTTAAATTAATACAGGTTATTGTACATAAAAAATACTTTATAAAAATATTTTTTTTTTTAAATACAGTTCTGGCTTTTATATAGAGGGCGCTGAAAATGGCATTGAAAAACAGACATTCAAACCGGTTCGATGGATATGGCCTTTCAGATGTATTGGAAACAAAAAAATCAAATGACATTTTAAACCATAGCCCTTATATTTAGCATCCCCCCTACGCAAGACCCCCGGGGTGTTTTTTTTTTTAATCATGGCGGAAGTTGAAGTAAAAAGTTCGAAAAATAGATACATTTTCGCGCCCTTTTTTGTTTATATAAAAAAAACAAAAAAAATTTAATGCTTGAATTTATGGCGAATGCTAAAAGAACAAACTAACGAACAAAATGCAAAAAAAGTCATTGAAATTGAACCAATAGATTTCGAGTTATCTACACAGAACCAAAAACGTACTTAATAACAAAGAAAAAGTTCTTTGTGCCAATGTATTTATTATACATTAAAATTGGTCCAAAGTACGAGTTCCTTGGTTCAATGAATCTTTGTTCTTACGTTATTTCTTTGATATGTTATGAAGAAAAATGATTAATTAATGACACATACAACTGTTACAATAAGTAAGTCTGTCCTTAGAAATTTTAAAACAATATCAAGATATATTTTAAAAAATCAGTTTTTTATTGAGATAAAATTCTCTAATGGTTTTTTAGATATTACAACACAAGAAGGAACAAAATTTTAATGAACACGAACAATGAACTGTTCCTTAAAATTAAGAATAACGATTCATTGAGCCAAAGAATTCGTTCTTTGGGGCAATGAATAGTTCTTAAAAATCAATGAATTTCGCTTTATGAACGAGATTCTTTGATTTAAAGTGTATCGAACCGTTTTAAAAAAACTAGTTTCGAGGAAATCGCGTTTAAAGTTTTTTATTTGTTGTATGGAGCTTAAACATAGGTCAACGAAAACCGTTATTACTTCTGTTTTTTTTTTAAATATCGATTTAAAAATGTGTATGTATATTCTTAAAACTATAAAGAACACATTAAAAAAAAAAAAAAAAAAAAAATAGGTACATAAGAGATGTACATAGGTAGATAGATGTAGTATAATAAGAAAGTAGATATAGAATTTATATAAAGTATATTTACTTAAAAAACAATTTTTGATAGAATTAAATTTCATAATGAAGTGAATTATATATATTATATAGGTCTGTGCATTAGGGGTGAATTTAGGTTTAAATGAGGTTAGTTAAAATAGTTAAATAAATGAACAAATTTAGTAAAAAAATTTTTGATGGCATTTTAAAGGTGATAAAATTATCTTTTTTATTTATTTATTTAAAATTATCTTTAATTTTGTCCTTGGATGTATTTCAATCCGATAAGAAATAAAAAAGTTACAGCGATTTATCTATAGCTCCATTGAAATTGACAAAATTGCAAAAATATAAGATTTCTGAAGATCAATGAAATGCAGCAGAAGCATCAGCCAAAACAGTAAAGAAAATCCTGCAAACATGAGAAAGTTAAGCAACAATAAAAGCTAAGCAAAAAAACTGTAAACAAACAGAGCAGAATTCCATTGAAAAAAATATAAACATGGCTCTACGACATCTTTGTTGATGGAATTTGTAGTTTTAGAGTCTATCAACAAATTCTAGCAACATCAGTTCATCGTCAGCCCTGGTTTTTATTTCAAAGTTCTCATGTTTTTCTCCAGGCTTATATTACATCCTAATGTCTGTTCAATATTGAAAGAGTCGTTCAGACTCAATGTCTTCATAATATATAGTCTCTGCTAAAATCAACAAAAATCATGCCTAACAAATAAGATCGGAAAAAGGTCAGATATCGCAAATTTATTTTAGGTAAATATTTTTACACATATAAATCCATACATACAAATGAAAAACGTTAAAAATAGTGGAAGTTTCATTCATGCATTCGTCTCAAGTTGTAGCTGCCACTCTCAAAAAATTTTGATGCGCTCGTGGGAGAGTGAAAAAATGTCATTCACGGTGATCGCTTCCAATTAGCTGTCATCGGAACTAAACTCGAACGCTTATAATTAACATTAACAGTGCTCTGTTAAGTTCATGAAACCTCTGTATAATATATGCTCTTTGAAAAGTTTATCAACGCGCTGTTTCTTAATTCGCCTGGCCACCGTTTTGCGCCGTGCCAATATTAACATACTAATCTCTGAGTGGTATTGCTCGAGTGGTTCTGATGCAAAGTCTATAGAATATATATCCTCTGTATATAGTCTTTGCTGCAATCAGCTTGAGTCGTAATGTATCGTATTATATTTAAAATTATGATAAAGAACCGTTATCCATGACACCATTCTTCAAGTTAAACGGTTTTCAGCGAGTCCTTATTGGTTATCGTCCTCTTTCTTATTTGTCCATCCTTGTGTTCCCGCAAGTGTTCTATCGGGTTGAGATCCGGTGATTGTGGACGGTGATCCAGCTGCTTTGGAGATTTACACAGCAACCATTCCTTTACTACCTTAACTGTACTATGTTTCGGATCGTTGTCCTGCTGAAACATCTACAAACGATCCAGTCCTAATTTGTTACCACTGGCTGGCAAATGTTTAAAATATTAAAGTAATCAAATTTATTCCTTGTATTGGCAATAAACGTTTAATTTTATAATAATACATCACCGAGCCCCCACGACAAAAAGACATGCGTCTCTGAAATACAGCATAAAAACGATGACAAGTAAATCCCGAAAGCCAAACGAATGAAAATAAAATGCTTCCGAAAGCAAAACGAAGCAGAGCGCATAATTGTTGCTTTCGTAGTGCTGCGACAAATTAGAAAAGCAAAATGAAAATCAAAGCACTAAAATAATTTCTTATGCTTTCGTAGCACTACGCAGCAATACAAATTCTTTTTAGTGCTGCTGCTTTTGCTTAGCCTTACGAAGATTCAGAAAGCAAAGCAAAATGAGCAGCATATGCTTGTCTTTAAAAACTTTAGGTAGCACTACGCAGCAAAATTATCGTTGCTTTTGCTGTTTTGCTGAAAGCAATTTAAAACCTGTCCTCGAGTACTGAAATTTCTTCGTATAACTGGTCCATATCAACGGATTTATCCAATTTAAGTTTTTGACGTAGAATACGTCATTCTCGGAGGTAAGTAGGGTGGTTGATAGTGATCAGATGTCGGTATTTATATAACATTTTAAGCCTTTGGTGGGCCTAAAGTACTGATCGTACAATGTTGATGTTAGCACTTGTTGGTCTGCTTGATCCTCAATGCGACAAAAATTCATGTTAGAACTCTCTAACTTATATAAATTTTACACAATTACATGAAATATAAAGCCAACATTTGATATTTTTGTTTGCTTAAACTTGCTACCTATTTATCGACAGTTTCCGGTTTTATCGACAAAACCATAAAATTTGTATGGGGGCCCCCCTAAGGAGTGGTCGGAGGGAATAGGTGTCAAAGGCAAAAATGTTCCTTTTGCAAAAGTAATGGCGGTCGGTCATATATACATATTAAAACTCTCCGGCACTCTCTTAAAGGTCATATGCTCAGGTGTATGGAAAAAATAAACAAAAACCATAAAATTTGTAAGGGAGCCCCCCTAAGGAGTGGTCGGAGGGAATAGGTGTTGAAGGCAAAAATGTTCCTTTTTCATAAGTAATGGGGGTCGGTGATACATATTAACCCTTTCCGGCACAAACACAATAAAATTTGTATGGGAGCCCCCCTAAGGAGTGGTCGGAGAGAATTGGTGTCAAAGGCAAAAATGTTCCTTTTGCAAAAATAATGGAGGTCGGTTATACATATTAACCCTCTCCAGCACTCTCTTAAAGATCATATGCTCAGGTGTATGGCATAAATATACAAAAACTATAAAATTTGTATAGGAGCCCCCCTAAGGAGTGGTCGGAGGGAATAGGTGTCAAAGGCAAAAATGTTCCTATTGCAAAAGTAATGAGGGTCGGTGATACACATTAACCTTTTCCGGCACTGTTTTAAAGGTCATATGCTCAGGTGTATGGAATAAATAAACAAAAACCATAAAATTTGTATGGGAGCCCCCCTAAGGAGTGGTCGGAGGGAATAGGTGTCAAAGGCAAAAATAATCCTTTTGTAAAAGTAATTGGGATCAGTGATACATATTAACACTTTCCGGCACAAAAACCATAAAATTTGTATGTGAGCCCCCCTAAGGAGTGGTCGGAGGGAATAGGTGTCAAAGGCAAAAATGTTCCTTTTGCAAAAGTAATTAGGGTCGGTGATACACATTAACCTTTTCCGGCACTGTTTTAAAGGTCATATGCTCAGGTGTATGGAATAAATAAACAAAAACCATAAAATTTGTATGGGAGCCCCCCTAAGGAGTGGTCGGAGGGAACAGGTGTCAAAGGCAAAAATTCTCCTTTTGCAAAAGTAATGGGGGTCGGTTATACATATTAACCCTCTCCGGCACTCTCTTAAAGGTCATATGCTCAGGTGTATGGCATAAATATACAAAAACCATAAAATTTGTATAGGAGTGCCCCTAAGGAGTGGTCGGAGGGAATAGGTGTTCAAGGCAAAAATGTTCCTTTTGCAAAAATAATGGAGGTCAGTCATACATATTAACCCTCTCCGGCACTCTCTTAAAGGTCATATGCTCAGGTGTATATAATAAATAAACAAAAACCATAAAATTTGTATGGGAGCCCCCCTAAGGAGTGGTCTAAGGGAATAGGTGTCAAAGGCAAAAATGTTCCTTTTGCAAAAGTAGTGGGGGTCGGTCATACATATTAACCCTCTCCGGCACTCTTTTAAAGGTCATATGCTCAGGTGTATGGAATAAATATTTTGCTAAATATTTTTTTAAAAAAGATGTCATCAAAAGCGAATTGAATAATTCTACGTCTTGTGTTACGACATAGTCGAAGCTACTGTATCTTTTTTAGAATATCAAGATCAGTTACTTAATCGAATTGAATTTTCGCATATAATGAAAATGGTTGTAATGTTGATGATATATTTTCAGTTGATAAATCATATTTAGTTTCCAAATATGTCATTACATTTTTGTACCAAGTACAGAAATTAATGGTTATTTCAGTCCTAAAATTTTCATCAAGCCTTGGAAAAATGTTAACGCAGTAAAATCCCAAGAATTTGTAGCGCATGCGTCGTTCAAGCTTATGATGCAATTCTGTCATGGATCTGTGAATCTCAAAGCAGAGAGTATCACTTTTTTCTAAAAAAAGTACAACGTCGGTCAAAAGCTTAAGTGCTTTATGGAAGAAGCCAAGATAGCATTCTGTTGCTTCTGATTCAAAAAAACGTTTTATATTGCAAGGCCAATTATCTCCAATGGAGTTAAAATACGTCTTTAAGGCAGGATATACTTTTATAAGTCGCTCTACTGCTGGCTGTAATTAAAGCTAACGCGTAGGTTTGTATTGGCCTGTATAAGCCTGAGTATTGATTTGTACTCAATTTGTGCGAAATCGCAAATTTCTTTTAGCCCGTTACTACGCTGAGCATGTTGGGAAAATAAGCATATACTTTTGATACCAAATTTTCAGTCAAATGGACACTTATTGGAAGAAAATTTGGCAGAGCTGTGTATAATGTGCGCAGAGCAACTTGCTGAAATTATTTGACTGTTTTCATCTTTTAAAAGTTTGTACACTAAATGGTACTTTCCAAAGTTGACATTTGCATTATCCGCAGAATAACATGCCATGTTCTTTATATCAAGACCTAACCCATTTAGCCTGGTTTTAATATTATCATAGATTGCAGTCGCATTTTCTTCATGGTCCTCGTAGAAATTAATCATGCAAAGTTTGATACCAAGCTCCGGTGTATAATATCATAGTAGCAATGGAACTGTTTTAATGTTGACATGATTGGAAGCATCATTAGACACACTAATAAACACCTATTTTCGAAATAAATACGAAGTAAAAAATTTGATCGAAATTACAAGTCCTTAAAAATTACGTGTTTTTAAAATTTTTAGAGTCTCTTCAATTGACGCTGGGCCCAAAACATTATGCGCAATAGCACATGCTTTTCTCCTTCCCAGTGTCAGCTTCTCAGCGACTTTCGAATCCGGAAAATTAGTTGAACTTATTTTGGAGTCGCAGTCCACAGACACAAAGGAAATACTATGTTTAACCCTAGAATACTAAACATATTTTTTAGTCCTCTATTGCTAAACTTCGCCTGGGAGGCGATTTTTAAATAAAATCCATATTTTACTTTAAAAAAAATAAAAATATATTAAAACAAAGACAAAAACATGTTTATTACATATTAAGTAAAAAAAATTAACAAAAACAATTCATTTTTTAAAATACATTACATATACTAAAGGCTTTTTTGCAGGCCACATATTTGGATCTGAGGTAAACAGAAGTCTTTTGCTTCGCCTCACAGGCTATGTTTAGTATTCTAGGGTTAACTGCATGATATACTTTTATATTACGCAAACCCAAATTTTGTTCGTCGTAAGGCTTTTTAAGTACAAGTCCAATCTTAATAAATTTAGTATGGTTTGATAGGTTTAGTCCTGTAGATGTGCAAACTGGACTTTTTATTTCTTAAAAATTTATATTTTTTAAGTTATAGCTTATTAAAGTTTGAACATAATTGCATATAATTGTTGTTGTTATGTTGGTTTTTCTTTTATTAACAGAGCAGCTGAGAACAACGTTATCAAACTCAGAGCAAAACTATTCGCTGCTCACATTTCGCTCTCTTCTGTCTCTTCTTAATAGAGCATCTGTTAACAACAAAATTGAAGTCAGAAAAATGTAAAGCTTTCGCAAGCCGCTCGTGCTGAACGCTCGCAACCAAGATACATAAAAGTTTTTTTTATTGCAATTTTCTGCTCACATTTCATTTTATTCTGTCTCTTCTTTAAAGAGCGCTTGCAAACAACGGCAAAACTTTAAGATTATTATTATTATATTATTATTATTAGAGTTGTTGGGGGCAGCAACGCGCACCGGTGGTCGCTAGTATACTTTTATTACCTCACACGCTATAATTTTTTCTTCCTCAGACTTGAGTGCATTATTTTCTTTAAAACATTTGGCCATACTTGTAGTGGATAATTTTGCTTTAAGCAGGCGTCTATGATCAGAATTTTCTTCTTGCATCATTTTTTCCTCCGTGGCTGATGCTTAAACTTTTGTAACAAATATTACAAAACGCCTTAAATTTGTCATTTTTAACAGCCTTTATCCATGTGAATTGCTTTATCTAGTCTTCTTGAAAGCAGCACTTTCTTTGTAAATTTTGGGAATCAGTCATTGGTATTAGTCATATCAGTCGATAACGCCTCAATTACCAATTGTATGTAGTAGGCATAATATTGTTAACGTGTCCTCTTCTTAGTTTAACCTGTGTTTCTACCTTCACATAATGCACTTATTATTTTGTTCGTTTTGTTTTCTTTCGTTTATGCTATGTTTGGTTGCTAGAAAAGGATGCGATATGTTGAACTTAACGAGCATGGCCCATATTACACGATGATCATTTGATCGCGGTCAAAATATTTTTGTTGTTGCTTTCAATGCGATTGTTCATCCGCTCTGGCTCTCAGTGTTTTTTGACAGTTTCGCATTGAAAGCAACAACAAAAATATTTTGATATGGGCCCATCGTGGATGAAAATGAGCAAAGCAAAATGAACAATATCCACAAAGAATTATGTTATTGTTTTATTCGTTTTTCTTTATTTCACGCACTGTTCGGTTGCTTGTATGACCCCTTTCAGATTGGTCAAGACTTGAAATCAAGTCTTTGAGTTTGTTGATGAAAAACGCGGGCATCAATGTGAGAGAGGGTAAGTTTAAAAGGGAATTGCAAAGAATTGAATTCAAGTCTTGACCAATGTAAAAGGGGTATATGTGATTCGGCTCAATTAATTGGCGTACAAAAAAATCTGTCATGATGAAATAAAAACGTAGGAAATATTTTTTAAAAAATAGTAGAAATATTACAAAATAATATTGTTTTTTACGAAATCGGGGCATTTGGCGTGGAGATCGGGACCTGGCGGCCCTATGTGCCAGCAACAAAGCTATGTGGTGTTTTGAGTTTAATATTTGAGGAAAAAAAAAAAATAAAGCTGGACAAATGATTTTTATTTTTGAGCGTAAAATAAAAATTGAGAAACAACTTTTATTTCTGAACGAAAAAATCAAAATGGAAAACCAATTTTTATTCTTGACCAAAATAATAAAACTCAAAAATAATTTTTTATTTTTATTTATTTATTTATTTCTTCATTAGTAATACAAAAGCCTATTTTGGCCAAAAACTATATTACAAGCATGTATCTATATTCGAGAGATATCTTAATTAATCTAATTTAATAGTATGTGTACCTATTTACGACTTCCCTTACATCTATACGAACTATTAAAATTATTGGATTTAGGGTATATCCCATGTCAGCAGCGACAAAATATTAAGATGAACAAAAGATTTAAAATTTATAGGTCATCGGTAACGGTTATAAAGGTCATCAATATTTTTATTGTGTATTCAAATGTGTTTCAGAAGTTTGATTTTGTAACTGTTTGAAGTGCCAGAAAACGTTCGCATAGCAATGGGAAGCTTATTCCAAATACGTGTGCGTACTAGAAACGACCGTTCAAATACTGAAGATGATATTTTTGGTACAATTATTTGTGTATTCCTAGTGGACCGACTGAACTTAAATTTCTGAAACAAGTAAGAGGGCAAATTCCTTTTTTATAAGTCTGAAAAAACATAACAATATCCGAATACTTATAAAATTTTTAAAAGAGCATTTCAAAAACTTGTGAGTATAATCACGTCTGCGAACTTCCTAGACAAAACGTACAATATTATTCACAATTACTTCAATTTTCTTTATATTGTAGGCAAAAGTACCGGAAAACACTTCAACACAATACGTTATACTTGACATAAGTAAAGCATGACCAATTTTATATTTAACATTAAACGGTAAGTACATGTTTGTGCTATAAAGCTTTCTTAAAGTAACTCCAATTTTGAAGCTTAAAGCATCAATATGTTTGTCAAAATTTAACTTTGCATCAATAATAACACCAAGACATCTAATGTTTTCAACATATTGTATCTGCTTATTATGTAGCCGAATGTCTAATTGATCCACAACCAACCTAGTAGGATTAATTTGTATAAACTTTGTTTTATTCGAATTTATGGTTAAGCAATTTTCAGACGTCCATGAAGAAACATGACATAGGTTAAAGTTTACTGCAGACTCGAGAACATCTGAAAACTGAATTTCACCTGAAAACAACAATTGTATGTCATCAGCAAAAATAAATGGTTTACACGTAATCGGATCGAGGACGCTAACAATATATTAATGATATATTCATGATACAGCATGAAGAGAAGTAGCTCAAGTACAGATCCTTGTGGGACACCAGAAACAATATTCACCAACAAACTGTTGACGATCACACAGGTACACAGCCTACAAGCAGTATTAGAAAAATTGAATTTAAGTTCAAGTTTTTGGATCAGTTTTGAATGATTTACGGTGTCAAATGCCTTTGATAAATCAAGGGACACTAAAATACTTATTTTGTTTATGTTTATGTTTTCTCTAATTGAGTCAGTTAGACCAAGGAGCAGTGTTGAGGTACAGTAACCGTTCCGAAAACCAGATTGGTAGTTATCAATAAGAGAAAAACGATTAGTATACACCATTATTTGGTTTTTAATTATATTTTCAACGACTTTTGAAAGTGCTGGTAATATACTTATCGGTGTTGTATTTAACGTCCGTGGCCTCCGTGCTTTCCGCAAGGAGAAGAGAGACCAGAGACGGGAGAGCGAGTATAAGACTTTTTTTATAGTTTTAGTGTTATGGTTTCTTTTATTTGATTATTAAAGTCCGCTGTCTTGGCGTGGCTGCAACTTTAATAATTGTTATTTAATTATTTTACTACAAGGCCCGCTGTCTAGGCGAGGCTGCGACCTTAGTAATTATAAGTTAGTGCTTTCTGCAGCTGCTGCTCTCTGTTCGTTTCTACGCCGGTCTCGGGTTTATAAAGCAAAATCTTCACTTTCCAATGGGTTCCTTTCTTCCAGAAACCTCCCACAATTTCCATAATTTCCAATAAGTGGAAATTATGTATCGATTCTACCCAATAAAAACATTACATATCATTCATAAAATTCCTTACATAATTTACATATTACTTCCCCTTTGGCGGTACGTAATCACGTACGCCTTACATATTGCGTGGCTGCAGGCATTGCACTTTGCGAGCAGCGCAGCAACTAGGGCAGGTAAATGATCGCTATTATGCTGATCATGCAGGCTAATGCCGATGCACCCAAAACAATTCATTGTTTTGCTTTTTTTTTTTTGTTGTCGCCGACGTCGTGGTCGGAAACACTTGACAACTAAAAGCAAGCAATGATTTTGTTTGTTTTGGTAATTTTAACCGTGTGTTAAAATTAGATCATATTTTCATAAGCGCCAGCAATTCGAGTCACCGTACTTGAATTGGGTCTTGGTCGTTCATGGAAAGGATAGCAATAAATTTAGTTTGATGTTTTTTAAGTAACAATAAAATTTAATTTATTGATTGGTTCGTAGGAATCGATTTATGGCTTTGGCTTGGTGTGAGGTCGGTGTGCACATGATAAGGGTGTACAAAGTGTACAGGGTAATGTTGTGCGGGTCACAACATCCCTCCCCCCTTATAAAAGAAAATTTTTCTCCTTGAAGAGGTTGAAAAATTTTCTGTCGCGTTGTTGACCGGTGAGCAGAAAGGAACATAGAGTATTAACAATTTGTTCGTAATTAAGTGAGAATAATAAAGATATCTATCAGCTAATAAGTCTAATTACATGATTAGTGTGATTATATACATTTTTTTTTTCGTGTTTATATAGATATTTATTTTTTTTTTTCTATTTATTTATATATATACTATGTGAATTTATCATAATTAAACTTCTTAAAATAATGTAAATAATTTGATTTGCGAATATACATATTGTGTGAGTAAAAATTTGTTTTTTGTTTTTTTTTTTTTATAATCATGTTTGTTTCTAGTTTGAATTAATAATAACAAAAAAAAATTATTTTTTTTTTTTGTGATTGAAAGTTTTTGTTTTTTTTTTTTTTACTTTTCGATTATTCGAATTAATATTTGATGTCCGATACTTAACGCCCGATATTTAACTGCAACGCCCGTTCAAGCAAAATGAATTGGTAATGGCAACGCTCGTTTAAACTTTTAATGAAGTTTTACTTTTATAATTTTGAACGAATTGAAAAATGTATTTAAATCTATGGCTTGAAAATTCTCTACCTCACCTGCAAGATGTACAAAACCTAATCAAGATAGACCACTAAACTTGATAAAAAATGAGAACGCAAATTTAATTTATAGTAAACATTTTTTTTTTTTTTTTTTTATTTTATTTATTTTTATTTCTTTTAATCTTTAAGTGCATTATTGGGGATCCCAGATGCGCGTCTCCCTTTTTTTTTGTTGTCGGAGCGCCTCCTCGTATTCCTTGATTAGTTCCGTAGGAACTTCTTGTGTTTCCTCATCGTCGTTGAGGACTGGGCAAGCTTTTGTAGTGGCGATCTTTTCCATAGTTTGGAGCTCCTTAGTGGCCTGGATGCACGCTAGAGTGTCCTCCTCTAGCGTGTCTAAATTGTCGAAGTCGCTGGCCGTGGGCTCCCGATCTCTCCGTCCCATGTAGGACCAGATCATTTTCATCGCCCTGACTTTAGCCTCGTTTGTCATAGGTGTACTGTCCATATTAGTTAATTGTTGACTGTAAATTTTGTTAATTTTTTCAGGCTTTTATATGAAAGCGAGGAAGAAAATTTTGCGTAGTCATTTATTTTTTTTTGATTATATTTTTTTTTTTTTTTTTTTTTGAGGAAAATTTTGCTTAGTGTGTGTTTCTGTCTTATTCCCTTCCTTTTTTTTTTTTTTTATATATATATTTTGTTTTTTTCTTCTTTTTATGCTTGTGTAGGCAAGACAAACCTTGGCTTGGCGTAGTTGCCTTCTGTAATTTCCGTTGTTATGGATTTTTTGTTCTTTTTATGTGCGTGACATATGTATATTTTATAACCCGCACAAAGGGTTAAAACGATCAAAATTCCGTAGATCAGGCTGTAGTGATGCACATCATGAGAGTTTACCTGGTTAATGTCGGTTTTTTCCGCCGATTTTTCATTCTTTATCAGAGTGGAAAGTTTTTCCAATTCCTCTCGCTGATTTGCAGTATCGAGAAAAACCGTTTGTTTCGGAATATCTGTTTGAAAGCTGTTTTCCTGTTGTGGCTGAATATATTTAGTTATGTTTAATGGCGGAACGTAGTGATTGTTAATTTTTGTTGTTTTGATACTTGAGCTTCTTAGAGTTAGGTCTTTTGATTTTATATAGCAATTCTCGTCGAGGTCAATTATAGCTGAGCTAGTCAAGGTCATAGGTGTAATTTTTTCTTCGCATATGACATTTATTTGGTATGTGCCTATTGTTGAGTATATCCATCGGTTTGCCTGAGCAAGTTGTATCCAGATTATACCCACATCTGCCTTTCTGATATCGCAGTTTTGTGGCATTTGCTCGCTTGTAAGTAGACTGACTACACAGTTTGTGTTTTGTTCGTTTACCGTGTATACGGGATGTTCTGCGTGACATAGATATTGTTTAATATCCATTTTGATGCAATTTGTTAGTTCTTTCGCGTTGATCTCGTAGTAATGTTCTCTTTCGTAATCGATGGCAATTTGTTTAATATTAGAGTTTATAAAAATAAGTTTATTTGAGTGTTTCGTGGGAAAAGGTATAACGTTATAAATTTGGTATGTAGTACTATATAGTAAAGGAATTGTTATTTTAAAAATGATTTTATTGTCTATTATCTTTGAATGCATGGTTGAAATTTGATAAAGTGTCAGTATATTATTATTGAGGTTAGGCGGAATCCTTAGATTAGTGGGCAAAGATTTCCTTATAGTTGTAAGTATTAGTTGTAGTTGTTCCGGTGATATTATTGATGGATGTGGCTTGCCATGTTTGGCTTTTGACATCAAATCGAGGAGGTTGTCCACGACGTTTTGATAGCGCATTAACATTAGTGTTGTGAGAGAGGTGAGAGCTTCCATTTGAAGGGGTGCTCTGGCATCATGTTTTGATTTTAAAATATATGCCATTTGTTGCTGAACGTTATTTATCCGGTTGTCCATTGCAATGACCTGAAGATCTAAGTTTGATTTTGATTTATTAAATATATTGTTTGTTGTTTCTATAATCAGAGTTTGCTGTTTAATTAAATCAAGTAAATGGTTTTCATTTTTCGCTAATTTATCTATTTGACCATTGTAGTGTTCCGCATCTTCTTCGCTGAGTGTCCCGAATAAAGTTTTTTCTATAGTTCCAATTGCTCCAAATAGGGCTCTTTTGGATCGGTAATTCGGTTGTAGAACATCCATTTTTTGACGAAGCTCTGTAGTTATGTGATTTATTTCAAAGACGGTACTGTTGCATATTGTAGAGAGCTCATTATCTGAAGGTATTTGTTTGCAGATTGTGTTTATTTTTTCAATTGTAGTTGCCATGTTGTAAATTCCTCGAGTAAGATCCGTTATATTGTAGTATGCGACTATGGTCCATTCGTTTGTGTATAGTTGTAAGTCTCCTATCTCTTCGAAATATATTCCTGGGTTGTTTCGTATCGGCGTTATTTTTACAGAGGCGTATGCATATGATGCCAAGGCTATTAAGGTAATCAGCATGATCATCTGAAAAATACATATTCTTCCTTAGGTTTCCTTTGTCAAAAGTATGTATTTTATTTTTTGTATTTATTAATGTTGTGAACTTGATGTGAGCTTTTAAGTGTATGAAGTGTTTTTATATGTGTGTGTTCTTAACAACCAAATGTTGTGTTTAATCTGAAAATTGCTTGAGGTTGTTATTGTGTATCACTTTGATTTTATTTCGAATTTTTATGGCAGTATTTTCAGGTGATACTATTTTTATAACTTCGAAAGGACCTTCCCATAGTGACGAAAATTTGTTTTTTCTAGTTTGGTTTTTAATTAGAACCTTTTCACCTACGTTAAATGTTTTCGGTTTTGCACCTTTGTCATAGTATTCCTTAGATTTTTCTTTTTTTTTCCTTTAAAGTTTGTCCAGCGATCTTAAATCCATGTCGTAATCGAGCTTTCAATTCGTTAGCGTAATTTTCATAATTATAGTTTATAGATGGATCTTTTTGTAAGCTGGGAGGAATCTTAGCTGGGTATCCATAAAGTAGTTCATGTGGACTGTAATTTGTACTGCTATGTGGTGTATTATTAAAAACAAATATTGCATATGGTATCCAATCGTCCCAAGTTAAAGGATCATTATTTACGTAATGTCGAAGGTATTCGGCTAAAGTGCGATGGCTTCGCTCAAGTGCTCCATTTGTTTGTGGATGGTATGGCGTTGTTTGTAATTTTTTAATTTTTAGTAATTTGCACATTTCTTTAAAAAGTTCGCTTAAAAAATTTGTTCCTTGGTCAGTTAGTAGAGAATCTGGAAATCCAAATCTGCAAAGTATCTGTTCAACGAAAGCCCGTGCAACTGTTGTCGCTTCTATGTTTTCCAGAGGTATGGCTTCAGTGAATTTGGTTAAGTCATCTTGAAAAGTTAAGATGTATTTATTGCTCTTGTATGTCCCTGGAAGGGGGCCGACTATGTCTAGTGCTACTCTTTCAAATGGTGTCGAGCTGGTTGTTGTAATTTTCATTGGCACTTTTGGAGATTTATTGAGCTTATTCTTCTGGCATGATTCGCATTTTCTTACATGAAGTTCAACATCTTTTTTCATCGTTGGCCAGTAGTACTTTTTCTTAATTCTTTTCATTGTTTTATTTATACCTTGGTGTCCTCCGAACGATGATTCATGGTATTCCTTTAATATCTTGTTTATTTCTTCAACATTTTCTACGATTGTTCTCGAATTCGTATGTAAATAAATTGTTTTATTTGGAAATACGGCTTGAAGTATAGTTTTAAAATTTGCATTGAATTGGGAGTTAAAGTTGGGGATTGATATTGCGATTGTTTCTTGATCCTGTTTACAATTTTCGTTTTTAATTTGTTGTAAAGTCTTTTGCGCTAATTCTAGATCTTTTGAGATCCTAAATGGAATGGGTAAAGTGGTTGTTAATAACCTAGCATTATCATGTGTGTAGACTTCCGTTTCCCCTATTATTGGTTTTATAAAATTTGGAATTATTTTCATTACCAGTTTTTCCTCTTTTGATTCTGTGATTGGTAATATTAGTATTTTTGTTTTTGATACTTTATTTGAAAGAATTGGTTCTTGGGTTTCTATGATGTTGTATTTTTGAGTTTCCTGGTCATTTGGCATTTGTGTTTCTTTGCTTTGTTTATTATTTGGTATTCGAGTTTCTTTGTTTTGATTTTGTTGTGCCATTTGTCTTGTAATGACCAGTACTTTATTTTCTTCCTCTATGCGACTCAGTGCATCAGCGTTTGTATTTATTTTCCCTGCCTTATATTTGATTGTATATTCATATTCTGATAACAGAATTCGCCATCTGGCTAACCTTGACATTGGGTCTTTTAGCTTCATTAACCATTCCAGTGGTTTGTGATCAGTGTAGATTGTGAACTTTTTACCGTAAATATAAGGTCGGAACTGTTTGACGGCGAAAACCATTGCTAGCAGTTCTTTTTCCGTGGTACTATAGCGTGTCTCTGCATCGTTCAAGGTTCTACTTGCGAAACATATTGGCTTGTCTTTTCCAATTATACCTTGAGATAAAACTGCTCCAAGTCCTGCATCACTCGCATCTGTGGTTACTATGAATTCTTGATTAAAGTCAGGATATGCTAATATTGGAGGATTGATTAATTTGTCTTTTAACTTTGTAAATGCTTCATCGCAGAATGCATCCCAGTTAAATTTAGTATCTTTTTTCAGAAGTTTTGTAAGTGGTTTCGCTATACTTGAAAAATTTTCGATAAATCTTCTATAATAACCTGCAAACCCTAGGAAAGACTTAATTCCTTTTGCGTTAATTGGCGTGGGGTAAGTTTTTACCACCTTGATTTTTCCCGGATCAGGTTTTATTCCGTCTTCAGAAATGATATGGCCTAAGTAAGTGAGCTCTTGTTTGAGAAAATTACATTTATCTGGTTGCAACTTTAAACTATGCTGTCGCAGTCTGTCAAATATTTTAATCAATTTATTATTATGGTCCTTTAAGTCGTACCCGTAAACTACAATGTCATCAACGTAGACAAAGCATTCGAATCCTTGTAATCCCATTAGAACATTATTAATTAGTCTCTGAAATGTTGCAGGCGCATTTTTTAAACCAAATGGCATTCGGTTGTATTCATAATGTCCGAAAGGTGTGCTGAATGCGGTTTTGCACTTGTCAGATTCTTTGACGGGAATCTGGTGAAAGCCTTTTGCAAGATCTAGAGTACTGAAGTATTTAGCCCTACCCAACTGATCTAATATGTCTGTTATGTTTGGTAATGGGTATGCATCGCCGACAGTTAAATCGTTAAGTTTGCGAAAATCTACAACAACTCTCCAGCGCTTTTTGCCTTCTGAGTCTGCCTTTTTGGGTACTAACAACAAAGGTGAGTTCCATGGACTCGAACTTGCACGAATAATGTCATCGTTCAACATTTCATTGACTTGCTTATGGATTTCTTGCCGCTGACTTTCAGGAAGTCTGTATGGTCTAACAAATAAAGGAGGTTTGTTTGCCTCTGTGATAATTTCATGTTCTGCTGTTTGAGTACAAGTGAGGTGATCTCCCTCGAAATAAAATAAGTCATTATAATTCCTACAAATTTCTAATATTGATTTCTTTTCCTCATTATTACAGTGCGTTAGTTCTATGTTTCTTTCTATTTTATTTAATCTACCCTTTATAAGATCTTTGGTTTTATCTAATTTGATTTCGTTGTAATTTTCTACATTTTCCCACTCGTATTGAATTTTGTTTAAATTGATTTCTTTAATTTCTTCTGTTGTATTCATAAGAAAAACTTTTACTTTATTTTCGATTGGGCGTACCAGGGTCTCCGCCAAATATACTCCTGGGTTTATTTGTTTCTTGTGGATCACTGCGTCTTTTGTATAAGCAAAAGGGATCTCGACAAGTTGTTTGCAGCGAGGTTGCAAGGTTATGGTTTGTAGCCCGTAGACATCAGGTTGAGTTGCCTCAATCCTGTTTTTACAAATCCTTTCATTATTCGAAAATAATGCCTTAGTTTCCTCTTTATTTGCCTTCACAATATTTTTGATGATTTTATTTTCACTTTGAGGTAACAATGTAACAGATTGCGGCCCGTAGACATTAGGGTGAGGATTCTCAATATGACTTAGGCCATTCGGCGCATATTCCTGCTCCTCTCTCCTATTTTCACAATTCCTTTTGTTACCCGTAGGCAACACATTGTTTTCCTCTTTTGTGATTTTTTCATCATTTATTTGTGGTTTATTTTGATTAACTGCCTCGTTTGAGCAGTCTACTGGTATTTCCAGATGTTTATTTTTTAAATCAATTCTACAGTTAAAAGTGGTGAGAAAATCGCTCCCTAAAATTCCATCATAGGATAGATTAATATTTTTGTTTAAAATATGAAAATTATGTCTTAATGTTATAATTTGGTCATTAAAAGGGATATTTATTGATTTAATCTGTTCCCCTAGAGTTTGCATTGCATTACCTGAAATTGTTGATACTGTACGTTTACTTTGTCTATTTATTATGTACTCTCGCTCAGTATCTTTTAATAAGCTAATTTGAGCGCCTGTGTCTACTAATAGTGAAGTTAAATGTTTGTGTGAAGGTTCGAGTTTAATGCGCAGCACCGGCTCTTCGGACTCTCTACAAAAAGGAATAATTATTGAGTAGCTTAGTTTTGTGCTTGGTGCACATCGGCTTTTATCTGCATCCGGGGAGAAGTGCCGCTGGTTTCTTCCCGAGCTATTCCGTTTCCCGATGAATTATTAGTCTGATGCACTTGGTTAGGTTGGCTGTATTGACCTCTGAAAGGGTTGTAGTGTGCATTTGAGCCATCATTAATTCTTCGATTCTGAAAATGTCCAGCGTTTCGCTGTCGAGATCTACACTCTTGGTACGTGTGATTCGGCCGTTTGCAATATGTACAAAATATTGATTGTATTTCCTTTTTGATATTAGAAAAATTTTGAATATTTTGGGAGCGAAAATTAGAAGTGTTGTTGGAGTTGGAAGCATTATTTTTTCTATAACAAGTTTCCTGCGTGTGCCCTAACTTTTTACAATAGCTGCAGGAAGGTCTGTTTTGAGCTGGTGAAAATTGAGGAGTTTTTTCGAGCCGCACTGAATGCTCTTCAGCATAGGCGATGGCTTTCTTTAAATCTTGTGCATTGTGTGCCTTTAAAATTAAACGCAGGTTTTGGTTACGTAAGCCATCCTCGAATACTTGAAGGGCTAATCGGTCATTTTCACATTTTAAATATTGCCTAACTGATTCTTCACCTGTGCTAGCGAAAGTAGCGGAATTTAGAGAATGTAATAGCTTTCCTACCCGTTCACCAAATTCTTTAATCGATTCATTTGATCGTTGTTTAGCGGTGAGTAGTTCGTTCTGGGCAGATGTCCGCGATTTTTCTTCCTTGAACTCTTTTTCCAAATCTCGTACCAAATCATTCCATTTGGTAAAAGATTTGAACTGGATGAGTTCAAAGGCTGGGCCCTCCAATCGAGTTTTTACAACTTCAAGGATAAATGTGTGCTCTGCCTCGGTTTTAGCAGACGAAAATAATATGTTGCCGCAAGCTATAAATTTATTTAAATCGGCTGGATTGCCGTTAAATACCGGAACGATATTGTAAATATCGTTTAGAGTGAATTTAAGATCCATATTTAAAAACTCAGGATCTTCCGCGTCAGAACGAAAAGAAGAATCGAAAAATGGTAGAGAAGCAAAGTTCTGAACTACCTTAGCCGCGCGTTGACGTGTACGAATTTTGAAAAAATTTTAATAGATTTCTGAGCAGAAATGTGTGTATAACTCAATTCTCTGTTTTTCACAAAAACTTTCAATTGTACATAAATCTTAATTTTGCTTTTTTTTTTTTTTTTTTTTTTGTTTTTTTTTTTTTGAAAATAAATTTGTGTTGTTTTTTTTTTTTTTTTTAAGAAACTTTAAATCAAATATTGCCTACTTATAAATTCGTGTATATATATATATTTGTATATTTATTTTTTTTTTTTTATAAAAATTTAGACTTTTGCTTACTATGGTACTCTTTTTTTTTCCTGTTTGCTCCTGAAGTCTGTCAAAGTTGCGTCGTTGATACTGTTGATGCTGTTGAAGCGGTTGATGCTGTTGATGCTGTTGATGCTGTTGATGCTGTTGATGCTGTTAAAGCTGTTTGTTACTGTTTGTTGCTGTTGAATGCTGTTGATGCTGATGCTGATGATGCTTTTGTGGAATATTTTTTTTTTGATGTTGTTGCTGCCAGGAGGCTCTTAGTAGCCTTATAGCTGGTTATCCTGGGCTTCTTGATGGGCCAGGAGACTTCACGTCTTAAAGCTGGTTAACCTGGGCTTTCCTCTTAAAATTTCACTTTTTTTTTTCACTGTTCCGATGTTTTAGCCTCGGTACGCTTTTCTTCAATTTTTTTTTTTTTTTTACTTTTAAACAATAAAAACTGCCGATGTCGAAGCCTCAGTACGCTTTTTGACTTTAAAAAATATTTGTATTATATTATATTTTTTTTTGTTATTAAAAGGATGTTTCTTCCTTTTTGTTGGTTTAAGGGAGTTGTATCCCACCGCTGCCACCAAATGTTGTATTTAACGTCCGTGGTCTCCGTGCTTTCCGCAAGGAGAAGAGAGACCAGAGACGGGAGAGCGAGTAAAAGACTTTTTTTATAGTTTTAGTGTTATGGTTTCTTTTATTTGATTATTAAAGTCCGCTGTCTTGCCGTGGCTGCAACTTTAATAATTGTTATTTAATTATTTTACTACAAGGCCCGCTGTCTAGGCGAGGCTGCGACCTTAGTAATTATAAGATAGTGCTTTCTGCAGCTGCTGCTCTCTGTTCGTTTCTACGCCGGTCTCGGGTTTATAAAGCAAAATCTTCACTTTCCAATGGGTTCCTTTCTTCCAGAAACCTCCCACAATTTCCATAATTTCCAATAAGTGGAAATTATGTATCGATTCTACCCAATAAAAACATTACATATCATTCATAAAATTCCTTACATAATTTACATATTACTTCCCCTTTGGCGGTACGTAATCACGTACGCCTTACATATTGCGTGGCTGCAGGCATTGCACTTTGCGAGCAGCGCAGCAACTAGGGCAGGTAAATGATCGCTATTATGCTGATCATGCAGGCTAATGCCGATGCACCCAAAACAATTCATTGTTTTGCTTTTTTTTTTTTGTTGTCGCCGACGTCGTGGTCGGAAACACTTGACAACTAAAAGCAAGCAATGATTTTGTTTGTTTTGGTAATTTTAACCGTGTGTTAAAATTAGATCATATTTTCATAAGCGCCAGCAATTCGAGTCACCGTACTTGAATTGGGTCTTGGTCGTTCATGGAAAGGATAGCAATAAATTTAGTTTGATGTTTTTTAAGTAACAATAAAATTTAATTTATTGATTGGTTCGTAGGAATCGATTTATGGCTTTGGCTTGGTGTGAGGTCGGTGTGCACATGATAAGGGTGTACAAAGTGTACAGGGTAATGTTGTGCGGGTCACAACATCGGTCTTAAGTTATCCATAGAGTTTGATGAGTTAGTTTTCGGGATAGGTACAACTCTAGCCACTTTTCATAATTGAGGAAACTTGGAGGTCATTAGAATATTATTGATAAAATAAAGCAAAAGTTTCCGAATGTGAGGCAGTATTATTTTAATGAATTTAATTGGAATTTTATCATTTCCAATAGCATTTGACTTAACGTTTAGTATAGCTTGAATAAGATCGTCTTCTGAAATGTTATTAAAGGAAAAAGAATTAATAGAATCTTCATGGGCCTCCAAATCAAATTGGTCAACAGTATTTGCATTTCGATTGTTCACAAAAAATTGATTAATACAGTTAACATTGAATTCTTCAGTAGAAATAGCAGAATTTAAACAACCAGTATTTCGTAATGTGTTCCACATTTGTTTCGAATTTTGACCTTGAAATAGCCGGGACCCTAACTGTTTCTTTACTTTACGAATAAAGGACTTTGCACGATTACGATATTTACAAAACATTTTCCAATTGCTTTCTGATCTATCCTGTAAAAATGCTTTAAAAGGCAGATCACGCAAAGATTTCGCATAAACGACCCCTCTACAATTCAATTCACTACCATTCTTATACCTTATCTTGTATCTTGTGATAGGGACTAAAGAAAAAGCGTCATTTATAACACTATTAAAAAAATCGAGCTGAACATCGACGTCACTAGTAGAGTACATTTCGTTATAATCAGTTTCACACATAAATGAATTTAAATTTTCGAAATTGATACTGTTATAGTTACGATATTCAACAAACTCATCTTCACGAACAATAGGAATGTCAAGGAAAACAAATATTAAAGCATGATGAGAAATTGGCGGTGATAACATTTGTCCTGAATGTTTCACCAAGCTTGGATCACTTATCAAGACGAAGTCAATAAGTGATTTGGAGTTATGTTGAACATCGTAGTGATTTGGTAGGGAATTATGAACACATGACAAATTACAACGTAAACCCAAGGAACGCAGTCTTATTGATTTCGAAATATCAAAAAGATTAAAAAGACCTACACCACCACCTCTCATATTTGGACGATCGTTTCTGCATAAAGAATAGCCTGGAATATCGACTGCTTTATTAGAAATATATGGTTTAAGCCAAGTTTCGGAGACACCAAAGACATCCAGTAAACAACCACTTAGAATACATTTAATTTCTTCTAGTTTAGATGAAGGAAAAGAAGGTTTGAGACTTTGACAATTAACGTGACCAACATTAACATTTTGACTATGTTCATGAAGTTTATAATATAGTTCAGAGTTGTCACTGATAATGGGACCCATATTTACATTAGGTGATACCATAGTCATATAGTATGTAGAGAAGTCGCAGTAAGAAGGTACAACACATTCTAATAAAAACTATAATTAAAATAGAAAAATAAAAAAATATATGATAATATAATAACAATATTTCGAAATTATTGTTTATATTACATTTAAATAATTTCATTTTGTAATTCAAAAATATAAATTCATGAAGAAGTCGATCGATATATAGCAATAAAAAATGTAGTAAGCGTAACAGAGTAAACATTATGTAGTTATATACAATATATAAAATATTATTTGTTCCCATGGAACAACTTGCATGAAGAATGTTTAAAGGAGCAGAACTCTGAAATGGGTTGACCGATTTTAATATTTCTTTTTCTAAACTGTTCTAAACTGTTCTACTGATCTTAGATTAGGTGCGGACGAAGCCCAAATTTGGAAATTCTGCTAAGTTAAGAAATTTATTGAAAATAATATATCCATATCTTTCTTGCTTGATACATATTCGTTTAATTCAGTTTGTTGCTTGCCTGCTTCTGTATGTATCCGTCGTTCGCTTCGCTCGCTCGCTATAAATAACCGAACAGCATGGAACAACAACAAAAACATTAAGTCGAATGTTGTTCACTGCAACAGCTGTTTATTACTAACTAAAATAAATAACTGCTATGATGAAGTTTGTAAATAGATGCAAATACATAAAGATTAAATTGTTTGATGTTTTTATTTGCATGTGTTGGTGAACCCTGCAAAATAAAAGAAATTTGCAATTTTTATAATTTTTCATTATTTGGTGACTGGTAGCTTATTAGCATTCATTGCTTCCACCAGTGTTGCCAGAACTTTTTTGAGAAAAGCGCGAGATTTAAAAAAATATCGCCCATAATTGCCCAATGAAAAAAAAATCGCCAAAATCGCAATTTTTTTTTTAAATTTATTATATTAGAAAAAACCAAAAAATTATATAAATTCTTTTTCAAATAATATTGAGAACTGTTAATAGTATTATATATATAAAAGTTCTTATTTTCATATTTATTGAAATAATATCGAGATCTGTAAAAAATTATAAAAAAGATACTTCATTTTATACGAGAATTTTGATTGTTAAAGAACATTTTTTTAGAGACTATAACTATTTAGAATTTTTCAATATGCAACTTTAAAAATAAAAACTTTTTGCAAAAAACGTAGTTCCATTCTATTAAATACTTCAGCCATATTAGACTCTTCCCCCGTTTTTTTCAATTCTCGAAGTATTGTTTAGTTCATACATTGATTTATTCATTTTTGAAATCATATTATCGGATTTTGGCAGCGACAGGTTTTTAGCCTTCCTGAAGCATTTTACTCGAATGATTGAAGTTAGCATATCTGATTTCATTCTGTTGACGGAGAAAATACGTTCCACAAATGCATTAGAATGTGGCAAGGAAAGAAAGATGAATGTCAACTTACAAATATTGCCAAACATTTTTCCCACACACATAAGATGAGTTTATGAAAAAGTGTGGTTTTCACAAAAATCGCCAGGCGATTTCCTAAAAATTTAAGCGCAAAAACAAGAAAAAAAGCGCCCAATTGGCGATAAATCGCCCAATCTGGCAACAGTGGCTTCCACTAATAATGTGCTGATTTTAACACCAACGCATCAAACCATTATCAGATTCTATCAATTTATGACTATAACATACATTTAAATTCAAATAATTAAAAAAAAAAACAATACATGTTATAAAATCGTCTTCAGCAGTTTTAATAAAATGAATTTTTTCGACAATATTTGGAAATAATTTTAAGCTTCCATTCCTATCCATGTTGCGATCTCAATATCACGATATTCTAATTTGTAGGTCCTAGGATCGAGGACTTAGAAATGTTTCTAAATATTGTTCATTTAAACTGCACTAGAAGGTTTCGTGCACTCAGAAGCATCAAGAGGGAGTACTGAGCTAGATGAATAGAGATGAAAGTCGAGTCTTGTTTTTGTTCACACTGCTTTAAACAACAATTTAAAACAACAATTAGCAATACTAAATCAAATAAGGAAAGCATTCGTAATGAACCAGATAATGAGGCAAATTGGACAGAACAACAAACTTTCAGGGAATGTTTATTAAGAGTATCATTAGAAGAACTGTCTACAAATCAAATTTTTATCAACAATCAGCGTTCATCTTTTTTGTACACTGGACCCCCGGTAATGTGGCCCCTGACTTATTCGGCATGGAGTGGTAGATTAGTGTGAGGGAAGGGGCAATCAATTCAATTCAATTGAAGTTATAATTCATCCACAAACTTCTCTACCACCAACTACGACTTCAAGTCGTAAATATTGATGAGTTTTCAATTTCAGATGATTAGAAAATGGGGAAGGTGGGGAAAATTAGGTGGCGTCCGTGGCGTAGTTGGTTAAAGTGCGTGGCCGCTATGTCAACGAACCTGGAGACCCGGGTTCAAACCCCAGCAGCGACAGAAAGTATTTGAATAAAAATGATTTTTCTGTACGGAAGCCACCTCTCTGCAGACATTGGCAAACCTCAGAGAGTAATCCAAATGCCATGTAAAGCTTCTTGAGAACAAGAACATTCTGTTCATCGCCGTTCGGAGTCGGCGTTAAGCATGTAGATCCGGTTCTCGGTTAATTGTGTACAAACTTAATAACACGCACAACACAATTGATCATAACAAGATAGGTCGAAGTCCTTTCAAGGGCTGAAATGGCCAGTTATTTATTTTTTTTTTTTTAGAAAATGAGGAAAGAAAATTGCAAATGCGAAAGGTAAAAGCATAGGACCATGGCCTAGCTGGGATTCAAACCCGGGACCTCTGGGCTGGCAGTTGATCACGTTTGACACACATTTACCGCATTTGTGACATTATTGTTACCACAGTTGGCAACGCGCTAAAATTTCTTTAAGTTGTGTTTGTTAATTTCTGCAAAGTTTAAATTTAATTACAGTGGTTTTTTAAAAATAATTAATAAATTTTGTGCTTATGTGAAGTCTAATAATTACAGCGGATAAGTTTTACATTTATTTTACTATTGTTAACATAAGTGTTATTATTATTATTAATATTTCTTTAAAGTGCTGAATAAGTTTCTTTACATTTTCTTTATTATATTCTTCGCCAAAGAAATAAAATATAAGGAAATGGTGTTTCTCACACACACAGTGTATGTGTACTGCGGCTTTTTTTCTGATTGGATTTTTGACATTTGCGATCTTACTGCAAAGCAAAAGAAAGCGCGCGAAGAAAACATTCAAACAAATATATTAAAAGCGATTATAATTGCTCAAATTGGTTTAATTTGTAAATTAAATATAATAAAGAATATTTAAAATTATGCGTTGTGTTGTGAAAAATTGTTTAAGTGTCCAGAGACTGAAGGAAAAGCTGATTTCATTTCACAAGTAAGTATTTTGCAATTGTGTTGAAACGGTTACAATTTTTTTAAGAAAAAAACTTTATTTAAACAATATTGGTTGTAGTAAAGTGTTTTTTAAATTAAATTTCACAAATTTCTAATCAGAAATTAAAGAAAACTCAATTTCTGAATTTAGTTAATTTCCCGCCATTTTTTGCAAGAGCGAAAACGTCAAAACACAAAACGTACTACAAGGGCGCATTCATTTTTGAGGGTGCATTAATTTTTCATGGTGGCATATATTTTAAGGGCGTCATTGTCTTAAGTGGATAATATTTTTGTATAAATTTATTTGTTTTATTTTCAGATTCCCACATATGCTAGATATTAGGCATAAATGGATCCGGGCCCTAGAGTAAGATCCCACTTCAGTTACAGCAAGAACTGTTGTATGCTCCAAGCATTTTTTTGAAAATGACTTTATTGATTTTCAAAAAACCAACCGGAGATTATATCCATTAGCAGCACCATTTTTACAAGCTGCCGATGATAAGATGTAAGTCATTCTTTTTTTATTTTTATAAAATTATTACATATGAAATAATTATTTAGACATATTGTCCCAGTTCCTAACTGCAGCAAAAGTTTGGGTGCAGAATTAAATAAAATTAAATGTTCGAATAAAGATAATTTTAAAATTTTACAAAATATTCAGCTAATGCCACCTAGGGAGAATGTATTAGAATGTGGTAAAATCACATTCACATTCAGTCTTCTGGACATTACAATATTGTAATTAAAGCTTTAATTTGCATGTTTTTAAAAACCAGATATTTTTATATCACTAAAAAAATTAATGAAAAGCCAACAGTAAGGCAAAAATTGCATAAAAGTATACATTTTAAGGGAATTTAAAATAAAAATGAAGAATAAAGTATGCTTTTATTTAATTCCTCTTTTATTTTAATGCATGTTCATATTATTAGTTGGTTATATTCTTAGTAAATTACTTACATTTTTTATTTAGCATATTTTTATTATTATATTGTAGTATTAATTTTTTATATTTTTAAATAATGTAATTAACAAAGTGTTAGCGAACTTTGCTTTAAAAAAATCACGTCGCTTACAGGTTGTTAAATACATCATGAATTATATTGCTTTTACTTTCTCTACATATTTAATACTAATATTTTCTTTTTTTCGGGTGAAATAGGCCTACCGGGGAACCGAACACCCAAAAAAATCGGTAACGCGCCAATTTGTATACCTCAAAGGTGGTGTGGAAATACAAAAAAAAATATTAAATAAATAAGTTATTAATCTCTTTCGCTTCGTAGAAATTCTTTCCTATATTTATGAGTACGTTCAAAACTATTTTATTCCAACCAGAGTGTATTAGTATGCAATTGCAATAAGAAATAATTTACGCCTTACTTTCCGCTTTAACCGAATACGGCCCTGAGTAAATCTTTCTGTATTGGTGTAAGCCAACACAAGCAAGAAAAATCCCTCACTTTTAAGCCAATACACCGCTTCCTTATTTCTTACTTCTTTGTTCTTCGCACTTTAAGTTGTTTTCTTTCTTTTTATTCTATTGCTAATTGCGTTTAAGATATCTGCCTAGCTCTGTCTAGCTAAGCTATTGAATACGTATTATTATTATACATACTAAGGGTTGCCATCACTTCAAGTTGTTACTTTTGCTTAGTACTATTATTATTACTACTTTTATTTATTTTTACTACTTTTTTGGTTTTATTTTTATTTATTAATTTCTACTAATATTTTTACCACATTTGCTACTTTTATTTATTTTTTACTACTTCTTTGGTTTTTTTCTTATTTATTAATTAAAATGCTCTGCTCTAAGCCTGGCTGTTCCACTAAGGGTGAAACTGAGCGATTTTTATCATGTTGGCTATGTGAGATATCGTTTACACCAAATGTGTGGGCATAATGGGTAGAGTTGCAGACCTTATTGAAGAAGGTAAAGGGTTGCATTAGTGTTGTGAGAAGTGCAGATTGACTGATGTCAACTTTTACACTAGAGCCCCGACTTGCGTCGGTAATGGGGACCGGAGAAACGCGACGCAAATCGAAACGACGCAAATCGAATCACCTTTTTCTATATAAATGCACTGAAATTTAATTTATTGGGGAAAATATTCAAAACAAAACAACAAATTTTGTATTTTTGATAAAAAACAAGTATGAATACATTTTTATTTATTTCATTTACTTCAACAAATGTTTATAATTATTATAAAAAAATAACAAAACAATAAATTAAGAACAAAACAAAAATTAAATTCATTTACATATGTATATTCTTAAAAAGTAGATGCATTGCCAGAAGTTGTAAAAATGCTAAAAGACAGAAAAGATGCTAAATTTGGCACTACAAATGCTAAAAATGGTAATCCACAGTGCTCCAGTAAAAAATTTAACCGTTTTTAGCGACGCAAATTGAAATCAAAACGACGCAAATCGAACCGACGCAAATCGGGGTCAAAACGACGCAACTCGGACCGACGCAACTTGAAATTGCAACGACGCAAATCGAATTTTTCCAGTTTTTAAAAAGCGACGCAAATCGAAACGACGCAAATCGGGACGACGCAAGTCGGGGCTCTAGTGTATAAGCTTTTTAAGCAGACAAAGCAGGGTTTCTCTGAGATAAGTAGGGAACTTTCTTTGCTTTCTGCAAAATTTTTAAAGTACCAAACACTTTTCGATGAGTGTAAATATATTGATGAGCCAATTCCTTCGCCCAAGCGTAAAAACAAAAAAAGGGGGACTGTTTCGGTAAAATTTATTTAATACTCTTGTGGATGTAAACTTTTGGCCCCGTAATACAATTGTTCATGAATTTGAATTCAAAAACAAACCGCGTATTGCAAATGTTGTACACTTGCCTCGTCCTTCTAATAGTCCTCAGTACCATACAAAAAACGATTAAAAAATCACAAGTCTAAATTAGAGCTTGTGTATCAAAACGTTAGAGGTCTCAATTCTAAACTTTCCGATATTTTCATGAACAGTTTTGATTTTGAATATAACTTTATAGTTTTTACTGAAACTTGGCTTCGCTCTAACGTTTTAAACTCTGAAATAATGTGCAATAAGTACCAAATTTTTCGTAAAGATCGCTATGATAAGATCGGTGGTGGCGTTCTGATAGCTGTCCATAACTCGCCTGCTTCGGAGGAATTAACAATTCCTGGTACCAACGACCTGGAGTTTATTTGTGTTACAGTTAAAGTAAATAATAATACGATTTTTCTTACTTGCTCTTACATTCCACCTAAAAGTGATTTAACAATTTACTTAAACCATATTAGTGCCATCGAAACAGTCCATAATATGCTTAAAAATATGGATACTATCATTGCATTAGGTGATTTCAACTTACCTTCTGTAACCTGGAGTATTTCCGATGATTCCGCATTTCTTACTCCTATTTCTGCCTCTGATTGGATAAATGATTTCTTAGATAAGTTGTCCGATCTGTGTCTTCAGCAGGTTAATAAAATTCTTAATAAATATTAAAAAAAAAAATATTAATTTCAAACCTTTAAGCCCTCCTTGGTTAACTAATGAACTTAAGTCTTTAAAAAATTACAAAAATCGCTTATTTAAAAAATATAAAAAGTCAGGCTCTAATTTAGACTTCGCTTGCTATTCCTCTTGTCGTTACAGATGTCAACTATTAAATAAACAATGCTACTCTGCCTATATAGCCAAAATAAAAACTCAATTCAATGATAATCCGAAACTTTTCTACACTTTTGTCTACTCAAAACGAAAAACCTCCAGCTTCCCACCTCTTATGAAATTCAATCATGAAGAAGCATCTTGCGACATCGAAGTTTCCAACGTGTTTGCAAACTTCTTTAAAACAACCTACTCCGATATACCATTGAGCATGAGTCTTGAATATCCTTACCTACCACCAGTTAACTCTTTTGAAACCCCCGTAATAGATTCTAATATAGTTATGCATTACCTTCGACAAGTTAAATCTTCTTTTACGACTGGTCCTGACGAAATCCCGAGCTGCATTTTAAAACATTGTTCTATTAGTTTGTGTTCTCCCCTGTCAAAAATTTTTAACACATCCTTGCACAGTGGTCATTTTCCCTATATATGGAGAAAATCTTATATAATACCTCTTCATAAATCCGGCTCAAAAATTAATGTTTCCAATTACCGCGGTATCGCAAAACTAAGCGCAATCGCTAAGTTATTTGAGAAAATTATAACTGATCAAATAACCCACGTTGTATCTTCCTCCATTTCCACCTCTCAACATGGTTTCTTACAGGGAAAATCTACGTCAACTAACCTCTTGGAGTTTACTTCGCGTGTCATCAAAGGTTTTACTTTAGGACGACAGAATGACGTTATTTATACAGACTTTAGCAAAGCTTTCGATTGTGTCAATCATTATGTTCTTCTGAAAAAGCTTCATCTAATTGGGTTTCCCGTCAAACTATTACACTGGATTAACTCGTATTTGTCGAATCGTTCTCAAAAAGTTTTATATAAGAATTCTATGTCAAAAAATATTTTGGTTACATCTGGTGTTCCGCAGGGAAGTCATCTTGGTCCGGTTTTATTTTTACTGTTTATAAAAGACCTTCCTTCTGTAATTAAACACTCTAACGTCTTAATGTAGTACGCCGACGACGTGAAACTTTTCCTAACTTGCAAATCGCCTGAAGATCAACAACTCTTACAATCGGATTTAAACAGTCTAGTTGAGTGGTCTAATTTTAACCTTTTAAAATTAAACTTAAAAAAATGTAAGCAAATGACATTCTCACGTCGAATTGCTAATAGTATAAATTACACTATAAATAATACTAACTTAGAAATTGTACACAGTTTTCTTGATTTAGGTGTAATTATGATCCTAAACTTCGTTTCAATCTTCAAGTTAATTTGGTGGTAAATAAGGCTAGAGGTGTCCTTGGTTTCATTAAAAGATGGGCTAAAGAATTAAACGATCCTTTTACTACTAAAATACTTTATACCTCTCTTGTTAGACCAATTCTTGAATATGCATCCGTAATATGGAACCCTCAATTCAATGTCCACATCGATGCATTAGAATCGGTTCAAAAACAATTCTTACTTTTTGCTTTACATTATCGTTGGAACCCCAATATTATTCTTCCCCCTTATGAAACACGCCTCAAAATTATTTCCCTGCCTTCCTTAAGAAGCAGAAGAATTATGCTCAATGTCTCTTTTTTATACAAATTACTTAGTGGTGATATAGACTCACAATACCTCCTTTCTTCATTAAACTTCAACATCCCCAGGAGCGGAGCCAGACATTTCCAGCTTTTTAAGTTGAGTCAGTGCACTTCTAATTATGCCCTTCACGACCCTTTCCGATCTATGTGTAGTGATTTTAATGGCAACTTGAACTTGATAAATTTTTCTGACTCGGTGGATGTCTTAAAACGCAAAATGATATTACATTTGAATACTTAACGCATTCCTTGTGATAACAAATATAACTCGCGATAATTGTGTAGATTTTACTATTTAACAAATAAGCATCATCGAATATGATAGATACTTTTAGTTTTCGTTTTATTTAGTTTCGTTGCTTTATTTTTTCATGAAATTATTTTAGATCTTTAGTTCTTCCTTAGTTGACCATGTATACCGTGTCTCTCGGCTCTGTGTGTCAGAGTTTATCTCTTTTCCATACAAGTTTTTACCTTCGTTGGCCCAAATGCATATCCAAACTTTAGCTCGGTGTTCCCTTATTTTACCCGAATATATAAATATATTGTGCCTGCACAATATATACTTGTATATCTGTGCTATGTTTGGTATTGGTTTGGTGTTTGATAGTTGCATCTCTTTCCACGTAGGATCTTGGGTTGGACAGTGGCCCCAAGCCGAACGACAACAATTATAAATGCGGTTATATATGGTCTAATAAATAATTTTGGATGTTGTCTTGTATTGCTTCGTATTATGAAGAATGTGCTTTTATTCGATGATGTTTATGAAGTTTACATAAGCACAAAAATTCTCAAATTTGATTTAATTTTAATTTCCGCTGAAAGGCCAAGCAATTGTGCTTAGTGGAGGCTTTTATTTGCCAACAGGTGGTAAGTTTTAGCACGTAGGTGCATTCTATCAGTCCGGCTGATCCGGGAACTTCTTAGAATGTAAATCGTGCATGCGTATGGCGCGGGTCATACGTATCTATGAAGATTTCTTACCTCCGGGCGAATCCAAAAAAAAAAAAAAAAAAAAAAAAAACAAAATTGTCTCTTTGTGACCAAATTGTTTGTAAACGGTAAACTTCCGGTAAATTTTTTGACACATTTTTTGAAAATTTTTAACGGGAATAATCACAAAAACGCTGAAATTGAAGAATACAACATTAAGCAACTGATTTCAACTGAGTTTGTTGAAATTGTCTATAACAATTGCGAAAGTGGCCGATTTATAGAGGAATTTCCTTTGTGCATTATGATCAAGTTTCCCAATTCCTTATGATAGGCTATACCTTATGGTGAGAAAATAAAGAAAAAGAAAGGATTGGTTCAAAAACGCCAAGAATAAAATAAAATATTGTATTTCAACTAAAATATATTAACATTTTTTTTTTTGTAATTGAATGTTTGAGATCTGGTAAGTTTATTGACAAAAAGTAGAATTCCCATTTAATTGAAATAGCAAAACCTATTTAATATCTTTGCTTTTATAGTTTTTAGAAAAATCTATTTGAGCTAGCAACTCAACTCAATTGCCTCCACAACGTACAAATTTATGTGGCTAGCTAGCAAACGCGTAAGTGTTTGCTAAGCGACTGCTACGACCTAGTATATAAAATGAATATACGGAGTAATAATAATGCAGTTAAATAAAAGTATTAAAAAGAGAAAAAAGAATACTATATACGTTCCAAACATACTATTCCGTTGGGGAACCTATAGCATCAGATGAAGGAAGTGTTGACAGCGCACCAAGAACTGGAGTAACAGGATCAGAAGATTCTAGTATAGTCGAACATTGCTGGATGTTATACATTTTCTCCCTGCCATTTGGCATCGTTATTTTGGATTTGGGAGCATCCGTGTTTAGAAGTTTAAATTTTTTAATCGTTTTTTCTCTTAAGAGCTTTTTGCAAATAAAATTAAGCTTACTTGCAGCAGGCGTGTATTGGTCGTTGAGATAAATTCTTGATTGAAAATCTCCACCCATAATGTCACATAGTTTTAAATTTCTTGTTTTAAAGTATTGCTTCATAATGTCATCTCGTAGCCTGACATTATTGAATTTCATAGGACTGCTTTTTGGTTTTGAATGTAGCAGCATTGATGGATGTCGTTAGCGTTGGAAGGCAGATTAAACACACTGGACAAGGTCATGACATGGTCGTACATATTTGTCATTCCTGAAGGCAGGCCACTAATAACAATATCAGCACGGTTAAGTCTACGCTGCAGTATGTTATTCTCGTTTTCCAGTTCTTTTATTTTATCGCTGGCAGCAGTATCAACTAATTTTATTAATTGATTGCAATTGACAATATCGGATTTAAGGTCTTTTAAAGTAGAAGACCACTCCAACTTCACTTCGTCTACCAATGCAGTGAAATATTTTTTAATATCCCGCAATACTTCTTGCAGTTCAGCTCGAAGAGAGATAATGTTGTTGTCACGAGTGGGAGGATTTTCTTTGCACTCCTTGCAAGTGTATGTTAATGCCCTATTCTTGAGCAACAAAGCATGTTGTTCAGTGGTTACATCGACGCAAGCAATGTGAAACCAATTTCCACAAATACCACATCCAATGCTGGATTGTTGTTTTCCAATATTTTTGGAGCAAGCAACACAGTTGATAACTTTTGCAGGTGGCATATTAAGGTTAAAGTTTATCGACCGTTCAAGGTTAACGTAGAAGTAACCAGAGAGAAATGCAACAACAGCAAGCAATATATAAACCACAGTGCAGCCACAACAACAGCAAGGAGAGGTGAAAAAGAGTTCAGCAAGAGGGCAGCAACAACAAAACCAGCAAATTTATTTCGATGTCAATTACGCAAAATAATCGTGCAAACTCAAAACTTTTAGCAATAAGCGCTTAAATTAAGTTTTATTAATTGTTTTAAACTGCAAAATCAATTTAATATAGGTAAGTAATAAGTTTATTACAAAAAATGACCGACGACTTAAAAATTCCGTTCTACTCGAACATAGCGTTGCCACAGTTTTGTTCTTGAAAAGAAAAATAAAAATAAAAAAATAACTTTTATTTCTGATCAAAACAATAAAAATCGTACGATAATTTTTATTGTTAAGCAAAACAATTACGATCCCTGATTCAAACAGATTTAATTTACTCTTGTCATTTTATGAAATGGGACTTTTTTATTAAGACTATATTAAAGAGTAAATCAAAAAATTACTTAAAAATCAATTTTTTGAGTTAAGTTTCAGTTCTACCGTGCGTGGTGGCCACACACATATTTTTTCCTTTCCAAAAATTTCGAATATGCTTTCGTTACTAAAGACTATGTTTTTCCAAAATGAAATTTCATGATTTTCATACTTTTTAGCAAAATCCACGCGTAAAAAAAAAAGAAATAACTGGCAATTTCAGCCCTTGAAAGGACTTTGACCTAGCTTCTTATGATCAATTGTGTTGTGCGTGTTATTAAGTTTGTACACAATTGACCGAGAAAGGGACCTACATGTTTAACGCCGACTCCGAACGGCGATGAACGTAATGTTCTTATTCTCAAGAAGCTTTACATGGCATTTGATTACTCTCTGAGGTTTGCCATTGTCTGCAGAGAGGTGGCGGCCGTACAGAAAAATTATTTTAATAACCACCAAAAATGCCACCAAAATCCACGCATAGCCTTTGTTTTTTCTTGATAAAAACGGCTTTTTTCGAGAGACTTTTCCAAATAGACCATTTGCACTTAAGGGGGCATATAGGTTACATATTAAAAAAAAAATTTTCTTTTCGGGAATTTTTTTTCATAGAAGGAAAAAAGATATCTTTTTCAAATTTGGCACATATATTTATTAACATTTAAAGAATACATAAAATTTTTTCAAAATTTTTGAAGCGGTTTTTGACGTTATTTGATCTTTTTTAAAAATGCCAACAATGCTATCGCCTAAACTTACTTACTTACTTACTTACTTATCTGGCGCTTACAACCGTAAGTTGGTTTTGGCCTCGTATAAGAAATTGCGCCAGCCATTTCTGTTCTGCGCTTGCTGGCGCCAGTTGGAAACACCAAGTGTAGTCAGGTTATCCAACACCTGATCCTTCCAACGAAAATGTGGGCGTCCTCTTCTGCGTTGACCACCACCGGGCACCGACTCGAATATTTTTTTCGCTGGAGCGTCGTGTTCCATACGCTCAACATGACCTAGCCACCGGAGCCGCTCGATTTTAATGCGCTTAACTATGTCGATGTCAGAGTACAGCTCATACAGCTCGTGGTTCCATCGAATTCGGTACTCGCCATTGACGCAGATTGGACCGAAGATTTTACGAAGGATCTTTCTCTCGAAGGCTCCCAGAGTCTTTTCATCAGAACTGCTCAACGTCCAGGTATGTGCCGCATATAATAGGACGGGCATGATACATAATACTTAATAATACTTTTGTAGAATATCGTGCCACTGCGTCTCAAATCAGCAGCTGGGATGATCTTCTCCATCATCAGGTTGAAAAAGTCGCACGATAAGGAATCACCTTGTCTGAAACCTCGTTTGGTATCGAATGGAGGAGTGAGATCCTTCCCGATCTTAACTGTGCTGCTGGTGTTAATCAGTGTCATTCTGCAAAGACGGATGAGCTTTGCAGGAATTCCAAATTCAGACATGGTGGAGTATAGATGATTCCTTATTGGACTGTCGAAGGCGGCTTTATAATCGAGAAAAAGATGGTGTGTATCGATTTGTTTTTCTAGGGTCATCTCCAAGATTTGTCGTAGCGTAAATATCTGGTCTATGGTGGATTTACCAGGTCTGAAGCCACACTGATAAGGTCCAAACAGCTGGCTTACGATGGGCTTCAGTCTTTCACATAATACGCTCGACAGGACCTTATATGCGATATTAAGAAGGCTTATCCCACGGTGGTTGGCGCAAATTGTGCGATCGCCTTTGTTGTGGATTGGGCATGAACACAGTGATGTTCCAATCGTTTGGAATGCATTCTTCCGACCATATTCTGCATAGGAGCTCATGAATGCCTTTAAGTTGAGCTTCGCCTCCATTCTTGAAGAGCTCAGCAGGTAAGCCATCGGCTCCTGCGGCTTTGTTGTTTTTTAGCCGAGCTATATCTTTCAAGACCTCACTATGGTCGGGCAGCGGAACTTCAACGCTAGGATAATTTTTTTCCGCCGAAAAAAAACAAAATGTCGGCCGCCATTCTGTTTTTTTTTCGGCGAAAAAAAATCCTTGTTCAGGCGATAGCCACTAAAACAAGGATTAATTTGGTTTTTAGTTTTTTTCCTCAGATGTTCCAGACTGGTGACATCCTGCACACCGTCAATTTTTTGGCATTTTTTTTAAAAAAATCAAACAACGTCAAAAATTTTCAAAATAAATTTTTTTGTATTCTTTAAATGTTAAAAAAAATATATGTGCAAAATTTGAAATTTGAAAAATATATCTTTTTCCCTTCTATGAAAAAAAATTCCCGAACATTTTTTTAATTTGTAACCTACATGCCCCCTTGAGGTTCGTTAGTTGCTTTCTTTTCATACTGACGTGTTTTAGTCTAAAAAGTTTCAAAGTTTTTAAGTTCTTTAAAGTTAATTAATAATTAAATTTAAAACAACATTTGGCTAATCATCTTTGCTGGGTCATCTTGCAGCGTGCCAGCATTCTTATTAATCATTTTTATTAAAAAGTTTATTTGTGTGTCAATTTTAATATACACATTATTTTATTCTTTGTGCGAGAGCAAATTATCATATTCTTCTTGCACATCGAAGTTTTAATTACGTTTCTTATTTTATTTTAACTACAAACAGGTTTTCTGTGTGCAAGCGCGTGAGAGCGATTTTTTGTTTTTTACACTTGCTCATCTGTTTTTGGCCTGTTTTGTTTTGTTTATAATATACATAACCAGGGCTGCACTTAATAACTTTGCAGTGCTTATTAAACTGTTTTATTGGAAAACCGAGTATCTTCTTTTTTGTGGTTATTTTTGCATTTTATTAACACTTCAAATTTAAAATGTTCTGCAGTTTCCGTAATTGTGCTATAAAAGACGAATCCGACCGCGTAGTAAATTGCTGGTTGTGCGATTCCTTTTTTCCCTTGAAGTGCGCAGCGTTGAATGCAAGAATTTATGACGCAATCAACGAAGGCTAAGGACTTCGTTGGTCATGTGTTGATTGCAGATCTACGGATGTTGATATCCTTAAGCTTATTAGACAATCTAGAAGAGGCTTCTTGGAAGTGTCTAAAGATTTAGAGGCGGCTCAGGCCAGATTGGCTGAAGTTGAAAGTTTGTTCAAAAAGTTTAAGGTCTTGGATGAAGCTTCTGCGTGTCCAAAACGAAAGCGAAGTAACAAAAATCTTCGAAGCTCAACAAAATCTACTGCAATAGCCTTGCCTTTGTCATCAAATATTAATCTTATTTCACCTGCCTCAGTTTTTCCACCTGAAGAACCACTGAAAAAGTCTGTTACGGATCAGTTGACGCCTACTAACGCTGCAATTTCAGTTGATTTAACTTTAACTGTACCTTCTTCAGCAGTTCCCGCAAATGATAATTCTCCTCCTGTTGCAAAAAAAACATATGCTCAGAGTTGTGCTTCTATTGTTCCTCCTAGCATTGCTACGAGTACTAATATTATTCCTTCCTCTCCTAGTTCGGTTTCTACTGGAGCTATACCGAAGCAAATATCGAAATGCAGCAATAAACTACCTGTTCATAAGGAACTTGTAGTTATTCCGCCAGCAAAATCTATATTTGTTTCTCGCTTTGCAGTTGATACCTTATATTATTTAAACTCTAAGTTAATCCTTCTTAATAAGAAGATTTCGGTTCACAAACTGAGATTTTCTTATCAGCGCAATATTTCATCTTTTAAAATTACTTTGCCTAGTGATGTTTTCAATAATGTTCTGGATCAAGGTTTTTGGCCGGAAAATACTTTGGTGCATGAATTTATTCAAAAATCACCGCCTCAAACTTCACTGGCTATCTTACCTGTTCACAGCGTGAACCCAAAAAACTAGATTGTTGCCTTCAGTTCCTAGCCTTATATCAGAACGTTCGTGGTTTAAATACTAAACTTACAGACTTTTAAGTCATAATCTTCATTTTGACATTATTGCTTTCAGTGAGACTTGGCTTAAACCTAGTACTTTAAATACTGAAATTCTGTCTAACAATTTTAATATATACCGCAAAGATAGAAACGCTATTGCTGGTAATTTTTACAATGGTGGTGGCGTGTTAATTGCCGTTAAATCTTCTCACTTTTCACAAGAAATATTAATATCTGAGTCTTTAGATATTGAATTTTGCTATGTTCTTGTAAAGTTTGGTACTTTGAGAATTTATGTCACATGTTCATATATACCTCCACTTTCTAGTGTTGAAGTGTATGGAAAACATTTGGCGTCGATTTATAAAACTTGCTCACAACTTCAGCCTTATGATCACATTTTAATAACGGGTGACTTCAACCTTCCTAATGTTTCCTGGAACTGCTGTACTGAAAATTCTGCAGTACTCTTGCCATCTTCAGAGTGTTCATCTGATAACTCATTTTTAAATGAGCTTTCGAGCCAAGGACTTTTTCAAATAAACTGCCACTATAATAGAAACAACCGCTTGTTAGACCTTATTTATTTTGATGATAGTAATATTGTTTCAGTTAATAGGTCTGATCCACTTGTGTATCCTGAAGACGCACACCATCCAACTACCGAAATCACACTAAATTTTCCTAAACAATCTATATCAAACCGTATTCAAAATCCTGCCTCAGAGTTTAACTTTGAAAGAACGAATTATGTAAGTTTGAGAAATAAATTGTCAATTATCAACTGGTTATCTGTACTTAATATTAATAACACAAGAATATTGCCACAAATGCTTGACTCTGCTGTATTTGCCTTTAACAGTACTCTTAATAATTGCTTTTTAACTTCAGTGCCACAGAGAAAATCTTCTTTAATATCTGGTCCCGTTTGGTATACCAAAGAACTGAGAAAGCTGAGGAACTTAAAATCGAAATATTATAAAAAGTATCAAAAAACTCATAACATTTGTGGTTTTGCTTCTTATACCTTAACTAAATATAACTACCGGCAAACATAAAAGCTGATGCAAAATGTTTTTGGAACTTTGTTAATACTAAACGTAAGATAAATTCATATCCATCTTTTATGAAATATAAAACATTTGAATCAGATGTTACTATCTGTAGTCTTTTTGCAGATTTCTTTAAGACCACTTATTCATCAGCTTCTTACGATAATTTTAGTTACCCTTATAATGTGCAACCTGGTGACATTTGCTCCCCAATAATTAATGTTGATACAGTTTTAACCTACTTAAAAAACTTCAAAACATCGTATAAAAACGGTCCTGATAACATACCTTCATGTGTTTTGAAATATTGCAGTGAAGAATTTGTAATTCCCATTACTTTGCTTTTTACAGAGTCTTTGCAATCTTGCTTTATTCCACTGGCTTGGAAATCATCTTTTATTATTCCGCTGCATAAATCCGGCAATAGATCTTTAATAGATAACTATCGCGGAATTGCAAAGCTTAGCGTCCTACCTAAACTTTTTGAGGCTATTGTAACCTCACAATTATCACATAGCGTGAAATCTTTAATGTCCCCATTCCAACATGGATTCTTATCTAGAAAATCTACTGTTACTAACCTTCTAGAATTCACATCAAAGACTATTGAGAATTTTGGAAATGGTCTACAAACAGATGTTATCTATACTGACTTCAGTAAAGCTTTTGATGTTGTAAATCATAAGCTCTTCATTTTAAAACTAACCCTTCTCGGTTTTCCAACACCATTAGTGCTTTGGATTGAATCTTATTTATTAAATAGAACACAAAGTGTTATCTTTAACCTTGTTAATACAGAGCAGTTCCCTGTTACTTCCGGTGTACCTCAAGGAAGCCACCTTGGGCCTCTGTTGTTTCTACTTTTAATTAATGATTTACCATCTGTTGTAATTCATAGTAATATTTTACTATACGCTGATGATGTTAAACTTTTCCTGTCATATAAAAATGAGCAAGATTCTTTTTTCTTACAAACTGATCTTGACCATCTTTGTGACTGGTGTGAAATCAATTGCATGAAGCTTACCTTGAAAAAGTGCAAACACATGACTTTTTCTCGTAGACAACCTCCTCGAAGTTATTACAAAATAAGTGACTATACACTTGAGTTCTTAGAAGTTTTCGACGATCTTGGAGTAACTATGGACCCAAAACTTCGCTTTCACATTCATATTAATAAAGCTATAAGCAGAGCAAACAGTACTTTAGGGTTTATTAAACGATGGTCAAAAGAGTTTAATGATCCTTTCATTACTAAAACATTATTCACTTCGCTTGTAAGGCCCATACTTGAGTATGCGTCAATTGTCTGGTGTCCTAGATATGTGTGTTATGTTGACGATATAGAATCAGTTCAGAAACAATTTCTTTTGTTTTGATTACGCAATATATGTTGTCATACTAACTGTTGTGTATTCGAGTACGCAGCTGAGAACAGACTGAGTACTTATCTTTTATTCTTTATTCGATATGTTCAAAGTACTAAACTATTTACATATGTCAAGTTGCTTAAGTACTAAATAGTGTTGTGTAACGATATATTTAAAGTTATAATAAGAATGTTAATGTAAAGTTCATATAGTTCATATAGTTTTTTTTTTTTTTTTTTTTTTGTGGAAGTGTATGGGTATGTAAAAATAGGTTTAAAATAAAGTATAAAAAGTTTATAAATTCAAAAAGTTCATAAATTCAAAATGTTTATAAATAACATCAAAGAACATAGATAATTCAAAACATAAGATTTAATATTCATGAAGGAAATGGTATATTTAACTTTTTTTATATTTTGCATTTTGCATGGCTTCAATTGCTCGCTTTTTACTGGATCTAGGTGGCAATCTTTCATTAATATTAAATTCATTACATTCCAATACCTTCTCTTCCACTGCAAGTGAATCTAGACGATGACTATTATCTTCAATATCTGTGATGAGCTCTGGTTTTATGTGTGTTGAACTACTGCTTGTGGACTCACCGCAAAAGTGCTCAAACCCGTCACCAATTTCAGCGTTGCGAATTTGATCAAGATGACGCTTGATCGTTCGATTTTCAAGAGATAGCAAAACAGTATAATTTCGTGGACCTAATTGTTTTTTTATAGTTGCTGGTGACCAATCAGCCTTGTTAGGGTTTGAGTAGTTTCTGACAAAAACTTTTGTCCTTCAGTAAAAGAAATGTTGCGTTTACCTTTGAAATTTTCTACAGAGATTTGTTGATTTTTATTTATAATATCTTTAACTAATAGTGATTTTAACAAACTAAACCGCGATTTGGGTTCTCTGCCAAGTAATAACTTTGCTGGAGACTTATTCGTTGAACAATGTTTCGTTATGCGATAATCGAAAAGAAATTTATTAAGAACCACATCAAAATTTTCAGCCTTGCCATCATTGAAATTAGCTGCCAATGACTTTTTTAAGGTCTTTACAAAATTTTCGGCCTGGTCATTTGTGGAAGGATGACCACGTGCTGTTAGTACATGTTTTATATTATTGCTGACCATAAAATTTTTAAATTCAACTGACGTGAACTGCCGTCCGTTGTCACTGACGAGTGTGTCCACTAACCCAAATCTGCAAAAAACTTCACGAAGTTTGTTAATCGTAAAAGTGCTTGTTATATTTTTGGTTTTGAATACTTCTACCCATTTAGAGAATGAATCGATTATAATAAATAACTGAAATCCATTAACGGGTCCGGCGAAATCAACATGAACCCTTTTCCATGCAGAATCTGTCGGTGCCCACGTTATCAAAGAACTCTTCTCGGGACTGGGTTGTGTAAGTTGACACGATTCACAACCCTTTATTAACAATTCTATATCCTTATCTAAATTTGGCCACCAAATAAAAGACCGAGCTAAGGCTTTGGTCTTTACTGTCCCTAAGTGAGAACTATGAAAATTTTCAAGGACCACTTTACGCAACTTAGCTGGTATTACAGTGCGATAACCCCACAATACACAGCCCGACTCCACACTCATTTCAAGGGCTTTAGAAGAAAATGGCTCAAACTCTTTTTCTTTCAAGTTCCCCAATGTTCCATTTTGAATAGAGTGCATAACTTTGGACAAAACAGCATCTCTGCGAGTTTCTATCGCAACATGCTTATAATTAAGCTGCACGGAATTGACATAACCTACGTAGTTTATGATGAATTTCATGTAAAAATCTAGATAAAACTGAAATTTTGAACCCGACCACCTCAGATATCGATGAAATTTTGTTCATAGCTAAATTTGATCAATACAAAAAAACCCTCATTTTTAGAAATGACTGTTTTGCGATTTTTTGGGCGTGGCACAGTGGGAAAGTTTTCGAAAAAACGCGAAAATTGTCGAAAAGAGCTCCATTTAAACTGCAATAACTCAGAATCGGCTAAACCGATTTCCATGATCTTGGTATCATTTAAAAGATATTTTAACAGGCTTTATGACACATTTAAAAAATAAAAAAAAATACACTGTAAAAAATTTTATAACAAAAAGAAAATTTTACCTAACGAAAAAACCAAAAAGATCAAGGGTTTTTTTACAGTGTATTACTTTTTTAGAAAGGTTTATCCTTCACCTATAACATATCAAAAAATAAAAATGGGTTCTTTTTTAGTTTTTTTTATATAATTTTTTAAGTAGTGGCACTTCTAGTAATTGCCCATATATTTTTATATTGAAGCCACGAAAAATAGCCAAACATCTGTTATATTACTGAGAAGTGTTAAAATTTCAGTTTTATTCAAAATATACTTATAATGTGCAAAGATTATTGATATAATATGCATAAAAGAAAATTATGTATGTATACAGGTAAAAAAAATAAACATTGTCCCAGAAAAATTATGAATATGTTTTAACCCTAAAAAGTTCTTGCGACCGTACCAGCCCAAACCAATAAGTATACAGGTAAGCGCATAAAATGCTTACTGTAACTGTGTTTCTAGGATTAGCAAAATAAACACACTGCAGGTACCCCTAATTAAAGAATTGATTTTAAAATTGCCTTCAATATTGCTATATAAATGCACCTGATGAACATACCCAAATTCATAATTATAAGCCGTTTCGAGAAGGCAAGATATCCCATTACAATTTTTACGTGTATATTTTAAAATTTTGAGTGAATATGAATTCAAACAATAAGTACAGATGCATAAAAATATCTAATAAGTGTTGCGCTTCGCTTCGTAAAATAAGTGAAAACGAGGCTGCAAATATAATTGAATATTTTCCAGCTGTCGCCAACATTCATTGTAGCCGTATTTGCGAAACTTGCCGGAATACACTAAGAAAAGCGCGCAGTCGTAATGAATCCAACGTGGAGCGGAATGAAGTCTCAAATTATTTACCAACAACGCCCAGCGATGAAATTAGCGAAGAATTGGATGAACTTCCAACTTGTACCAGCCGTAATGCAAACATCGAAAGCAACGAACTCATTGAAAATATAAATGATCATATTATTCCTCATCTACCAAACCAAATGTCGCCTCTTAAAAGGAAATATATCAAACGAGATGCATACAGGAATAGAAAATCACTGCAAATTTTGGAAAATATAGCAGATTCACTTGGAGCTGATCCATTATCTGATTTGTCAGCGCAACTTGAAAACGTCAAAGCCATTTACGATCAAATTTTGCAAAACATCAAATATCAAATAGGGAACAGCTCAAATCTTTTGGAAAAGCAAAAACTTTTATCTCTCTTACCAATCAATATGACTCACGAAGAAATTAAAGATCGTTTTGGGGATGATATATCTCACGATTGTATAAAAAAAAGTAAAGATATCCAAAGGAATAAAACGAAGTTTGCGGATATCAATCTTTTAAAAATGAGCAGACGTAGTTTACCAACCGAAACTCTAAGCACAGTGAAGTTATTTAGAATTGTTGAACTATTTTGTAAATGTGTAAGAATGTGACCTGATATTTTCGCTGTTATTCGAATTATTTCGAAAACTTTCGGTACGTTCATCAGGTGCATTTATATAGCAATATTGAAGGCAATTTTAAAATCAATTCTTTAATTAGGGGTACCTGCAGTGTGTTTATTTTGCTAATCCTAGAAACACAGTTACAGTAAGCATTTTATGCGCTTACCTGTATACTTATTGGTTTGGGCTGGTACGGTCGCAAGAACTTTTTAGGGTTAAAACATATTCATAATTTTTCTGGGACAATGTTTATTTTTTTTACCTGTATACATACATAATTTTCTTTTATGCATATTATATCAATAATCTTTGCACATTATAAGTATATTTTGAATAAAACTGAAATTTTAACACTTCTCAGTAATATAACAGATGTTTGGCTATTTTTCGTGGCTTCAATATAAAAATATATGGGCAATTACTAGAAGTGCCACTACTTAAAAAATTATATAAAAAAAACTAAAAAAGAACCCATTTTTATTTTTTGATATGTTATAGGTGAAGGATAAACCTTTCTAAAAAAGTAATACACTGTAAAAAAACCCTTGATCTTTTTGGTTTTTTCGTTAGGTAAAATTTTCTTTTTGTTATAAAATTTTTTACAGTGTATTTTTTTTTATTTTTTAAATGTGTCATAAAGCCTGTTAAAATATCTTTTAAATGATACCAAGATCATGGAAATCGGTTTAGCCGATTCTGAGTTATTGCAGTTTAAATGGAGCTCTTTTCGACAATTTTCGCGTTTTTTCGAAAACTTTCCCACTGTGCCACGCCCAAAAAATCGCAAAACAGTCATTTCTAAAAATGAGGGTTTGTTTGTATTAATCAAATTTAGCTATGAACAAAATTTCATCGATATCTGAGGTGGTCGGGTTCAATGCATCTCGATTTTTACATGAAATTCATCTTATGTAAGTGGATTCATCCAAAATTTCACATGTTGTCCACTGCGGAATGCGAGACAAACTATCAGCATTATTAAAAGAACCTTTAATGTACTTGATTGAATAGTTGAAGCCTGATAATATAAAAGCCCACCTTTGCATTCTTGCAGCAGCCATTGCTGGAATTCCCTTATGTTTGCCAAACAATGCTACCAGAGGCTTATGATCTGTTTCTAGAATAAAAAAAATTCCCAATAATTATTGCTTTAACTTTGTGACACTGTAAACAATTGCCATTGCTTCCTTCTCAATAGTGCTGTAATTAATCTCTGCGTTATTCAATGCTCTGGAAATGAAAGCGATTGGTCTTTTTGAGCCGTCATCATAAATATGTGACAGTACTCCAGCTACAGCCGCACTACAAGCATCTCTGGAAAGCACTATCGGTAATTTTGGGTTAAAATGCACTAATATTCTGTCCGAACAAATCTCTTTCTTTAAATTATCATAAGTCTCCTGATAAGTTTTGTCCCAAACAAATTTAATATTTTTCTATAGTAATTTATAAAGTGGAAGCATTTTCTGTGCGAAGTTAGGAATAAACTTTGAGTGGTAATTAACCATGCCTATGAATACTCTCAATTGAGAAAGGTCAGTAGGTCTAGGTGCATTAATAATGCTCTTGACACGGTCTCTATTGTTGCGGAGCCCATTCTTATCAATATCAAAACCCAGATTTGAGATTTTAGTTTTAAATAACTCACATTTGTTTATGTTGAGCATTAAACCTACCGACTGAATTTTTGTGATTGTGTGCAATTGTGATGTCATCCTGATAACAAAATACATTGGGAATGTCTCTCAATAAGCTTTCAATAGTTTTCTGAAAAATAGATGCGGCTGTTTTTATGCCGAACGGCAAACGCGTCATTTTATAAATACCTTTGTGCATACTCCAAGTGCACAATTTTTGTGACTCCTCGTCAAGAACTAGCTGATTATACGCATTGGATAAATCAAGTTTGGTAAAAATTTGACCTCCTTGCATAGAAGCAAAAATTTGATCTATCCTAGGAAGTGGATACTTAAAATCCATTAAAAATCGGTTCACTGTGGACTTATAATCTCCACAGATTCGTATCTGTCCATTTGGCTTTAATATTGGAACTAGGGGTGTACCCCATTCAGAATTGTCTACTGGTATCAAAATGCCCTTCAAAACCATCTCATCAAGCTGTTTTTCTATTATTTCACGCCATGCCAATGGTACAGTTCGCGGTTTACAAAAAATTGGGTTACACTTCGTATCTAAATGCAACTTTACGGTATTCACATTATACCTACCTAAATCCAACTTAAAAACCTCATCAAATTCATTCTTTAATTGAGCAACAACTTAATTGTATGAATTTACAAAATTTACTGAGGTGTTATTAATTTTCAGCTCGAAACCAAAATTTCTTAAATAATCTCGTCCTAACAAGGTTGGTCGGTTCACATTGGTAACAATAAATTTACCATCTACTTTTTGTCCACAATAACATACTGCTGCATCAAACTCACCTACAATATCAACGGGTTCTCCACCATATCCAGTGTACGAAGTCGAACATCTTTGCAACAAGTTCTTATCAAAATATGCCTCAAATATATTTATTGACATTAAAGAGCAAGGTGCTCCAGTATCGCATATAACATTAAGCCCGAACCCATTCACATCAACAAAGAGATCATACTGGTCAACCGTCTTGCTTCGATCTGCAGGAGAGATACTGTAAATAGAATTAAATATACCATTTCTTTCATCTTTTTCATTAAGAAATTGAATATTATTATTTTTGTTGCGGCACATGTTGGCCAGATGGCCCTGCTTGTTGCAAGTGTGACAAATACTATTGCGGTATTTACAGTTGTTTGACGTGTGATTCTTCCAACCACAGTGGCTACACCTCTTTCTCTTTCTTTCCTTGTTGTTGTTTTCAGCTTTTGCATCATATTTTACCGTGCTATTAGCTTTACCGTAATCTTGAATGTTGCTGCCGTTGCGACCACGTTTGGTGTTGTTGTTACTATTGTGGTATGGACCTCGCGTATTGACGTAACTAACCTCAAAATTTGCCTCGTTTTGTGAGGAAAACTTTGATTCCAAAATTAGTGCTTTTTTAAAGACTTCAGCTAAGGACAACTGCTCATTCTCCTCGCACAATCTTTCGAATATTTTATCAGGCAGTTCCACAATGAATTTGTCTAAGATAATTTTATCTAGCGCAGCTCCAAATTTGCAATGCAATGAAAGTTTTTTTACATGCGCGAACCACTCAGACACAGTTTCGTTACTTACTCTTTTCGCTGTGTAAAAATTTTTTCTTTCTCTAAATAGAATGACTGGTGGAGTAAAATGGCGCTCCAGAATTTCGCACAATTCAGCATAACTTTTCGCACTGGGAAGCTGAGGACTGCAAATGCTATGCAATATTCCGTAAACTTCATTGCTTATACTTTTTAGTAACGTGGAAATTTTTCCCTTCTCCTTTGTGCACTCAATTTCAACAAAATGGAGTTCCAACCTCTCGTGGCACAAACTCCAATTGTTAGCTGCCGAAAATTCGGGAATACTCGAAGCTTGGATGATCTTGGTCATCGTTGTTGTGGAAGTTTCTGGCATTTTATGATTTTCTTTTTTTTGTTTTTTTATATTGCTTTTATGTATTATGGTTTTTTTTGTTTTTATTTAATTATTAATTAAATCTGCATCAATTTCTTTAAAATCCACTCCTCATCGCCAATTTGTTGTGTATTCGAGTACGCAGCTGAGAACAGACTGAGTACTTATCTTTTATTCTTTATTCGATATGTTCAAAGTACTAAACTATTTACATATGTCAAGTTGCTTAAGTACTAAATAGTGTTGTGTAACGATATATTTAAAGTTATAATAAGAATGTTAATGTAAAGTTCATATAGGTATATAACACTAACATTCACTTACCACCCTATGAATATCGATTAAAGCTTGTTAATCTACCTTCTCTAAGAAATCGTAGAATCATGCTTAATGTTTGCTGGATTTATCAACTTATACATGGATTTGTTGCCAGTCCATACTTACTGAGTAAAATTTACTTTAATCTTCCTCTTCGACCAAGAAGATCTTTTGAGCTACTTTTTATTTACTTTTGTAGAACTAATTACTTGCAAAATGGACCACTAAGAAGCGCTTGCGGAGACTTCAATTCCGTTTCAGATGTTATATCTTTTAATGAAACCCTATACTCAATTAAACTTAAAATAATAGATTATCTGCAGCACCGCCACTGATTCTCAACATACTCTTCCAAGGATACGGAACTTTTACTGTTGGATGGTAATCAATCTACACATTTACATCTGAATGGACCTGAACTTGCCGGACTTATTCCTATATAGAATGTGAGAACGATCTGCATAGTATATATATTAATATAAGTGGCTTATTAGACCAAGTTTGTCTATGTGCCTGCGTTCGTTACCTTTGTCTTAGCTTGCTAGGAACTTGGCGCGATAAATAAAAGATAAATCAAGACATCATCGGCTTTAGAATCACAGAATGAATAATATTGTATATATACTATCAGTATGGCGTACCGGGCCTTGTTTGCCTTGATACCTAACACTGTTCTAGATCTCACACTCTGATACTATGTACCACATTTCCGCTTCGAGGTGTTATATGTATATTAATATGAGTGGTCAATGAGACCCAGTTTGTCTTAGTGCCTGCGTTCGCAACCATTTTCTTTTCATACAAGGAAATTGGTGTGGTAAATACGATCCAATTCGTCGGATTACCAACTTGTTAAGCCAAAACTTCATTGGCTTCAAGACAGAACGATATATATTTTATACATATTCTCATTCTCGATACCACCGCCTTGGACCCTATGGATGATTTATTATTAATTTATTTTTTTTTGTTTTGCTTTATAATATTCATATTATCTATTCGTCTGTATATTTTTAAACGCTCATACTTTAATTTACATTACATTACAACTGAACTTATTTTACTTTGGTTTTGTATTTGCATTTGAAATGAACTGCGTAGTATTATTATTAGCATTATTAGTATTAGTATAATTGTATTATGAATTTTAATTTTAAAATTTTTTTAAATTGCTATAAAGCATAAAAGGCTTAGCAAACTAATAAATAAATAAATAAATAAAGGGGGACAACGGACCGAGAAGCTCGAAAAAAAGCCAATGTTCTGGATTTTTTTAAAGGAAACCCGTTACAGTTATCAAACCGATTCTTTATATAAATGATAGTACACATTTTTAAGAATATATAAATTTTTATTGAAAAATATCCAATATTCGCTGAGTAATTCAGTGTTCCTAAAAAAAATGTTCTCCGCGGTGCACACTCCTGCTTCATCTGTAATCATCAAAATAAAAAGAAAAAAAAAATCAAAAGATTGGACAGTATAATCTAGTTTTTGTCATAGGCGATTTTGAAAATATCGATTTTTGACAAAATGGCGGAGATTTGAATTGAAATAGATAGATTTGAAAAGAAAAATTCGAGCTTATTTCGCCGATTAAAAAAAAAACTAAGCCACTAAAAAAACCTCTATGACAAAGACTAGGTAATTATGTATAGAATAAGCACAAGATATCTTGTGATATCTTCGAGATATCTTGTGATATCTTCGAGATATTTTGTGATATCTTCGAGATATCTTGTGATATCTTCGAGATATCTTGTTCACCGATTTCAAAAAATTGATTTCAAGAAAAACGCATTTGAAAGTTGAGCTATAAATAAATCTCCAAATTCTTGTTTTTTTACATAGAATCATTCATGCCAGATTCATAGTATAGGTCCTGGGGGTTGGCAGTGATGTTTAACTTTTCCAAGTTTTCTTGTCGGCGCCTCAATAGCCCTTCTTTTGACGTTTCCTGCGCTCGTAGTCTCACGCTGACTAGATTAATGAATGCTGTACGGCGCATTCCGAACGCCTTAACTAGGGTATGCAAAACCGGTTCGAATTATTCGGCGTTTCGGTTTTTTTTTTATTATTCGACCCGGTTTTTTAAAAATCGCAATTTTCGAATATTTCGAAAACCGGGTTTATTGGCTCGAATTATTCGACTGCTCGAATAGTTAAGAAATATATAAATCTTCAATTTTAAATTGTTTTAAACATTGACTCTGTTTTTATACTTACTTACTTACTTACTTATCTGGCGCTTATAACCGAAGGTCGGTTTTGGCCTCGTATAAGAAATTGCGCCAGCCATTTCTATTTTGCGCTTGCTGGCGCCAGTTGGAAACACCAAGTGTAGTCAGGTTATCCAACACCTGATCCTTCCAACGAAAATGTGGGCGTCCTCTTCTGCGTTGACCACCACCGGGCACCGAATCGAATATTTTTTTCGCTGGAGCGTCGTTTTCCATTCGCTCAACATGACCTAGCCAGCGGAGCCGCTCGATTTTAATACGTTTAACTATGTCGATGTCAGCGTACAGCTCATACAGCTCGTGGTTCCATCGAATTCGGTACTCGCCATTGACGCAGATTGGACCGAAGATCTTACGAAGGATCTTTCTCTCGAAGGCTCCCAAAGTCGTTTCATCAGAACTGCTCAACGTCCAGGTTTGTGCTGCATATAATAGGACGGGCATGATTAGTGACTTATAGAGCGTGAGTTTTGTTCGTCGAGAGAGGGCTCTGATTCTCAATTGCCTACTCAGCCCAAAGTAACACCTGTTGGCAAGAGTTATCCTTCGTTTTATCTCAATACTGACATCGTTGACAGAGTTTACGCTGGATCCCAGGTTGAAGAAGTCCTTAACAACCTCGAAGGAGATGTTGTCAACAGTAACGTGGTTTCCAAGACGCTGGGACTGTTAATTAGATGGGTTTTTTTTTTCCAAAACTATTCCAGAACCATCCTGCAAGGCCAGATTCTGAATCCTGGATGTAATATAAGCATGTGACGCAAAAAAAAAATCCAGAAAATTCGCAAACTGGATTGGCGCCGCTAAAAAACTTGAATTTGAAGAAGTATAAAATGGATGTTTCAAATCGAGTTTCCTATTTAAATTTAAGTCCTACAAAAACTTTCGACTATAACATATCCTAATGTAAAATCGTCTGCTGAACTCAAATATGCCATCAAATTCTAATAGCCTTGACCCTAAATTTGCCTACTTTATTAAGAATTTCATAATTTTTTGTTTCGATTTTGAAAAAGAAGCTTTACCTTCGCCAAGATCGCAGCAATTTCCTCAAACTAAAATACTGCAGTATTGTTTGCCTTTTTATGAAGTTTAGGAATAATAAAAAAATTATTCAAATCGGGCCATTTTTATGGAAGAAACCCGATTTTTTTGTTGAGCCGACTTTTGGGAAAGGATGGAATAATCGTCATTCTGGCACGCTATGGTTTCACTACGTTCGAAATACGTTGTTAGAAAGCCATCCGACAACTGTCATACATTTTTGACTGTTAATCGAGAATTCTTTCAGTCCATTTATCTTTTGAGGTAATTAAGTAAGCAGTTCAAGATACTTGTATCCAATAAAAAAATATCGAATATATTATATCGTCGTTGCGCATACAAAAAAGGCTATGTGTAAAATTTCGATTTTCTTTTTATTTTACCATTTAATAGCCATATGTATGCCCCATCTATTCACCAAATGGTTTCTTAATATTCTTATTGGTTCAGAAGTAAACAAATGTGAAAATTAGCCAGCTATGTGAAAATAGTATTGAAATTGTTAAAAACAAAAATGTTTTTTCATCTCCTGTATGCGCAACGATGATATTTAATTGGTGAGTTTTATTTTATGACCAATTTGTAGTCGTATTTAGTGAAATGAATTTTCGCGTATTAATGTTTATAGAAAATACTTTGAAATTCTTTCAAAAAGTAACATTGCCAACGTTCGAGAATGTGCTAAACCATTTGTTGCATCTAAAGGTACTGGACAATTTGACGTTGAATCGAGCGTATCGTCGGTGAATTTGTGATTTGGAGTATAAAAATCTTCCTAAATGCAGAAATCACCGAAATACTGCACAAAAGGAACTGAAAAAGCCAAAATTTATTTTGAAATACAAAAAACTATTTGATACTATTCCTATAGGGGGAATCTCCAACTAAGGAGATCCCATGAGCTTTTTTAACATCGATACAAGTTGTTGGCTTATTGACGAAATAAATTTACGTGCTGAGGAAATGGTCAGCAAAGTTGTTGTCGTGAACGATTGTGCTGAAAGCGCAATAAATTTAATAACACGTTTCAATACAAATGTTACTAACTTAGAAGGTGTAGGTGATAGAGGAACATCAAAAACTTTAACCATTTATCTTAACAAAAAATGACATAATTTCAAATTTGCAGAAAAAAAAGTGAATTAAATCTATTCAAAAATAATTATTTGCTTGAAAGTGGATCCACAAGAAAATTATATCTATCTACTGCAGATTAACTTCACTACGTTTTCTCAGTGGTGGATCTAGGATTCGCCAGAGGGGGGCTGAAACTACAGTTTTGTGTTGCAAGGGGGGGCGACTGAAACGTCTTTTTGGATTTTTTTTAATTTTTTTTCCCATACAAAAAATTCTCCAAGGGGGGCTAAAGCCCTTTCAGCCCATATATAGAGCCGCCACTGTGTTTTCTGCATATATGCAATGATGTCTCATGATGACGATGAACATATTTATATTTTTAAAATTATTGTAAATGCCGAAAACAATGGGAAGAAAGTTTTATAAAAAAATAAATTTTTCCCAAAAGTCAGCTCAACAAAAAAATTTTTTCTGCCATAAAAATGGCCCGATTTGAATAATTTTTTTATTATTCCTAAACTTCATAAAAAGGCTAACAATACTGCAGCATTTTAATTTGAGAAAGTTTCTGCGATCTTGGCGAAGGTAAAGCTTCTTTTTCAAAATCGAAACAAAAAATTATGAAAATCTTAATAAAGTAGGCCAATTTTGGGTCAAGGACTAATTTTTTTAAGAATTTGATGGCATATTTGAGTTTGCGAATTTTCTGGATTTTTTTTTGCGTCACATGCTTATATTACATCCAGGATTCAGAATCTGGCCTTGCAGGGAGGTTCTGGAATATGTTAAGAAAATGTATGGAACCCAAAACCCATCTACTGTTTATTTGTTGACACTAGGTATTTCGTCTTATCTGCGTTCACTACAAGACCCATTCGACTCGACTCTTTCGCTAACCTGGAGAATGCTGCGGTGACTTCGCGCTGACTTCGACTCTGTTTTTATACTCCCACGTTTAAAAAACGTAAATGGGGGTATATTAATTTTGTCACTCCGTTTGTAACGCCCATAAGGAGGCGTGGTAGGTATAGAAAAGTATATATATTCTTGATCAGATTCACCACCCGAGTTGATTTAGCCATGTCCGTCTGTCTGTCCGTCTGCCCGTCTGTGATCACAATTACAGCCGTAATTTTAAAGCTATCATCACAAAATTCAATATTTAAGCTTTTATCTAAAAAATAAAGGTCAAGTTCGAGAACGAGCCAAATCGGATGAAAACCACGCCTACCTCCCATACAAAGTCACTTTATCAAAAAGGTAAAATCTCTCTAAAATCCACAAAAATTAATATATCGATTTGAAATTTTGCATATGAACTTTGATACATATATACATGATGTATATATACTAGAGAGCTGCATGAATGTGTTTGAAATGCGTATCAAAACATTCACTTGCTTTTCAAATCCTTACTCTCATCTTCTCTAAGGCAGTGAAACAAATTAATGAGAGCATTCATCATTTGCACCAAGAGCAAAATGAAAACAAAAGAGAATGAATACATTTGTGTGCTGTCTACCTATCAGAGCGTGCACACTTATAGAAAGTATTTGAAAATTGAGTGCAATGCAGTGAGTTCACTGAATGAAATGAAAAGCTTTGAATATAATTTATATATTTGAAACTGTAATGGTTTCATTCATGGAATTGATATTGCAGTTTTCATACTGCAATTTTTAACTTATTAATTTAGTAATTAATAAATACTTAATAAATTAATAATTAAATGAATTATTAAAGCAAAATATTACTACATAACGGTTAACCCAACAAAAATAAAAAAAAGTGCATAAGAACACTTGACTATTACAGTTTACAAATTTTAGGCATGTTCCTTCTTGGCGCGCTCGGTATTGGAGTGAAAATTAAAATTTTTTTTACAGGAAAACAGTAAGAGAAAATGGTAAAATTTTTTGGGGTTAATTAGTACACAAAAAAAATAAAAAATTTTTATATTAATTTTTTTTACATTTTTTATGCATGAAACTTTAATTTGATGTTTTTTTACATTTTTCTACCTAGTTACCATCGTTACACAAAATTACCTTGTCCGATTATCTCCAAATTACTTTCCACATGTGTAGTTTTCGTAAAGGGTGTTTTTTTTAGGGGTTTGTTTTTCGAATAGAGATAAAACTGGCATTTTGTGGTCAAATCTGGCAACTTTAATGTCATTTATGTTCAGTTTGGTTTGCCATTTCATCATGAACAGGTTGACAAAAGAACAACGCTTGCAGATGGGCCGAAAATGAGATTGATCTCGATGCTGATTTTCATCGCAAAATTTTGTTCAGCGATGAGGCTCATTTTTGGTTGAATGGCTACGTCAACAAGCAAAATTGCCGCATTTGGAGTGAAGAGAATCCACATGAGATCGATGAGACGCCATTACATCCACAAAAACTGACTATTTGGTGTGCTCTATGGGCTGGTGGAGTCATTGGGCCATACTTCTTCCGAAATAATGCTGGAGAGTCAGTTACCGTTAATGGAGACCGGTATAGAGCCATGATAACCGACTATTTTGTTCCCGAATTGGATGGCATGAATGTGGATGAGTTGTGGTTCCAACAAGACGGCGCTACATGCCACACAGCGCACGTCACAATCGATTTATTGAAGGAAACATTCGATGAGCGCATAATTTCGCGGAATGGACATGTCAATTGGCCACCAAGATCGTGTGATTTGACACCATTGGATTATTTTCTTTGGGGATATGTGAAGTCGCTCGTCTACGCCAACAAACCAGAAACGTTAGGGGACTTGGAGGCCAACATTCGTGGCGTTATTGCCGACATACGGCCCCATATGCTCGAAAAAGTGGTTGAAAATTGGACCTGTAGAATTGGCTTTATTCGAGCCAGCCGCGGCGGCCACATGCCCGAAATCATATTTAAACATTAATGGCATAAAATTATCCTTCCAATAAAGCCAAATTGATGGAAATTAAAACGATTTTCTTGTGTTTTATCTCTATTCGAAAAACAAACCCCTAAAAAAAAAAACACCCTACATAAACTAAAATATTGCAAACATTTTTATTTTTTCTATAGTTTTTTGCACAAAATCCAGAAAAACTTGCGTTTTTTACGATTCTTTTTTTCAAATCTTCATAATTTTTTTTTTTTTGCCAAACTTAAAAATTTTAGTTCACACGATAACCGTACTCATATTATTTATGAATTTTTTTTTTCTAGTTGCTGCCAAACTTAAGTTATTATGGTAACCATCAGCTCTTTCTGATATCGACACGTTAACTTCAAATTAAAGTTTCATACATAACAAATGCTAAATATTAATAAAAAAAATTTTGTGTAAATAATTTTTTAGTGTATTTATTCACCCTAAAAAAAATTTTCTCTAACTCTTAGCGTTTTCCCGTAAAAAAACTTTAAATTTTCGCTCGAATATCGAGCACGCCTAGTAAATATCTTTTTGAATTAACTTACTTCATTCTCTGCCATTTTTACACTTCAATAAGTTATTTATTCAACACAGCAGAAACACTATAAAGTAAAGAAAGTATTCACTGCACTCACTGAACCCATGAAATTTAAGACACCTAAAGCTGCACATGCTACGATTTATTCGAAAGCACAAAACATGAGAGAAAGCAACTAGAGTGCAACACACTAAGAGAAGAATAGAGTGTTATACTCTTGCTCTCTTAAAACTCTTGATGTTTTATTACACAGAACTCTAGTCTGCATGAATGATTTGAATAAAATAAACTTCAGTACTGCACCCACTGAAGAGAGATGAAATGAATGAATTCATGCAGCTCTCTAATATATACCATGTACTATGTGTATGAAATTCAACCAAATTGAGTTAAAACCACGCCCTTTTCCCATACAAAGTGACTTTATAAAAAAAAAAAGCGAATATGTCCTGTTAAAACTATAACAAAAACGTTTTTACAGATAAACATTTTTTGATTGCTTAAGTCCTTGAATATACTTTAGTTCGGGCGTGGGGGTATTTTAACTTCGGCCCAGTCGAAGATCATTTCTTACTAGTTTTTTTCTACTTACGTTTTTACATTTCACTAACGTTTCTAACATTTCTTATCTCTGGCTTCTATTTCATTTTGCTTTATTTGAGCTCGTTTAAACATATGATTTGGTCATTTATTTTTGCTTTCTTTTGTTAAAACAGCATTTACAAGCGGCTGGCGTATTTAATGTAAGTTAAACATGATTTTTATTTAATACATTGTTTGTTGAAAGAATTTAAAAAAGATAGGAAATTCAACATGGCGAAATGCCCAAAAAAATTTAAAAGCATTAATAACAAATATAGAGACAATCATTAAAAGACATAATACATATGTTAAAAAGACTGATATAAAAACTCGAAACATAATTACATCCAGTGAACAGAAACTATCATTTTCGAATTCATTTATGAACCATTGCGGGTAGAAACGTTCATTTTCGGCACTCATAAATTACCCCTTTTTGTATCATTCATTGGACTAAAATGCTTCTCAAAAATTAACCTTTTTTTGTTCGGAAATGAGTTCAAAAGGAACCAAAAATTTGTTAAATTACTTAAAAAAAAGCATAGATAGGTTATTTTTCGGCACCCGGAAATACACCCTTTTTTAAATCAAGCGCCAGACTGAATTGCCCTTAAAAAGCGAATTTTTTTTTTTTGTTCAGAAATGAGTTAAAAATTAACCTTTTTGAATTATAAATTGCATAATATTATTTGTTTTTACAAATCGATGATTTGTATACATAGAAATTATTATGATTGATCTCATTAAGAATAAGAAAAAAAAAATTTATGAATTAATTTTTTAACTCATTTATGAACAAAAATGGTTAAATTATGAGGCATTCTTACCTACTAAAATGATTCTTCTCCGACTCTAAATATACTTTTTATGAATTTCGAAAAAAGTACAGTTTTTATTTATGGGAACATTTTTCACGAATTTAATCTTCTATAGCAAGCACTTTAAGCAACAAAATAATAAATAAAAAATTAAAAAAAAATTCTTCCCAAAAACGTTCACAAAACTCTCACCTTATGCAAAACCTTCGCTTATGGTTCAGTGGGTAGTACTGCATAAGTACCTTTATTTATTTTAGTAAAAAATAGTTGTTATTTTTGTTAAATAGAAATTACAAAGATATATGTAGGTGAATAAAGTAAAAAACTTGTTTAATTTCAAAAAACCAGTTTATCCGGTTTTTTTCTTGTCGAATAATTCGAAAACCGGTTTTGTAAAAATTGTACTATTCGAAACCGGTTTTTTTATAATGTCGAATAGTTGCATACCCTAGCCTTAACTGGATCGGCCATAACTCCGTTATTTTTTCGAATTTTTGCATGCGGCTTTAACTAGACATTCCTAAGAGGCTCAGCTTGAAGAAAGGCAAAAAAACGAAAATTCATATATCTCGAAATTTCTCGGTGCGTTGTCCCCCTTAATGCACGTCTTATAAAGATCAGCCGCTATTTTCACTGCGCTTGCAGTTGGATATTTTTACACTATTCTGACTACTGATGGAATTGCGGTTTCACAGAGTTAATTTGGTCTGCCCGCATATGGTCGATTTTCTAGTGCTCCAAATTTTTTGTATTTGTCAATGATTCTCTTGATGGTTTTACGACCTCTATACAAAATTGAAGTGATTTCACGAAGTGATTTTCCTGCTTTATGAAATTTTATAACTAATTCCCGTGTTTCAATAGAAGTTTAAGGGCGCATTTCAAATAAGTTTTCTTACAACTTGCTTCCTCACTTTACCAAAGGCAAATGATGCAGAAACATTTACTAACATCATAATTAACCAATTTGAGAGAGATACCGTTACATTTCTTTTAAATATTTGAAATTGCTAAGCTTACTCTGCTTACTTACTTACTTATTTCTCTGGCGCTTACAACCGTAAGTCGGTTTTGGCCTCTTATAAGAAATTTCGCCAGCCATTTCTGTTTTACGCTTGCTGGCGCCAGTTGAAAACACCAAGTGTGGTCAGGTTATCCAACACCTGATCCTTCCAACGAAGATGTGGGCGTCCTCTTCTGCGTTGACCACCACCGGGCACCGAATCGAATATTTTTTCGCTGGAGCGTCGTTTTTTCGACCTAGCCAGCGGAGCCGCTCGATTTTAATGAGCTTAACTATGTCGATGTCAGCGTACAGCTCATACAGCTCGTGGTTCCATCGAATTCGGTACTCGTCATTGACGCAGATTGGACCAAAGATTTTACGAAGAATATTTCTCTCGAAGGCTCCCAAAGTCTTTTCATCAACACTGCTCAACGTCCAGGTTTGTGCTGCATATAATAGGACGGGCATAATTAGTAACTAATAGAGCGTGAGTTTTGTTCGTCGAGAGAGGGCTCTGATTCTCAATTGCCTACACAGCCCACAATAACACCTGTTTACACAATAACACCCGACAAGAGTTATCCTTCGTTTTATCTCAATACTGAGATCGTTGAAAGAGTTTATGCTGGATCCCAGTTAGAATTCCTTAACAACCTCCAAGGAGATGTTGTCAACAATGACGTGGTTTCCAAGACGCTGGGACTGTTTATTTGTTGACATTAGGTATTTCATCTTATCTGCGTACACTACAAGACCCATTCGACTCGACTCTTTCGCTAACCTGGAGAATGCTGCGCTGACTTCGCGCGTATTATGATATCGATATTGTTGCGTTCAATAAACTCCAAACTAGCTGAACGATCCCATGGTCACTGGAACGGATATAGTTTCATAGTCATTGAAGCTATCCAAGTTCAGGGCCACAGGTTTCTGCAAGCTATGGCCACGAGCAGTCAGCTCATTGCACTAACGTTATCAGCAGTTTTGAAATACGTGCTTTAGCTAGCGTCGATCAAGCTAGCGGAGTCGGGTTTCTTAAGTCGCTGCTGAGTTCTGTGCAAGGCCAAGGCTGTTTGTGACCAAGGTTTGTGTATATGTATGTGACTTGCATTTAATTAAGTTAAGATTAATATATATATTTTAAGATATTAAAAAATGTAAGTCAGTTGTTTAAATGAGTCAAACAAAATAAAACATTACAATATCATCAGCATACGCCAGCAGCATAATACTTTTGTAGAATATCGTGTCATTCTGCAAAGGCGGATGAGCTTTGCAGAAATACCAAATTCAGACATGGTGGAATATAGATGATTCCTTATTGGACTGTCGAAGGCAGCTTTGTAATCGAAAAAAAGATGGTGTGTGTCGATTTGTTTCTCTAGGGTCTTCTCCAAGAATTGTCGTAGCGTAAATATCTGGTCTATGGTGGATTTGCCAGGTCTGAAGCCACACTGATAAGGTCCAAACAGCTGGCTTACGATGGGCTTCAGTCTTTCACATAATACGCTCGACAGGACCTTATATGCGATGTTAAGAAGGCTTATCCCATGGTGGTTTTCGCAAATTGTGCGATCGCCTTTGTTGTGGATTGGGCATGAACACACTGAGGTTCCAATCATTTGGATTGTATTCTTCTGAAAATATTCTGCATAGAAGTTTATGAATGCATTTAATTAGAGCTTCGCCTCCATTCTTGAAGAGCTCAGCAGGTAAGCCATTGGCTCCTGCAGCTTTGTTGTTTTTAAGCCGAACTATAGCTTTCAAGACTACACTATGGTCGGGCAGCGGAACTTCAACGCTGTCGTCCACAATTGGGGTTTCCGGGATATCATCTCTATTGGCGGGATTGTTGTCGTCGTCACCATTCAGAAGCCTAGAGAAGTGTTCCCTCCACATCATTAGAGTACTATGGATATTTGTTACTAGATTCCCATTTTCATCCTTGCAGGAAGACGCCCCGGTCTTGAAACCATCGGCCAGGCGTCTTATTTTTTCGAAAAATTTTCGGACCTAATTCCTGTCATCATGTATCTCAATTTTCTCGCACTCACGCATTTCTGCTTCCCTTTTTTTCGCCTGAAAATGCGTCTCTCTTCCCTCCTCTTCTCTTTGTATCGCTCTTTAGCAGCACGCGTTACAACCAACTGCAGGGTGGCTTTGTAGGCGGCGTCTTTTTCTGCAGTGGCGTCGGGACACTCCTGGTCGTGCCGCTGGTTTCGGCAAGGGCGGTGATAGCCAATCACCTCTTCGGCAGCCGTACGCATAGAGTGGGAAATGTGATTCCACTGCGCGCATATATCGTCGATCGGAGGCGTGCTTTCTTGAAGCAGGAGTAAGAGTCGAGTAGCGAAGTCTTCGGCTGTTCGTTGTTGTGTTTTTTTTTTTTTTTGTTTTGGATTCGCCCGGAGGTAAGAAATCTTCATAGATACGTATGACCCGCGCCATACGCATGCACGATTTACATTCTAAGAAGTTCCCGGATCAGCCGGACTGAATAGAATGCACCTACGTGCTAAAACTTACCACCTATTGGCAAATAAAAGCCTCCACTAAGCACAATTGCTTGGCCTTTCAGCGGAAATTAAAATTAAATAAAGAAACATTTGAAATTTAAGTATTTTTAGTGCTTATGTAAACATCATAAACATCATCGAATAAAAGCACAATCTTCATAATACGAAGCAATACAAGATAAAATCCAAAGTCATTTATTAGACCATATATAACCGCATTTATAATTGTTGTCGTTCGGCTTGGGGCCACTGTCCAACCCAAGATCCTACTTGGAAAGAGATGCAACTCTCAAACACCAAACCAATACCAAACATAGCACAGATATACAAGTATATATTGTGCAGGCACAATATATTTATATATTCGGGTCACTAAAATAAGGGAACACCGAGCTAAAGTTATTATTTGGATATGCATTTGGGCCAACGCAGGTAAAAACTTGTATGGAAAAGAGATAAACTCTGACGCACCATTCCGAGAGACACGGTTTTCATGGTCCCATTTCAAACTTGGGAAGCTATAGAACTAAAGATCTAAAATAATTTCATGAAAAAAATAAAGCAACGAAACTGAATAAAACGAAAACTTAAAATATCTATCATATTCGATGATGCTTATTTGTTAAATCGGAAAATCTACACAATTTTCGCGAGTTAAATTTGTTAAATCGTAAAACTTACGCAATTATCGCGAGTTGTATTTGTTATCACAATGAATGTGTTAACTATTCAAATGTAATATCATTTTACGTTTTAAGACATCCACCGAGTCAGAAAAATTGATCAAGTTCAAGTTACCATTGAAATCACTACACATGCATCGGAAAGGGTCGTGAAGGGCATAATTAGAAGTGCACTGACTCAACTTAAAAAGATGGAAATGCCTGGCTCCGCTCCTAGGGATGTTGAAGTTTAATAAAGAAAGAAAGTATTGTGAGTCTATATCGCCACTGAGTAGTTTGTATAAAAAGACATTGAGCATAATTCATCTGCTTCTTAAGGAAGGCAGGGAAATAATGTTAAGGCGGGTTTCATAAGGGGGTAGAATAATGTTGGGGTTCCAACGATAATGTAAAGCAAAAAGTAAGAATTGTTTCTGGACCGATTCTAATGCATCGATGTGGACATTGTATTGAGGGTTCCATATAACGGATGCATATTCAAGAATTGGTCTAACAAGAGAGGTATAAAGTATCTTAGTAGTGAAAGGATCGTTGAATTCTTTAGCCCATCTTTTAATGAAACCAAGGACACCTCTAGCCTTATTTACCACCAAATTAGCTTGAAGATTGAAACGAAGTTTAGGATCCATAATTACACCTAAATCAAGAAAACTGTGTACAATTTCTAAGTTAGTATTATTTATAGTGTAATTTAAACTATTAGCAATTCGACGTGAGAATGTCATTTGCTTAAATTTTTTTAAGTTTAATTTTAAAAGGTTTAAATTAGACCACTCCACTAGACTATTTAAATCGGATTGTAAGAGTTGTTGTTCTTCAGGCGATTTGTAAGTTAGAAAAAGTTTTACGTCATCGGCGTACATTAAGACGTTATAGTGTTAAATTACAGAAGGAAGGTCTTTTATAAACAGTGAAAATAAAACCGGACCAAGATGACTTCCCTGAGGAACACCTGATTTGACCAAAATATTTTTTGACATAGAATTCTTATATAAAACTTTTTGCGAACGATTCGGCAAGTACGATTTAATCCAGTGTAATTGTTTGATGGGAAACCCAATTAGATGAAGCTTTTTCAGAAGAAGATAATGATTAACACAATCGAAAGCTTTGCTAAAGTCTGTATAAATAACGTCATTCTGTCGTCCTAAAGTAAAACCTTTAATGACACGCGTAACCATGTTGAGAGGTGGAAATGGAGGAAGATACGACGTGGGTTATTTGATCAGTTAAAATTTTCTCAAATAACTTAGGGATTGCGCTAAGTTTTGCGATACCTCGGTAATTGGAAACATTAATTTTTGAGCCGGATTTATGAAGAGGTATTATATAAGATTTTCTCCATATATAAGGAAAATGACCACTGTGCAAGGATGTGTTAAAAATGATTGATAGGGGAGAACACAAACTAATAGAACAATGTTTTAAAATGCAGCTCGGTATTTCATCAGGACCAGTCGTAAAAGAAGATTTAACTTATCGAAGGTAATGCATAGCTATATTAGAATCTATTACGGGGGTTTCAAAAGAGTTAACTGGTGGTAGGTAAGGATATTCAAGACTCATGCTCAATGGTATATCGGAGTAGGTTGTTTTAAAGAACTTTGCAAACATGTTGGAAACTTCGATGTCGCAAGATGCTTTTTCATGATTGAATTTCATAAGAGGTGGGAAGCTGGAGGTTTTTCGTTTTGAGTTGACAAAAGTGTAGAAAAGTTTCGGATTATCTTTGAATTGAGTTTTTATTTTGGCTATATAGGCTGAGTAGCATTGTTTATTTAATAGTTGATATCTGTAACGACAAAAGGGCTTTGATTGCAGCTTTTCAACGTCTAGCTTTCTCTGTGCTGGATTGCACACATTCTTGTTTGCGCACAGACGTGTACGGATCTAAGCTTACTATGCAGCTGTACATTTTGTTCTGACGCGATAAATATGGACTATTTTTGTTTTTATTAAATACACTCCCTTCCACTTGATTAGACACACTTGCTTTCATAAGAAATAATGCTCTTCTTTAAATTTTGGTTAAAAAAATAACAACAACAACTACTTGGAATAAATTCTCATTGAGTGTACTTACCAACAACAATGTAAAATCTCCACTCTCTTTAACATAACGGTACCTACCAACAAGTTTTTAAACAGATATCAAAAACATTGCAATTCAAACTCGTTCATTAGATAAGACGCAGTATAAAAATAAACGAAAAAGGATTTAATTTGTTTTTGACATTTTTTATTTTATATATTTTTTTTACAATATTTAATAGTGAGTATTGCCTCCATCTTTTAAAATCACTTAAAAAATACGGTTCAATGGACTCGTACAAAGACTTTAAATAAACAAGGGATATGTCTGCCCACTCTGTCTGAATTGCAGCTATTAATGACTGCTTGTCATTATATTGTTTTCCACCTTCATATACTTTTCTTGAAAGCCAGCCCCAAACGTTCTCAATAATATTTAGATCTGGCGAATACGGCGGCCAACCTAATAATACGACATTTTGGCTTGTAATGAATTCTTTTACAATTTTCGCAGTATGTATAGGTGCGTTATCCTGCTGATTCCGGGATACATTTGTAAGAGTTAGCTGTCATTCTTATGTCTACAAACTCCAATTCAATGGCACCATAATAAGTTATTGCTCCCCAAACCATGACGCCACCCTCCCTGCTATGGTGCCGGCTCTAATAAACTTCTTTTTTCCTGATATCATGAAAAAAGTATTGATACCCATCCGGGCCATCTAAATTAAATTGTTTTTCGTCAGTAAAAACAACAAGGCGCCAATCATTTACTCTCGTATCTTTTTGTACATCCCAACTCATAAAATCTTTCGCAAATTGGAGTCGTTGCTTTTTACGGGCTGAATTTACCCTTTATGTCAATACTAGTTTTTACAACGCCTCGTCAATATTAGCATACCCGGGTGTGTACTTGTGTTTTATACTAAAAAAAACAGTCTAAAGTAAAAAAATGCTCATGGTAAAATAATTTTATTTATTTTTATTAAGGAATTAAGCTATTTATTGACAATTTTCACATTTAACAAAATCTGGACTGTGTTCTGCACACACTGGCTTCTGGTAATGAAAGCAATTCTTTCTTGTAGGACGTCTTTTCTCACAAAGAAAGCAATTACCTTTCTGCTTTCGACGACCAGTTTTGTCACGAACTTCCTCTGGAATTTGTTGACCACTACCTCTAGGTTCCTCATTTACGCCCACCTTGTGTTTGAGAATTGCCTCGATCCAGTTCCTTGTATTGAAATTTCTGCATATATTCGGTGTTTCTGATCGCTTCTGTATGGATGGCATAGCAAGGCACAAACTTAGCTGTTGAAGATTTTTACGTCGTGTGCACGTCGATTTAGATAATTCTGGATTGTTTATAGAATATATTATATGCGCCGCTAATGCAGCTATATCCAATATATTAAAAAAAAAGCAAGAGGCCATCTCTTAGTGCTTCTCTTTGTGTAGTACTCGCCTAGCATTTTGTCCATAGTATCGACAGCTCCTTTCGTTGAATTATAATATGTAATTAGTTCGTTCCAAGCACTCGTTTATCGTAGTGAATTGTAGATAAAAGTACAGCGCTCTTATTTTTTTTTAAACATAAGAGCACATTGCGAAATTTTCATGAAATCCGAAATCAGTTGAGAGAACTGCGCGATCATTTGCTGGTAGAAATTCTGCTGGTATGTATGGTTTATTTTTCCTTAGTGTACCAACTAGGCCAAGGTTCCATCTTATTAATTTTTTTGCTAAGGGTAATGATGTGAAGAAGTTATCCATTACAACTGTCCGGCCAGTATTTTTATACCATTCTACGAGCTCACTCACTACTCTTTCTCCCTGGTTGACCTCTCGGTTGGTGCCTGATTGTTTTCCAACATACAACTGTCCTTGTAGGGGGTAGCCGGTTTTTGAATCACACACCCACCAAACTTTAATGCCGTATTTAGTTGGTTCTGAAGGTATGTATTGTGTAAACTTTGTTCTACCTCTATAGGGATATAATTGTTCATCAACTATAACCGCATCATACGGTTTGAAATTTTGGCGTAAATTGGCATTGAGCATTATGAACATGTCAAAAATTGGTGCTGCTTTGTCAGTTGCTAAGCGTTGAGCTCGTGTATTTTCATTGTCAAAGCGAATATATTTTGAAATGGCCCAAAATCTGTTAAGTCCCATAGCTGCTCTGTACAATGGGTTAGAGAAAGTTTTCCAAAGGTCTTTAGTGTGCTCATTATTCGAACGACTTACACCTGCAGCAACAAGAAATCCTAGGTATGCATCAAACTCTTCAAAATTTAGAATTTTCCACTCTTTGCGGGAACTAGGATTTTGCTCATTCCATATCTGAAAACATTTATTGGCCTTACGATTTGTTTCCCTTATAATAACATCACATCATTAGGTTTGCGGTTGACGAATGAGGACCACCGTTTTGTCGAAGAATTTTATAGTGGAGGTATTTGAGTGGTGCGAGGTTCTCTTTTGCCCATCGCGAGCAACAAATGGCTGACTTGAATGTGTTGCATCGGAAAATTGATATAATATTTCAATATCATCATCGCTACATCTCCTTCGGACAAGACTTCAACCGTTACATTGTCTTGCTCTGCATCTGAAGCATCTTCATCCATGTCAAAAGCACCACCATCATCGTTATCAACATCATCATCCACTCCGTCATGATCTTATTCGTCTTCTCCAAGAATCTCTTCAATCATCCTGGACATATGCTCCTCTCGTTGCTGAAGAGTCATTCTTCTGTAATTCCTTGAGTGTAAGGGTTCCTGTCTATCTGCAACACTTACAAAATGTATTTTCTATGTAAGCTAGAAATAAGTGTGCTACTACAAATATGTATGTGCTAAATATTAAATATGTATGTTATAATTTATATTTTTATATAATTTATAAGTTTGTTTTATTTATATTATTTATAATTTATTTTTACCTTCAGATTTATTATTATTGTTAATATAAACTTCTATTCTATTACCACACAAAGTAAAACTTCACTTCAAACTTCACCACAATCGACTGACTGACTGCAAAAATAAGCAAACCTTATAAGCAATAATAACTGTAACTTTTGTTTTTCGTTTCTCTGCGTGTTCTTGCATGCAGAAAACATGTAAAAACCACGTGCTAAATGCTTACATACCCGGGTGTGTTCGTATAGAACCTAAGTTGTTAATATTAGAAAAGGCTCCCAGACCTCCAAATATATATTTTTTTTTGCAAAGGTGTTGGCCTTCCATATCTAGGAAGATATAAAAAAGCTGAGTTCTTTGTGGAACTCGGAAAATGTTTATTTTTCCATTTAAAAACAAAAAAACACACCCAGGTGTGTCGTATTGACACAAAGGTTAATGTCGGCATTTTTTTTAATTTTAAGCGTTTCAAGTTTTTTGCTTGTCAACCCGACGAACTGTTGAAACACTGGCCTGTACATTGGCTTGGAGCATTATTTTAGGAACGGTAAGTGTAGAGTTCGATGCTATGGCGATGATTTTGCGCTTGTCTCTCGGTGTCAATGCTGCAGAAGTTCTGCCTTTGTAATTTTTTCCATAGCAATAGGGATTATTCAAATAACGGTCAACTGTCCTAGAACTTCGACCAATTATTTTTGCAATGGCGCGGTTTGAAAGCCCTTCACTACGGTAGAAACTGATTTTCTCCTGTTCCAACAAAGTTAACATTTTTTCTTTTCCCATTTTCGTGTAAATATACTCAAAAACACTTGATTAAAAAAATTTACACATTAAAAGTTTACTTGTATCACGGAACACTGCAAATTTCGTACTGCGTCTATTCTAATGAACGAGTTTGAATTGCAATGTTTTTGATATCTGTTTAAAAACTTGTTAGTAGGTACCGTTTTGTTAAAGAGAGTGGAGATTTTTTATTGTTGTTGGTAAGTACACTCAATGAGAATTTATTCCAAGTAGTTGTTGTTGTTATTTTTTTAACCAAGATTGTGAGAAGAGCATTATTTCTTATGAAAGCAAGTGCGTCTAATCAAGTGGAAGGGAGTTATTTTGTTGTTGTGTTAAATTATTTGCAAGACTTTGTATTTATATTAAAACGACTTTAATAAGAATTCAAAACATAATTGGAGCGAGCGAGCGAAGCTCCCATGGAACAACTTGCATGATAATAATTTTTCATTATTTGGTGACTGGTAGCTTATTAGATTTCATTGCTTCCACCAGTGTTGCCAGAACTTTTTTGAGAAAAGTGCGAGATTTAAAAAGTATATCGCCCAAAATCGCCCAATGAAAAAATAAATCGCCAAAATCACAATTTTTTCTAAGAAATTTATTATATTAAAAAAAACAAAAAAATTATATAAATTTTTTCAAATAATATTGAGAGCTGTTAATAGTATTATATATATAAAAGTTCTTATTTTCATATTTATTAAAATAATATTGAGATCTGTAAAAAATTATAAAAAATATACTTAATTTTATACGAGAATTTTGGATGTTAAAGAATATTTTTTTAGAGACTATAACTATTTAGAATTTTTCAATATGCAACTTTAAAAATAAAAACTTTTTACAAAAAACGTAGTTGCATTATATAAAATACTTCAGCCATATTCCGTTTTGTCAATTCTCGAAGTATTGTTTAGTTCATAAATTGATTTATTCATTTTTGAAATCATATCATCCGATTTTGGCAGCGAGTTTTTAGCCTTCATGAAGCATTTTACTCGAATGATTGAAGTTAGCATATCTGATTTCATTCTGTTGACGGAGAAAATACGTTCCACAAATGCATAAGAATGTGGCAAGGAAAGAAAGATGAATGCCAACTTACAAATATTGCCAAACATTTTTCTGTTAAAATTAATATTAAATATATGCAATACAAAATATTTGATTCTAATGTATTAACAATGAATTATCCATCACTGTATTATGAATTCCGTTTTGCTCTTTTTATTGAATCTTTGCTTTGTGTTTTTTGATTTGCTTTTTTTGTAAACTCCTTCTTATTTTTAAATATTCAATATTCCTCACTCTCTCAATAAATGTTGAACAATAAAGTCGTGTGTCGCCTTTTATTTATGAAAGCTGAAAAGTGATTTCTAAGAGGTTATGGGCCCACGCCACATAAGATAAAGAAAATAATAAATCAAATAATTTAATAAAGATTTTTTTTTAATATTGTGTAAAAGTGCAATTGAGAGAGTAAAAAAAAAAAAAAAAGAAAATATATACTTAAAAATGAGCGGTGCCGGGTTGTTATCAATCGAAAAACTCGATGAAAGTAATTACTCGTCGTGGTCAGTTACTATGAAAAGCGTACTTATACATTCAGAGCTATGGAATATTACCATTGGAAAAGTGGTAAAGTCTGAGACTGCAACGAGCGCGGAGGTGGATTCCTTTGATGCAAAGGACGAAAAGGCGTTGGCAAGCATTATGCTGTGCGTAAAACCTATGCAGATCAACCACATTAAGCGAAACCGCAAACGAGGCCTGGACGAAGTTGGAGAAAGTTTATAGACCAGCGGGGCCGACACGTAAAATAATGTTATTTAAAAAATTACTGTACGTCAGTTTGTCTGAGGGCAGCAGTGTTTCTGAACACCTGAGTGAGTTCCTGGGAGGGGTGGAAATGCTTGCGGAAATTGGCGTGGCTGTACCGGATGAAATGCTGGTTATTATACTGTTGTCAAGTTTGCCGAAGTCATTTGAAAGTTTTGTTGTTGCCATAGAGACGCGTGATGCATTGCCTGAATTAAATGTGCTCATAGTTAAGCTGCTAGAAGAGGGAGAAAGACGGCATGACATCGAAAATATGGTAAAAAGCAACAATCAAGAAGCATATGTCGCGCAAAATTATTGTAGAAAATCAGCATTTGTGAACAACAGTTACAGCAACAGCGGGGTGAGCAACTATAACATAAATAATAAAAAGCGTATACAGGGAAAATGTTTCAATTGCGGTCGTCGCGGCCACTTTGCTGCAGAGAGAAACGAAAGTCACAACAAAAAGAACACGAAAATCCTAAGACTTTTGCCATTCTTGTTAATGCTTCTACGCATGAGTTTCGATGCGACAAATGGATAATCGACAGTGGTGCTACGTCACACTTATGCTGTGACCATTCATTGTTTGTCTCATTTAAGCAGCACAAAGAGAGAATAGATCTCGCTGGTGACAAATTTATCGAAGCAAAAGGGCGGGGAGATGTTGACATGGAGAGCAATGGTTTTCGTATTAGTTTAAAAAATGTACTGTATGTGCCAGAGCTGCATTGTAATTTTGTTTCAGTTTCCAAAGCGTGCCAAAATAAACTTTCTGTGAACTTTGAAAAAGAACAAGTTGTTATACGCGATAAAAATGATATATTGATAAGAGGCATTGAAGATGGTGGTTTATTTACATTTAAGCCAAAAATAAATAAGTGTCTTGTAACAATTGCTGCAACAAATAATGCAATGATTTGGCATAGCCGCTATGGGCATTTAAATTTTAGTAGCTTGAGTGAAATGTTAAATAAAAATTTGGTGTTTGGACTTAATATTAAAAATTTTCCGAATAAAAACGAATGCATAACATGTGCGAAAAGTAAAATCTGTGCAAAGCCATTGCCTTGTTCGTCAGAGAATCGTGCTAAAAATTTATTAGAAGTGATTCACAGTGATGTGTGTGGGCCAATAAATAAAGACTCAACTGGTGGGTCACGATACTTTGTGTCGTTCATTGACGATAAGTCCCGATACATATTTGTTTATTTTTTAAAGAAAAAAGACCAAGTGCTGGACGCTTTTAAATCATTTAAAGTCATGGCAGAAAAACAGACTGGTCAAAAACTAAAAATACTACGAAGTGACAATGGCGGTGAATATATTAATAAAAGTTTTGACGAGTTTTTAAATCAGAATGGTATCAGGCGGCAGTTGACTGTTCCGCACACACCGCAGCAGAATGGCGTGGCAGAGCGTGCTAATCGCACATTGGTAGAGATGGCGCGGAGCATGAAGGAGCACAGCAAACTTAATGAAAGCTTTTGGGCAGAGGCAGTAGCAACTGCAGTTTATTTACGAAATAGAGCTGCAACGAAATCACTTTTAAATCAAACACCATACGAAGCATGGACAGGTAAGAAACCATGTGTATCACATTTAAAAATTTACGACTCAACCGCGATTGCAATTGACAAAACTCAGTCAAAAAAATTTAGACCAAAAGGCAGAGACCTTATTATGGTGGGCTATTCAGACACTTCTAAAGCTTACCGTTTAATGGATCCAGAGTCTAAAAAGGTGATAGTTAGTCGGGACGTAATATTTATCGAAGGTCGATACAACAATAACAACGAAATCCAGAGCGATATCATTACGCTCGATACGGGATGCATTGCAGCTGGAATTCCTGAAGGTGAGATTAGTTCAGACAAAGCTATTGAAAGTTGTGCAGCAGAAACCATCATAGATGCAGAAATAGTACGGTATGGTCCTGGTCGTCCAAGACTTATTCGTACCGGCGATCCAGGTCGTCCACGTAAAGAGCGTCATATATTAAATTTGATTGAAAGCAAAGAAGTAAAAATACCGTCATGTGCAAATGAAGCTATGAGCAGCAAGTATTCAGAGTACTGGAAGGATTCCATGCAGAAAGAGTATGATTCATTAGTCCAAAATAATACTTGGTCACTTGTAGATTTACCAGCAGGCGAAAAAGTCGTTAATTGTAAATGGGTGTATAACATAAAAAGAAATGCAGATGGGAGCATTCAGCGCTTTAAGAGTCGCTTGGTGGCAAAGGGCTGCAATCAACAATTCGGTGTAAATTTCACGGAAACATTCTCACCAGTTGTAAGGTACGCGACAATCCGTATGCTATTTGCGCTAGCGTGCGAATATGAGTTATATTTACATCAAATGGATGTGTCATCAGCGTATTTAAACAGTGACTTGCACGACGTCGTATTTATGAAGCAGCCTGAAGGTTTTGTTAGCCAGAAATTTCCGAATAGAGTTTTAAGATTAAACAAGGCGCTATATGGGCTGAAGCAGAGCGGGCGTGAATGGAACGCAACACTTGATGCCGTCCTTAAGAAAATGGGGTTTTCACCGTGTGTCAGTGAGCCCTGTGTTTACACTAAAAATGCAAATGGTAACCATAACATTATAGCTGTATACGTAGACGATCTAATAATAGGTTCTTCCAACCTTGAAGACTTATCTGTTATTAAACAACAAATCGCAGATGAGTTTGCTGTTGTGGATGGTGGTCCACTTAAATATTTTCTTGGCATGGAAATATGTCGTGAAGGTGAAACAGGTCCTTTAGCTATTTGTCAGCGAAATTATATTCTTGATCTTCTTAAGCAGTATGGTATGGAAAACTGCAAATCTGTGTCAACACCATTAACTCCAGGATTTCAAGTCAGCTGCGAAGTTGATAGCTGTAGAAAAGTGAATCAAACGAAATATCAGTCTCTAGTTGGGGCATTGATGTATCTCGCCATTTCAACCAGATATACTTCATTCGGTTTCGAAGTTGGCACAAAGGAACATAGATCCTCATATAGAGCATGAAGCGGGCTTAAAGCATATACTTAGGTATTTGAAAGGGACCATTGATTTAAAAATTCATTACAGTAAGACTGGTAAGCCTATAGAGTGCTATGTAGATGCCGACTGGGGTAGTGACACCAGTGGTAGGAAGTCGTATACTGATTGTGTCTTTATTGCAGCAGGCAGTGTGTTTTCATGGGAAAGCAAAAAACAATGCGCAGTTTCACTCAGTAGTACGGAAGCGGAGTATGTGGCACTCTCGGCAGCGGCTAAAGAAGCTGTTTACATTAAAAAATTGTTAAATGAAATGGGTTTTGGCGATAATCATCCGATGGTTTTGAATGGCGATAATCAGAGCGCACAAATTTTAGTATAAAATCCTATATATCATTCTAGAAGTAAACATATAGATATTAAATTCCATTACATTCGTAATTTGTATGAAAATTCTGAGATAGCTTTGAACTATGTTTGTACTGAAGAAATGATATCAGATATTTTAACAACAAATTTGCAAAAAATCAAACATTCTAAATTTACAAGAGAAATGGGATTATATTAATTTTAAGTATGCAATCAAATATGCTTGTATTGAGAAGGAGTGTTAAAATTAATATTAAATATATGCAATACAAAATATTTGATTCTAATGTATTAACAATGAATTATCAATCACTGTATTATGAATTCCGTTTTTCTCTTTTTATTGAATCTTTGCTTTGTGTTTTTTGATTTGCTTCTTTTGTAAACTCCTTCTCATTTTTAAATATTCAATATTCCTCACTCTCTCAATAAATGTTGAACAATAAAGTCGTGTGTCGCCTTTTATTTATGAAAGCTGAAAAGTGATTTCTAAGAGGTTATGGGCCCACGCCACATAAAATAAAGAAAATAATAAATCAAATAATTTAATAAAGATTTTTTTTTAATATTGTGTAAAAGTGCAATTGAGAGAGTAAAAACAAAAAAAAAAAAAAATATATACTTAAAAATGAGCGGTGCCGGGTTGTTATCAATCGAAAAACTCGATGAAAGTAATTACGCGTCGTGGTCAGTTACTATGAAAAGCGTACTTATACATTCAGAGCTATGGAATATTACCATTGGAAAAGTGGTAAAGTCTGAGACTGCAACGAGCGCGGAGGTGGATTCCTTTGATGCAAAGGACGAAAAGGCGTTGGCAAGCATTATGCTGTGCGTAAAACCTACGCAGATCAACCACATTAAGCGAAACCGCAAACGAGGCCTGGACGAAGTTGGAGAAAGTTTATAGACCAGCGGGGCCGACACGTAAAATAATGTTATTTAAAAAATTGCTGTACGTCAGTTCGTCTGAGGGCAGCAGTGTTTCTGAACACCTGAGTGAGTTCCTGGGAGGGGTGGAAATGCTTGCGGAAATTGGCGTGGCTGTACCGGATGAAATGCTGGTTATTATACTGTTGTCAAGTTTGCCGAAGTCATTTGAAAGTTTTGTTGTTGCCATAGAGACGCGTGATGCATTGCCTGAATTAAATGTGCTCATAGTTAAGCTGCTAGAAGAGGGAGAAAGACGGCATGACATCGAAAAAATGGTAAAAAGCAACAATCAAGAAGCATATGTCGCGCAAAATTATTGTAGAAAATCAGCATTTGTGAACAACAGTTACAGCAACAGCGGGGTGAGCAACTATAACATAAATAATAAAAAGCGTATACAGGGAAAATGTTTCAATTGCGGTCGTCGCGGCCACTTTGCTGCAGAGAGAAACGAAAGTCACAACAAAAAGAACACGAAAATCCTAAGACTTTTGCCATTCTTGTTAATGCTTCTACGCATGAGTTTCGATGCGACAAATGGATAATCGACAGTGGTGCTATGTCACACTTATGCTGTGACCATTCATTGTTTGTCTCATTTAAGCAGCACAAAGAGAGAATAGATCTCGCTGGTGACAAATTTATCGAAGCAAAAGGGCGGGGAGATGTTGACATGGAGAGCAATGGTTTTCGTATTAGTTTAAAAAATGTACTGTATGTGCCAGAGCTGCATTGTAATTTTGTTTCAGTTTCCAAAGCGTGCTAAAATAAACTTTCTGTGAACTTTGAAGAAGAACAAGTTGTTATACGCGATAAAAATGATATATTGATAAGAGGCATTGAAGATGGTGGTTTATTTACATTTAAGCCAAAAATAAATAAGTGTCTTGTAACAATTGCTGCAACAAATAATGCAATGATTTGGCATAGCCGCTATGGGCATTTAAATTTCAGTAGCTTGAGTGAAATGTTAAATAAAAATTTGGTGTTTGGACTTAATATTAAAAATTTTCCGTATAAAAACGAATGCATAACATGTGCGAAAAGTAAAATCTGTGCAAAGCCATTGCCTTGTTCGTCAGAGAATCGTGCTAAAAATTTATTAGAAGTGATTCATAGTGATGTGTGTGGGCCAATAAATAAAGACTCAACTGGTGGGTCACGATACTTTGTGTCGTTCATTGACGATAAGTCCCGATATATATTTGTTTATTTTTTAAAGAAAAAAGACCAAGTGCTGGACGCTTTTAAATCATTTAAAGTCATGGCAGAAAAACAGACTGGTCAAAAACTAAAAATACTACGAAGTGACAATGGCGGTGAATATATTAATAAAAGTTTTGACGAGTTTTTAAATCAGAATGGTATCAGGCGGCAGTTGACTGTTCCGCACACACCGCAGCAGAATGGCGTGGCAGAGCGTGCTAATCGCACATTGGTAGAGATGGCGCGGAGCATGAAGGAGCACAGCAAACTTAATGAAAGCTTTTGGGCAGAGGCAGTAGCAACTGCAGTTTATTTACGAAATAGAGCTGCAACGAAATCACTTTTAAATCAAACACCATACGAAGCATGGACAGGTAAGAAACCATGTGTATCACATTTAAAAATTTACGACTCAACCGCGATTGCAATTGACAAAACTCAGTCAAAAAAATTTAGACCAAAAGGCAGAGACCTTATTATGGTGGGCTATTCAAACACTTCTAAAGCTTACCGTTTAATGGATCCAGAGTCTAAAAAGGTGATAGTTAGTCGGGACGTAATATTTATCGAAGGTCGATACAACAATAACAACGAAATCCAGAGCGATATCATTACGCTCGATACGGGATGCATTGCAGCTGGAATTCCTGAAGATGAGATTAGTTCAGACAAAGCTATTGAAAGTTGTGCAGCAGAAACCATCATAGATGCAGAAATAGTACGGTATGGTCCTGGTCGTCCAAGACTTATTCGTACCGGCGATCCAGGTCGTCCACGTAAAGAGCGTCATATATTAAATTTGATTGAAAGCAAAGAAGTAAAAATACCGTCATGTGCAAATGAAGCTATGAGCAGCAAGTATTCAGAGTACTGGAAGGATTCCATGCAGAAAGAGTATGATTCATTAGTCCAAAATAATACTTGGTCACTTGTAGATTTACCAGCAGGCGAAAAAGTCGTTAATTGTAAATGGGTGTATAACATAAAAAGAAATGCAGATGGGAGCATTCAGCGCTTTAAGAGTCGCTTGGTGGCAAAGGGCTGCAATCAACAATTCGGTGTAAATTTCACGGAAACATTCTCACCAGTTGTAAGGTACGCGACAATCCGTATGCTATTTGCGCTAGCGTGCGAATATGAGTTATATTTACATCAAATGGATGTGTCATCAGCGTATTTAAACAGTGACTTGCACGACGTCGTATTTATGAAGCAGCCTGAAGGTTTTGTTAGCCAGAAATTTCCGAATAGAGTTTTAAGATTAAACAAGGCGCTATATGGGCTGAAGCAGAGCGGGCGTGAATGGAACGCAACACTTGATGCCGTCCTTAAGAAAATGGGGTTTTCACCGTGTGTCAGTGAGCCCTGTGTTTACACTAAAAATGCAAATGGTAACCATAACATTATAGCTGTATACGTAGACGATCTAATAATAGGTTCTTCCAACCTTGAAGACTTATCTGTTATTAAACAACAAATCGCAGATGAGTTTGCTGTTGTGGATGGTGGTCCACTTAAATATTTTCTTGGCATGGAAATATGTCGTGAAGGTGAAACAGGTCCTTTAGCTATTTGTCAGCGAAATTATATTCTTGATCTTCTTAAGCAGTATGGTATGGAAAACTGCAAATCTGTGTCAACACCATTAACTCCAGGATTTCAAGTCAGCTGCGAAGTTGATAGCTGTAGAAAAGTGAATCAAACGAAATATCAGTCTCTAGTTGGGGCATTGATGTATCTCGCCATTTCAACCAGATATACTTCATTCGGTTTCGAAGTTGGCACAAAGGAACATAGATCCTCATATAGAGCATGAAGCGGGCTTAAAGCATATACTTAGGTATTTGAAAGGGACCATTGATTTAAAAATTCATTACAGTAAGACTGGTAAGCCTATAGAGTGCTATGTAGATGCCGACTGGGGTAGTGACACCAGTGGTAGGAAGTCGTATACTGATTGTGTCTTTATTGCAGCAGGCAGTGTGTTTTCATGGGAAAGCAAAAAACAATGCGCAGTTTCACTCAGTAGTACGGAAGCGGAGTATGTGGCACTCTCGGCAGCGGCTAAAGAAGCTGTTTACATTAAAAAATTGTTAAATGAAATGGGTTTTGGCGATAATCATCCGATGGTTTTGAATGGCGATAATCAGAGCGCACAAATTTTAGTATAAAATCCTATATATCATTCTAGAAGTAAACATATAGATATTAAATTCCATTACATTCGTAATTTGTATGAAAATTCTGAGATAGCTTTGAACTATGTTTGTACTGAAGAAATGATATCAGATATTTTAACAACAAATTTGCAAAAAATCAAACATTCTAAATTTACAAGAGAAATGGGATTATATTAATTTTAAGTATGCAATCAAATATGCTTGTATTGAGAAGGAGTGTTAAAATTAATATTAAATATATGCAATACAAAATATTTGATTCTAATGTATTAACAATGAATTATCAATCACTGTATTATGAATTCCGTTTTTCTCTTTTTATTGAATCTTTGCTTTGTGTTTTTTGATTTGCTTCTTTTGTAAACTCCTTCTCATTTTTAAATATTCAATATTCCTCACTCTCTCAATAAATGTTGAACAATAAAGTCGTGTGTCGCCTTTTATTTATGAAAGCTGAAAAGTGATTTCTAAGAGGTTATGGGCCCACGCCACATAAAATAAAGAAAATAATAAATCAAATAATTTAATAAAGATTTTTTTTTAATATTGTGTAAAAGTGCAATTGAGAGAGTAAAAACAAAAAAAAAAGAAAATATATACTTAAAAATGAGCGGTGCCGGGTTGTTATCAATCGAAAAACTCGATGAAAGTAATTACGCGTCGTGGTCAGTTACTATGAAAAGCGTACTTATACATTCAGAGCTATGGAATATTACCATTGGAAAAGTGGTAAAGTCTGAGACTGCAACGAGCGCGGAGGTGGATTCCTTTGATGCAAAGGACGAAAAGGCGTTGGCAAGCATTATGCTGTGCGTAAAACCTACGCAGATCAACCACATTAAGCGAAACCGCAAACGAGGCCTGGACGAAGTTGGAGAAAGTTTATAGACCAGCGGGGCCGGCACGTAAAATAATGTTATTTAAAAAATTGCTGTACGTCAGTTCGTCTGAGGGCAGCAGTGTTTCTGAACACCTGAGTGAGTTCCTGGGAGGGGTGGAAATGCTTGCGGAAATTGGCGTGGCTGTACCGGATGAAATGCTGGTTATTATACTGTTGTCAAGTTTGCCGAAGTCATTTGAAAGTTTTGTTGTTGCCATAGAGACGCGTGATGCATTGCCTGAATTAAATGTGCTCATAGTTAAGCTGCTAGAAGAGGGAGAAAGACGGCATGACATCGAAAAAATGGTAAAAAGCAACAATCAAGAAGCATATGTCGCGCAAAATTATTGTAGAAAATCAGCATTTGTGAACAACAGTTACAGCAACAGCGGGGTGAGCAACTATAACATAAATAATAAAAAGCGTATACAGGGAAAATGTTTCAATTGCGGTCGTCGCGGCCACTTTGCTGCAGAGAGAAACGAAAGTCACAACAAAAAGAACACGAAAATCCTAAGACTTTTGCCATTCTTGTTAATGCTTCTACGCATGAGTTTCGATGCGACAAATGGATAATCGACAGTGGTGCTATGTCACACTTATGCTGTGACCATTCATTGTTTGTCTCATTTAAGCAGCACAAAGAGAGAATAGATCTCGCTGGTGACAAATTTATCGAAGCAAAAGGGCGGGGAGATGTTGACATGGAGAGCAATGGTTTTCGTATTAGTTTAAAAAATGTACTGTATGTGCCAGAGCTGCATTGTAATTTTGTTTCAGTTTCCAAAGCGTGCTAAAATAAACTTTCTGTGAACTTTGAAGAAGAACAAGTTGTTATACGCGATAAAAATGATATATTGATAAGAGGCATTGAAGATGGTGGTTTATTTACATTTAAGCCAAAAATAAATAAGTGTCTTGTAACAATTGCTGCAACAAATAATGCAATGATTTGGCATAGCCGCTATGGGCATTTAAATTTCAGTAGCTTGAGTGAAATGTTAAATAAAAATTTGGTGTTTGGACTTAATATTAAAAATTTTCCGTATAAAAACGAATGCATAACATGTGCGAAAAGTAAAATCTGTGCAAAGCCATTGCCTTGTTCGTCAGAGAATCGTGCTAAAAATTTATTAGAAGTGATTCATAGTGATGTGTGTGGGCCAATAAATAAAGACTCAACTGGTGGGTCACGATACTTTGTGTCGTTCATTGACGATAAGTCCCGATATATATTTGTTTATTTTTTAAAGAAAAAAGACCAAGTGCTGGACGCTTTTAAATCATTTAAAGTCATGGCAGAAAAACAGACTGGTCAAAAACTAAAAATACTACGAAGTGACAATGGCGGTGAATATATTAATAAAAGTTTTGACGAGTTTTTAAATCAGAATGGTATCAGGCGGCAGTTGACTGTTCCGCACACACCGCAGCAGAATGGCGTGGCAGAGCGTGCTAATCGCACATTGGTAGAGATGGCGCGGAGCATGAAGGAGCACAGCAAACTTAATGAAAGCTTTTGGGCAGAGGCAGTAGCAACTGCAGTTTATTTACGAAATAGAGCTGCAACGAAATCACTTTTAAATCAAACACCATACGAAGCATGGACAGGTAAGAAACCATGTGTATCACATTTAAAAATTTACGACTCAACCGCGATTGCAATTGACAAAACTCAGTCAAAAAAATTTAGACCAAAAGGCAGAGACCTTATTATGGTGGGCTATTCAAACACTTCTAAAGCTTACCGTTTAATGGATCCAGAGTCTAAAAAGGTGATAGTTAGTCGGGACGTAATATTTATCGAAGGTCGATACAACAATAACAACGAAATCCAGAGCGATATCATTACGCTCGATACGGGATGCATTGCAGCTGGAATTCCTGAAGATGAGATTAGTTCAGACAAAGCTATTGAAAGTTGTGCAGCAGAAACCATCATAGATGCAGAAATAGTACGGTATGGTCCTGGTCGTCCAAGACTTATTCGTACCGGCGATCCAGGTCGTCCACGTAAAGAGCGTCATATATTAAATTTGATTGAAAGCAAAGAAGTAAAAATACCGTCATGTGCAAATGAAGCTATGAGCAGCAAGTATTCAGAGTACTGGAAGGATTCCATGCAGAAAGAGTATGATTCATTAGTCCAAAATAATACTTGGTCACTTGTAGATTTACCAGCAGGCGAAAAAGTCGTTAATTGTAAATGGGTGTATAACATAAAAAGAAATGCAGATGGGAGCATTCAGCGCTTTAAGAGTCGCTTGGTGGCAAAGGGCTGCAATCAACAATTCGGTGTAAATTTCACGGAAACATTCTCACCAGTTGTAAGGTACGCGACAATCCGTATGCTATTTGCGCTAGCGTGCGAATATGAGTTATATTTACATCAAATGGATGTGTCATCAGCGTATTTAAACAGTGACTTGCACGACGTCGTATTTATGAAGCAGCCTGAAGGTTTTGTTAGCCAGAAATTTCCGAATAGAGTTTTAAGATTAAACAAGGCGCTATATGGGCTGAAGCAGAGCGGGCGTGAATGGAACGCAACACTTGATGCCGTCCTTAAGAAAATGGGGTTTTCACCGTGTGTCAGTGAGCCCTGTGTTTACACTAAAAATGCAAATGGTAACCATAACATTATAGCTGTATACGTAGACGATCTAATAATAGGTTCTTCCAACCTTGAAGACTTATCTGTTATTAAACAACAAATCGCAGATGAGTTTGCTGTTGTGGATGGTGGTCCACTTAAATATTTTCTTGGCATGGAAATATGTCGTGAAGGTGAAACAGGTCCTTTAGCTATTTGTCAGCGAAATTATATTCTTGATCTTCTTAAGCAGTATGGTATGGAAAACTGCAAATCTGTGTCAACACCATTAACTCCAGGATTTCAAGTCAGCTGCGAAGTTGATAGCTGTAGAAAAGTGAATCAAACGAAATATCAGTCTCTAGTTGGGGCATTGATGTATCTCGCCATTTCAACCAGATATACTTCATTCGGTTTCGAAGTTGGCACAAAGGAACATAGATCCTCATATAGAGCATGAAGCGGGCTTAAAGCATATACTTAGGTATTTGAAAGGGACCATTGATTTAAAAATTCATTACAGTAAGACTGGTAAGCCTATAGAGTGCTATGTAGATGCCGACTGGGGTAGTGACACCAGTGGTAGGAAGTCGTATACTGATTGTGTCTTTATTGCAGCAGGCAGTGTGTTTTCATGGGAAAGCAAAAAACAATGCGCAGTTTCACTCAGTAGTACGGAAGCGGAGTATGTGGCACTCTCGGCAGCGGCTAAAGAAGCTGTTTACATTAAAAAATTGTTAAATGAAATGGGTTTTGGCGATAATCATCCGATGGTTTTGAATGGCGATAATCAGAGCGCACAAATTTTAGTATAAAATCCTATATATCATTCTAGAAGTAAACATATAGATATTAAATTCCATTACATTCGTAATTTGTATGAAAATTCTGAGATAGCTTTGAACTATGTTTGTACTGAAGAAATGATATCAGATATTTTAACAACAAATTTGCAAAAAATCAAACATTCTAAATTTACAAGAGAAATGGGATTATATTAATTTTAAGTATGCAATCAAATATGCTTGTATTGAGAAGGAGTGTTAAAATTAATATTAAATATATGCAATACAAAATATTTGATTCTAATGTATTAACAATGAATTATCAATCACTGTATTATGAATTCCGTTTTTCTCTTTTTATTGAATCTTTGCTTTGTGTTTTTTGATTTGCTTCTTTTGTAAACTCCTTCTCATTTTTAAATATTCAATATTCCTCACTCTCTCAATAAATGTTGAACAATAAAGTCGTGTGTCGCCTTTTATTTATGAAAGCTGAAAAGTGATTTCTAAGAGGTTATGGGCCCACGCCACATAAAATAAAGAAAATAATAAATCAAATAATTTAATAAAGATTTTTTTTTAATATTGTGTAAAAGTGCAATTGAGAGAGTAAAAACAAAAAAAAAAGAAAATATATACTTAAAAATGAGCGGTGCCGGGTTGTTATCAATCGAAAAACTCGATGAAAGTAATTACGCGTCGTGGTCAGTTACTATGAAAAGCGTACTTATACATTCAGAGCTATGGAATATTACCATTGGAAAAGTGGTAAAGTCTGAGACTGCAACGAGCGCGGAGGTGGATTCCTTTGATGCAAAGGACGAAAAGGCGTTGGCAAGCATTATGCTGTGCGTAAAACCTACGCAGATCAACCACATTAAGCGAAACCGCAAACGAGGCCTGGACGAAGTTGGAGAAAGTTTATAGACCAGCGGGGCCGGCACGTAAAATAATGTTATTTAAAAAATTGCTGTACGTCAGTTCGTCTGAGGGCAGCAGTGTTTCTGAACACCTGAGTGAGTTCCTGGGAGGGGTGGAAATGCTTGCGGAAATTGGCGTGGCTGTACCGGATGAAATGCTGGTTATTATACTGTTGTCAAGTTTGCCGAAGTCATTTGAAAGTTTTGTTGTTGCCATAGAGACGCGTGATGCATTGCCTGAATTAAATGTGCTCATAGTTAAGCTGCTAGAAGAGGGAGAAAGACGGCATGACATCGAAAAAATGGTAAAAAGCAACAATCAAGAAGCATATGTCGCGCAAAATTATTGTAGAAAATCAGCATTTGTGAACAACAGTTACAGCAACAGCGGGGTGAGCAACTATAACATAAATAATAAAAAGCGTATACAGGGAAAATGTTTCAATTGCGGTCGTCGCGGCCACTTTGCTGCAGAGAGAAACGAAAGTCACAACAAAAAGAACACGAAAATCCTAAGACTTTTGCCATTCTTGTTAATGCTTCTACGCATGAGTTTCGATGCGACAAATGGATAATCGACAGTGGTGCTACGTCACACTTATGCTGTGACCATTCATTGTTTGTCTCATTTAAGCAGCACAAAGAGAGAATAGATCTCGCTGGTGACAAATTTATCGAAGCAAAAGGGCGGGGAGATGTTGACATGGAGAGCAATGGTTTTCGTATTAGTTTAAAAAATGTACTGTATGTGCCAGAGCTGCATTGTAATTTTGTTTCAGTTTCCAAAGCGTGCTAAAATAAACTTTCTGTGAACTTTGAAGAAGAACAAGTTGTTATACGCGATAAAAATGATATATTGATAAGAGGCATTGAAGATGGTGGTTTATTTACATTTAAGCCAAAAATAAATAAGTGTCTTGTAACAATTGCTGCAACAAATAATGCAATGATTTGGCATAGCCGCTATGGGCATTTAAATTTCAGTAGCTTGAGTGAAATGTTAAATAAAAATTTGGTGTTTGGACTTAATATTAAAAATTTTCCGTATAAAAACGAATGCATAACATGTGCGAAAAGTAAAATCTGTGCAAAGCCATTGCCTTGTTCGTCAGAGAATCGTGCTAAAAATTTATTAGAAGTGATTCATAGTGATGTGTGTGGGCCAATAAATAAAGACTCAACTGGTGGGTCACGATACTTTGTGTCGTTCATTGACGATAAGTCCCGATATATATTTGTTTATTTTTTAAAGAAAAAAGACCAAGTGCTGGACGCTTTTAAATCATTTAAAGTCATGGCAGAAAAACAGACTGGTCAAAAACTAAAAATACTACGAAGTGACAATGGCGGTGAATATATTAATAAAAGTTTTGACGAGTTTTTAAATCAGAATGGTATCAGGCGGCAGTTGACTGTTCCGCACACACCGCAGCAGAATGGCGTGGCAGAGCGTGCTAATCGCACATTGGTAGAGATGGCGCGGAGCATGAAGGAGCACAGCAAACTTAATGAAAGCTTTTGGGCAGAGGCAGTAGCAACTGCAGTTTATTTACGAAATAGAGCTGCAACGAAATCACTTTTAAATCAAACACCATACGAAGCATGGACAGGTAAGAAACCATGTGTATCACATTTAAAAATTTACGACTCAACCGCGATTGCAATTGACAAAACTCAGTCAAAAAAATTTAGACCAAAAGGCAGAGACCTTATTATGGTGGGCTATTCAAACACTTCTAAAGCTTACCGTTTAATGGATCCAGAGTCTAAAAAGGTGATAGTTAGTCGGGACGTAATATTTATCGAAGGTCGATACAACAATAACAACGAAATCCAGAGCGATATCATTACGCTCGATACGGGATGCATTGCAGCTGGAATTCCTGAAGATGAGATTAGTTCAGACAAAGCTATTGAAAGTTGTGCAGCAGAAACCATCATAGATGCAGAAATAGTACGGTATGGTCCTGGTCGTCCAAGACTTATTCGTACCGGCGATCCAGGTCGTCCACGTAAAGAGCGTCATATATTAAATTTGATTGAAAGCAAAGAAGTAAAAATACCGTCATGTGCAAATGAAGCTATGAGCAGCAAGTATTCAGAGTACTGGAAGGATTCCATGCAGAAAGAGTATGATTCATTAGTCCAAAATAATACTTGGTCACTTGTAGATTTACCAGCAGGCGAAAAAGTCGTTAATTGTAAATGGGTGTATAACATAAAAAGAAATGCAGATGGGAGCATTCAGCGCTTTAAGAGTCGCTTGGTGGCAAAGGGCTGCAATCAACAATTCGGTGTAAATTTCACGGAAACATTCTCACCAGTTGTAAGGTACGCGACAATCCGTATGCTATTTGCGCTAGCGTGCGAATATGAGTTATATTTACATCAAATGGATGTGTCATCAGCGTATTTAAACAGTGACTTGCACGACGTCGTATTTATGAAGCAGCCTGAAGGTTTTGTTAGCCAGAAATTTCCGAATAGAGTTTTAAGATTAAACAAGGCGCTATATGGGCTGAAGCAGAGCGGGCGTGAATGGAACGCAACACTTGATGCCGTCCTTAAGAAAATGGGGTTTTCACCGTGTGTCAGTGAGCCCTGTGTTTACACTAAAAATGCAAATGGTAGCCATAACATTATAGCTGTATACGTAGACGATCTAATAATAGGTTCTTCCAACCTTGAAGACTTATCTGTTATTAAACAACAAATCGCAGATGAGTTTGCTGTTGTGGATGGTGGTCCCCTTAAATATTTTCTTGGCATGGAAATATGTCGTGAAGGTGAAACAGGTCCTTTAGCTATTTGTCAGCGAAATTATATTCTTGATCTTCTTAAGCAGTATGGTATGGAAAACTGCAAATCTGTGTCAACACCATTAACTCCAGGATTTCAAGTCAGCTGCGAAGTTGATAGCTGAAGAAAAGTGAATCAAACGAAATATCAGTCTCTAGTTGGGGCATTGATGTATCTCGCCATTTCAACCAGATATACTTCATTCGGTTTCGAAGTTGGCACAAAGGAACATAGATCCTCATATAGAGCATGAAGCGGGCTTAAAGCATATACTTAGGTATTTGAAAGGGACCATTGATTTAAAAATTCATTACAGTAAGACTGGTAAGCCTATAGAGTGCTATGTAGATGCCGACTGGGGTAGTGACACCAATGGTAGGAAGTCGTATACTGATTGTGTCTTTATTGCAGCAGGCAGTGTGTTTTCATGGGAAAGCAAAAAACAATGCGCAGTTTCACTCAGTAGTACGGAAGCGGAGTATGTGGCACTCTCGGCAGCGGCTAAAGAAGCTGTTTACATTAAAAAATTGTTAAATGAAATGGGTTTTGGCGATAATCATCCGATGGTTTTGAATGGCGATAATCAGAGCGCACAAATTTTAGTATAAAATCCTATATATCATTCTAGAAGTAAACATATAGATATTAAATTCCATTACATTCGTAATTTGTATGAAAATTCTGAGATAGCTTTGAACTATGTTTGTACTGAAGAAATGATATCAGATATTTTAACAACAAATTTGCAAAAAATCAAACATTCTAAATTTACAAGAGAAATGGGATTATATTAATTTTAAGTATGCAATCAAATATGCTTGTATTGAGAAGGAGTGTTAAAATTAATATTAAATATATGCAATACAAAATATTTGATTCTAATGTATTAACAATGAATTATCAATCACTGTATTATGGATTCCGTTTTTCTCTTTTTATTGAATCTTTGCTTTGTGTTTTTTGATTTGCTTCTTTTGTAAACTCCTTCTCATTTTTAAATATTCAATATTCCTCACTCTCTCAATAAATGTTGAACAATAAAGTCGTGTGTCGCCTTTTATTTATGAAAGCTGAAAAGTGATTTCTAAGATTTTCCCCCACACATTAGATGAATTTATGAAAAAGCGTGGTTTTCACAAAAATCGCCCAAAAAATCGTCAGGCGATTTCCTAAAAATATAAGCACAAAAACAAGAAACAAAGCACCCAATTGGCGATAAATCGCCCAATCTAGGAACAGTGGCTTCCACTAATAATGTGCTGATTTTAACAATAACGCATCAAATCATTTTCAGATTCTATCAATTTATGACTATAACATACATTTAAATTTAAATAATAACAAAAAAAAAACAATAAATGTTATAGAATCGTCTTTAGCAGTTTTAATAAAATGAATTTTTTCGACAATATTTGGAAATAATTCTAAGCCATTCCATTCCTATCCATGTTGCGATCAATATCACGATATTCTAATTTGTAGGTCCTAGGATCTAGGATATTGTGATATTGATCGCGACATGGATTGAAATATAGACTTAGAAATGTTTCTAAATATTGTGAACATTCAGTTCATTCAAACTGCACTAGAAGGTTTCGTACACTCAGAAGCATCAAGAGGGAGTACTGAGCTAGATGAATAGAGATGAAAGTCAAGTCTTGGTTTTTGTTCACACTGCTTTAAACAACAATTTAAAACAACAATTAGCAATACTAAATCAAATAAGGAAAGCGTTCGTAATGAACCAGATAATGAGGCAAATTGGACAGAACAACAAACTTTCAGGGAATGTTTATTAAGAGTAGTCATTAGAAGAACTGTCTACAAATAAAATTTTTTATCAACAATCAGCGTTCATCTTTTATTTACACTGGACCCCCGGTAATGCGGCCCCTGACTAATTCGGCATGGAGTGGTAGATTTGTGTGAGGGAAGGGGCAATCAATTCAATTCAAGTTATAAGGCTATCTCATGCACAAATTTCTATACCACCAACTACGACTTCAAGTCGTAAATATTGATGAGTTTTCAATTTCAGATGATTAGAAAATGAGGAAAGAAAATTGCAAATGCGAAAGGTAAAAGCATTCGAACCCGGGACCCCGGGACCTCTGGGGTGGCAGTTGATCACGCTTGACACACATTTACCGCATTTGACTAGACTTAAATTAATGAGTCAAAATCTTTTTCTATTAGTAGGACTATGCAATGGGCCGTAAGTGAGGTTGTTGAAATTGTCTATAACAATTGCGAAAGTGGCCGATTTATAGAGGAATTTCCTTTGTGCATTATGATCAAGTTTCCCAATTATTCTGGACCAAAATACAACAATTTAAATGTTCTACTTATTTCTTCCGTAGTATTATCATTCAAAAAAGGATCAAACAATTTTACTCGCAAGAAATTTTCACTACAACTTGCTTATGCCATTAATAATAAAAATCGCAAGGATTAACTCTCAATCAAGCAGTTTTCGATATTAGAGAAAGTGAATTTATGTTCTATTCCTTATGATAAGCTATTCCTTATGATGAGAAAATAAATAAAAAGAAAGGATTGGTTCAAAAACGCCAAGAATAAAATAAAATATTGTATTTCAACTAAAATATATTAACATTGTTTTTGTAATTGAATTATTGAGATCTGGTAAGTTTATTGACAAAAAGTAGAATCCCCATTCAATTGAAATAGCAAAACTTATTTAATATCTTTGCTTTTATAGTTTATAGAAATAATATCTTTGCTTTTATAGTTTTTAGAAAAATCTATTGGAGCTAGCAACTCAACTCAATTGCCTCCACAACGTACCAATTTATGTGGCTAGCTAGCAAACGCGTAAGTGTTTGCTAAGCGACTGCTACGACCTAGTAAGTTTTGGGACTAATCACAGCATTGAAGACTTATATGTGGTATAACTCGTGTACAAAAAAGCGTACACTTTGTTTTGACGCTCACAGTATTGCATTGAATAACAGGAAAAACATCTAAAAAAGCGAAACCGTCTGAAATTCAGAAATTTAATTCATTGATTTGTGGGCGGTAAAGAAGGTGTGTCAACAGAAGAAATCGACTGCTAAAATTTCAACCCAATTGGCCCAGTAGTTTTGGAGTCTATAGTCATGACACACGTTGCTTTACACTGCGGAAAAGAGGCAGTGGCAACATTTTTTTAAGTAAAAACACGTCCCTATTCAAATGTACTGTTGTGCCAAAATTCCAAGGCAATCGGTGAAGAAATTTCAGAAGTTTGAGATTTTCAACAAAACGAAATTTGTTTTGATATTTTTTTTTATCGTTTTTAGAGAAATAAAATGATTCTGATAATTTATAAACGACACAAAAAAAAAAAAAAAAAAAATTGTTGATTTCGTTGTGCATGTCTGGATTATACCAAACTAGCTTTTTCCCGGCGCACGTTGCTGCACCCAGCAACTATATGAGAACATAATAAGTATATTCAAAGCTTTTCTTAGACCCATAGTTTGATACCACTGTAATTTTTCACTGCCCGTTACAGTTTCCCAGTATCAGGACTTCACCAAATAGTAACTCCATTTTGAGTTTGTATGTAAGTACTGTCACTTTTACTTCCAAAGCTATTCGATATTACAATTTTTAATTATATGGGTGGAGCCACAGCCCCTTATAAAATGCCCATCCCAGTTTTCTAGTATATGGACATAGCCCATTTTAAGTACAGTTTCCGACAGTGAGCATACAAACTAAACTACCAAATTGTAGCTAATAGGGCCAAACCATCGGAAATATAGCATTTTTATTGATTTTTTGGCGGTAAAAGGGGGTGTGGCAACCCATTTTTAGTACAGTTGCCGACAGTGAGCATCAAACTAAATTACCAAATTTTAGTCTAATACCACCAAAACCTTTCGATATATACAATCTATATTAATTTGAGGGCGGTGAAAGGGGTGTGGCAACCTAGTTTTAGTACAGTTTTCGACAGCAATCAAACAAAATTAATTACTAAATTTTGGTACAATGCCACCAAAATCTTCTGATATATAGCATTTTTATTGATATGTGGGCGGTTAAAGAGGGTGTGGCAAACTTTTTCTGCATAGTATCCTTCCTTGGGCCAATATAAATCCATCGAGCTCAAAATTAAAAAAATCGAACCCCCCGTTCTCGAGTTATGCGCGCACACACGGACGTCAGTATTTTTTATACATATATAAGATAAGATAAACAATTTTTTTTTTGTTTTTATTAAATATCGAATCCATAAACGTATCTAAGTATTAAATATATCCAACATTTATTATTTTCAATACATCGTCGGCTTACAACGAAAATTTACCACCTTCTATAAAGTTTTTTACTTTTTGATGCAGTATGATGTAGAGAGTCATTAAAAAATTTCTGGACATACTGAATATCTTATATTTCGGATACTTTTAAGTACTTTTTAAGAGCAAATTTAAAAGGGAACACAAGGAACTTCACAACAAAAACTTTTTTTACTTTTTCTCACGAACTTTGTTTTTTCAGTTGGTCAGTTTTCCTTGTAAGCTAAAGATATGTGAACTCATATTTACTTCAATTAAAATTAATCATTGAATTTAACTGAAATCATTGAAAAATAAAAATATTAATTTTTTTACTTTACTATTTTTGCATAGAAATGTCAAGACCTCTTCCAGTTTCTTTTTTTGAGTTTTTTGAAACTATGCACATTTGTTATAAGAATTAAATTTATTTTTATGAACATTAAAATTGACTGTCGATTGATGTAGAAATCCAGACTTCGTTCAGCAAGCAACTATGCTTTAGCAGCTTCAGTCCTAGAAGTTGGTTTGGGTCGAGTTACTTCCAGAACTACTTTGTTGTTTGCCGTTTTAAATAATGCGAAACACTCAACGAATGTAGTGTTCTCTAATGATTCTCCGTTTAGCTTGGTGATAATATCACCACGTTGTAACTTGTTTTCGATGTCAGCGTACCCAGCAGATGTCTGTAAGTAATTTTTATGTGTATATAAATATCAAGTTTTTACAAAATTAAAAAGTAATCTAACGTTTTTTTGCTCTCTTTAACCGGATTAAGGACAGTAAAATATTTATCAGATCGTTTTCCTTTGATTTAGTAAAGGAGAAATAATTGATACTTCAAGATACTACAACAAGTGAACAGTTTGGAGTTGCTTTCAGATATTATGCATGAAGTTCTTTAAATGTTAAAAATTATTAAACTTCAAAAGCTTTTTGCTACAATTCGGTTAACAGTATTATAGCGACCTGCATGGAAGGACAAAAATAGGGTGATCTTAGTTATACTAAATAATTTAAATGGACAACTGTGGAAAAAATAATATGAGTTCCAATGGAAACATTATGCGAATGCGGATACGGTTACATAGGAAGCCTTACTTGAGCATGCAGATATTAAAAAATAAAAACAGCGGATGCGGATGAGGATGACTGAAAAACTAGTAAAAACCTGAAATAAATGATTTACTTTACAAATTGCATTATGAAAAAATTTGTTAAAGGGGTAGTTCTACACACGTATTAAGAAAATGGAGGTAACTACGTCAAATTTTTTTGGCGTATAGCTCCTGACAAGAAGTTTAAGTTTAAGTTGTTGTAATTTTTCAACTAGCCAATAAAAAAACAAAAAAAATAAACCTTACTAAAAAAAAAGAGTAAGCTGTTTCGTGGACACATCCGTACGATTTGACGTGACAGTGTTTCTTTATAACTACTCCTATTTCATGTCCAAACTCTTGTCTTAGTCCATGACCAAAATCTTGACTAAATCAAATATACCGAATCCCTTTCCTAGTTTCGAAAGGTGTGTTTTAGGTGTGTCTTCATTTTTGTCTTAATCCATATCCTAATTCATGTCATAGTCCTTTTCCGGTTTCATAGTCCGGTTTCATTGTTTGTTTGTGAGCAGTGTTGGTTGCCCACGAAAACACTGTTGAAATCATAACTAACAAACTGTTGTTGTTGTTGTTGTTGTTGTTGTTGTTGTTGTTGTTGTTGTTGTTGTTGATGTTGATGTTGATGTTGATGTTGATGTTGATGTTGATGTTGATGTTGATGTTGATATTGAAGTTGATGTTAGTGTTGGTGTTGGTGTTGGTGTTGGTGTTGATGTTAGTGTTGGTGTTGGTGTTGGTGTTTGTGTTCGTGTAGATGTTGTGGGTGTTGGTGTTGTTGATGTTATTGCTTTTGCATTTGCTTTTTTTTATTTACTTCTCCATTGGTTGTGCTTTTCCGTGGTGTTTTAACTTTGCCTTAGCTGCATGCAATTTATCCAGCAAAAGTGATGCATATGTGTCACATTAGGCGGATCCCTGAGGGGCCTCATGACGCCGTCGATTTTTTTTTTATTTTTATCATTTGTTCCTTAAAATTTACCGTTACGCCAGTAGTCACAAAGTTTAAATTCCATGCAACGTTTTTTCATGGTTGTAGCATTTTTACTGCATTATGTGTAAAAAAAAAATAAATAAATAACTGGCCATTTCAGCCCTTGAAACGACTTTGACCTAGCTTCTTATGATCAATTGTGTTGTGCGTGTTATTAAGTTTGTACACAAATGACCGAGAACCGGACCTACATGTTTAGCGCCGACTCCGAACGGCGATGAACGGAATGTTCTTGTTCTCAAGAAGCTTTACATGTCATTTTGAATACTCTCTGAGGTTTGCCATTGTCTGCAGAGAGGTGGCGTCCGTACAGAAAAATTATTTTAATTCAAATAATTTTCTGTCGCTGCTGGGGTTTGAACCCGGGTCTCCAGGTTCGTTGACATAGTGGCCACGCACTTTAACCAACTACGCCACGGACGCCACTGCATTATGTGTATCTTTTACATAATCTGCGATCTTCACGGCCTGACGACGTCAGATATTTTTTAATTTTTGTCATAAGGCCAAGTATAAGTCCTTCATTTTCCTTTTTAAACATTTATCGTGGCTTATGTACTCACCGAGTAAAAATTCGATACAACGCCGTTGCATGAATGTTGCATTGTCGATCTTTGAGATGATGTGTCCTCATGACGTCAGAAATTTTTCGTCTAATTTTGTTGTGAGGGCTTAGAACAGGCCTTTATTGGTGCATCATATTTTTAATAATAGTAATAATACTCAGCGAGCATAAAGTCCATGCATGGAATTTTCAGTTGCGTTGCTTAAGCAGCTCCCACCACGTCCCGATGACGTTTTGAATTTTTTTTTTTATAATGAAGTCAATGAATTAACCTTCACGGTCATGTCATTTTTTTAATCATAGCTCTTATACTCAGCGAGTATCAATTCAATGCAACGCAGATGAATTTTGAAAAAATGCCTTTTTCATATTGTTTGGAAACATGCGCCGCAAAACATAACTTCATCACGTCAAAAATTAATATTTATACTACTACTACTACCTATAACTCTAACAAGCAATATATAATATAATTATCCTATCAGAAAATGCTATAAATTTTGCTATTGGCCCCTAATGTCAGTTCTGTTTTGACATTTGTGTAGTAAACACATGCGAAATACACGTTAATAAACAATGTTACGCTACACTGCTCCAGAACGCGGAATATCACCACCACCAAGAGGAAGATGATTTTTCATCAAAAATAATCATGAGTGATGAGGCCCATTTCCATCTTAGCGGGTGGAAAAAGCAAAATTTACGCTTCTGGGGCACTGAAAATCCGCGTGTAGCCCACGAAGAGCCATTACACCCGCTCAAAGTCACTGTATGGTGTGCTGTTTTCGCTGGAGGAATCATCGAACCTTTTTTCTTCGAAGACGTCGTGGGCTGTGAATGGTGAGCGCTACAGAGCAATGATCAACGAGTTCTTTTTGCCGCAACTTGATGAATTGGGATTGGAAAACATGTGGTTCCAACAGGACGGTGCAACGGCACACACTGCACGTGCCACAACCGATATGCTGAAGGATGCATTTCCCGGGCGCCTAATCTCCCGATTTGGCGATTTGCACTGGCCAGCAAGATCGCCTGATTTGACCGCTCCAGACTTCTTTTTGTGGGGCTTTTTGAAGTCGCGGGTTTATGTCAACAAGCCTCAGACTCTTGCAGCTCTTAAAGACAATATCCGTCAAGAATGTGAGGACCTATCGCCGGAAGTTTTGGCCGAAGTGATGGAAAATGCCATAAAAAGGGCTCAAATGACAATCAACTGTGGCGGCGGCCATTTACATGACATCATATTCTCGACTTGATGTAAAAAAAATTAAAAGACCAAATAAAAATAATCCAGAAGAAGAATCAAAGTTTTTAATTTTTTTTTAAATCACAGCCAAAAAACATTGGAAGGTTATTTTTGCGCCACCTTGTACAATTAGTGAAAATATTAATATGTTAAGCAGGCCCGCAGAGAGCCAAGTTCGGGCCCGGGGGTTACAACATACGGGCCCCCTCAAAATCTTTCCAACACACAAAAAAAAAAAAAAATGAAATTATAAAAGTATTAACCAATGCAAACTATTGCAAGATCCATGCGAAAATCATTATTTAGTTTTTAGTTATTATTTATAGCGCGTTGTGATATTTAAGAAACTATTCCACTGTGATCAGCTATGAGTTGTTAGTGCACAAAGTTGTAATAAGTGTTCTCATAACTTTTAACGTTGTTGTAAATGGGAAACTAAACATATTTCTGAAGCATGCAGCATCGAAATTCAAGCAAAGGAAATTGGTTAAAGATCGAAGAAAAATCAATAAAAAAAAAAAATAGGTAAACATAAGCTACAATGACGTAGAATTTTTTTCATTCATTATCCACCTCATTCTTTATATTTGGATAAATCAGGGCTTATTATATAAATATCGCGTACGTAACATAACATAACAGCATATTGTTTGTCCAGATATGCGATGAAAAACGACTATGTTTTTTTAAAATATTGTATACTATAAGAAAGATTTTCTACTGGGTATTTCTAATGATGTGTGAAACACTCAGGGTCGGTTTCTTCACTGAATGCTAAGTCGAGAATATATTCTCGCCGCTATTTAGAATAGATGCTCGCAATATTTCGTTTTCTTCAATCCATGCTAACGGCGAGAATGTGAAACTTTAAATTCTCGCGGGATTCATTCTCGGTGAGAATGCAATCTTAGTCCCATGTAAGACATGCCGATATTGTGCCGATTTCTCTCACCGATTTTCTTATTTTTTCTTTTGTTGCACTGTTTCGTCGTCCATTGCTTGCAGACATGAAGATTTTGGCCGAGCGATTTATATTACTTTATTTGCTTAAAATGCACAAAATAAAGTTTTTCATTTACAAAATGCCATTATATGGTGAAATTTCGTGGAAAAGTTAAATAAAACGGTAAACAACGATTTTAGTTCAAAAGCAAATGTCGAAAGCAAAAGCAAGCTTCAAAAGATCATCGCAAAATCGCTGGTACGGCCGATTTTTTCATTTCCGCTTTCGCTTCCCTTCCCCCTACACCGAACAAAAAATCGGTGAGAGAAATCGGCACAACATCGGCATGACTAAAATGTGGCTTAGCGAGCAAGTCTAAGTTGGGTTGCTAGCGGCCTTAGCCTGCAGATTAATTAATTAATTTTTTGTGAATTTCGTTTCTTCACGTCATTCTCAAAGTGAAAGTTATAGCGTTTTTTCTGTGTAATTATGGAACATCTGGATTATTTGCATGATTTGCAAAATCGTTTAAATCACTTTGAAGACATGGAGGATGAGTATTTGGGACGTGAACGACGCCAATATAAAATGCTGCCTGGAATAGATATGGATAAATGGGATGACGACGACTTCGTATACCGCTTTCGCTTGAAGACAAGAACAGTCGCTACCGTATTAATTATGATTGAAGATTCTTTGAAATTTCCTGGTTAACAGCGGTCAGTATAGTGTAACAACTAAATTTTTATTAGTATAAAATTTAGTTATACACCCTGTATTTTTATAAGTAAGATACATGCAACATAGTAATAAGAGTGATAGAGAGCGAGAAACGAGAAACAACAATTTGCGAGAAATAACTTTAATACACACACACACACGCAACACGCTCCATATCACAACAGTAAGAAGGAGAGAGAGATTAAGAGAAGGCATACCAAACAACATAAAGAAGTCAGTTTATAAAACCGGTTTGAACATCAAAGTACAGCATGCAGCTACAAGCGAAGGCACAAAAGGCCAGTCACAGCATTGAAGCGGTCTCTTGTTCATAGTACAGTCAAAGTGATCGGACGTTCGGAAGCGCAAAAGTGGTGAGTGTAACCTTGTGGAGTCAGAGTTCTTTTGATTATTTATGTAGACATATTTCCGGTGGTTAAGTTTCATTTCCCCGGTCATATTTAGTTTCCACTCACAGGGTCGCGATTACGTATTGGTGGTTAAGTTTCATTCCCCAATATCGTAATCAAAATTCTTAGTCAGGATTTAGAATAGTTTCGCTCGATTTTTGTAGACATATTTCCGGTGGTTAAGTTTCATTCCCCGGTTATATTTTGTTTCCACTCACAGGGTCGCGATTACGTATTGGTGGTTAAGTTTCATTCCTCAATATCGTAATCAAAACTTCTTCTGCCGCAGCTATAGTCATTTAGTCACACTTCTTAGGTCGCAGGGATAGCTAAAAGTTTCAAACAAGGTCACACAAAACCCAGAAAAGCACTTCCGACAAGCAGAGACTCCAAGACATCACCTACTGCCACACGTCAAGGTCATCGTGCGTAGCTTCAACTTCGCCACAGAGACTCCAATACATCACTTACTATCGCTCGTCAAGGTCATCGTGTATTAACCTTAAAAGCGGCCGTAATCTACGCTTCAACTTCGCCACAGAGACTCCAAGACATCACCTACTACCGCACGTCAAGGTCATCGTGCATATACGCTTCAACTTCGCCACAGAGTTTCCAAGACATCACCTACTACCGCACGTCAAGGTCATCATTTGCACACTCATTGACCTCAAAAGCGGCTGTGATCCACGCTTCAACTTCGCCACAGAGACTCCACGAAATCACCTACTGCCACACGTCAAGGTCATCGTTTGCATACGCATTAACTTCAACTTCGCCACCGTAGTCTACGCTTCAACCTCGCCACAGTGCCTCCAAGACATCTCTTATTACCACCAGTCAAGGTCATCGTGCGTACACTCATAGGAATGTATATAAGACACTAGGATTAAGCCGTATCTTGAATTGTCAATAAATAATCAGCATCTTACAAGCGAAAGGGTTTCTTTTAATATAAATTTTCTGCAACGAACGCTGGACACCGGCGAGTATATCCCAGCTCTAAATCCGGAAAACGGAACTTCGTTACAGTGGCGCCCGAGCAGGGACCCTGACGCAGAATTATAAAACATCCAGACAAAACAAAGATCAAACAAATTAATCCAAAGCCTTACAAGTGAAAAAGGAAAAAAAATTTACAATGGTGAAGACAACTTGGATCTATTCTTTGCGCAAGGAAGATCTCACGATGTACGCACGCGAATTTGGTTTCGATGAGACAGGAACAGTAGAAGACCTACGTAAGAGATTCGCTAACTTCGCCTCCGAACTTGAAGAACCTACCTTAGAGTTACGACTTGAGGAGCTGGAAAGAAGACACACGAAGGCAACGTCTCCAAAGCCATTAGTGGTACCGATGCAGATTCCAACGGGTGGTACAATCACACACATCCCAGAGATCCATCAGAAAGACAGCATGGAAACAGCTTCAGCCCAAAGTGAAGATAACTATGCAGCTGTCATCGAGAAAGTTCGTAAGTGGTCTCTAAAGTTTGACGGAAGTCGGGACCCACTTAGTTTCATAGATAGAGTCGAGGAATTGACAAAAATGTATGCGATAAATGCTGATTTTCTCCCACGAACATTGCCCGAATTGTTAACGGACCGAGCGCTCATCTGGTTGAGGAATAACAATGCGTTTTGGCAGAATTGGTCACAGTTCAAGAGTGACTTTCTGACATTTTTTCTACCTACTCGCTACTTCGAGAAACTAAAAGATGAGATCCGAGGACGTCATCAAAGACCACGGGAAAGTTTTAAGGACTATATGCTAGCCATGCAAAACATGATGCGTCATGCAAACTACACGCCAACACAGCAGATGGAGAGGATATTTAGAAACTGTCGAAGTGAGTATCAGCTCTATATAAGACGTAAGGACTTCCGACACCTAGGAGAACTAATTTCCCTAGCAGACGATTACGAAAGCATACGAAGTAACAACGAACAGGCTCACGCAGTAAGCCCGAGTCCATTAGAGGAGCGGCACAGGCAAATCAAACAGGAAACAACAGCGAGAATAAATCCAAGAACCGCATGCAGACGATGCGGACAAGATGGCCACTCCCATGCAGCATGCAGAAATCCAAGTTTAATGTTTTGCTGGGATTGTGGAAACCGTGGAACACGAACTATTGAGTGCTGTAGACTCCCATATTCAGGGAAACGCCACATGGTTGCACCAATAACGAGGAGGAACGCAGCCACACCGCAAAACACCTCCTCTTTTACTCAATTATTAAGACAGGAACACAACCAAGTTGTCGCTACCGTGACTTTGAATACAACTTGTGCCTTAGCAGTCATTGATACGGGAGCAGCTCGTAGTTTTATAAGTACGAAACTAGCAACTAAATTAAGAACTTCACGAAACTCTAAAGATATCAGCGAGAACGTAATTTTGGCTGATGGCTCACGGAGAATGGTCAATGAGACACTGACCCTGAAAGTGCAGTTGGACACCGAGCAAAGTGAGGTGAATTTCCTTGTCCTTCCAGAGGTAACAGAAGAAGTACTTCTGGGAATGGACTTCTTATCAGCCGTAGAGACAACCATCACGTGTGGAGGGCAGACACTCCACCTCAACAAGAACAAATTGCAACAAAAGAACGTGGAATCACAAATAGGAATGATCACTCCAGAAGAACAAACGATAAACTCAGCAGATATTGATTTGTTCCTCAGGCTGGAGCACCACCAACGCCACCAACTGCAGGAGGACAAGGTCAGCCACCAGCGCCGACACAGTCAGCAGGTCCAGGCTAAATTAGTAACCTGCCAAGTAGCCAAGCAAAAGAAAAACAAGATGACCAACAGAGCCAGAAACAAGGAAGTCAGCAGATACAACAGCAACAAGATTAGCGTGGTCCCCCACAAAATCAACAGCAACAAGGTCAGTATGGTCACCCACAATGACAACAGCAATGGGGTCCTCGAGAACACCAGTAGTGAACTACAACAACAGCACCTCATCCAAAACATTGACAGCGAGCAGCAACAATACTTCCTTCAGAACACCAGCAGAGAACAACAACAACAGGACTTCATCCAAAACATTGACAGTGAACAACAACAACAGCACCTCATCCACCACATTAACAGCGAGCAGCAACAATACTTCCTCCAGAACAACAGCAGTGAGCAACGAAAACAGCACCTCATCCACAACATTGACACCGGGCAGCAACAATACTTGCTCCAGAACAACAGCTATGATCAACAACAACGACAACAACACCTCAGCTGGAGCATTTACATCGAGCACCAGAAACCACACCTCATCCATCACCTCGACTACGAAAAGCAAAATTCACAACACTTACAACGAAGACAACCAGACCGCATCACCAACCAACACGAAAGCACCACCAACAGTAACATCGCCACGGTGGATATGGTAGATATATTTCCCACATCTGAAGACGAAAATTGCTTCGATTTGGGAGTACTTTCGTCGCCTTGGGATCCGATCGATCGCACAGCCAATAGTCCTACCAACATCCAGGAACTAGTGGCAAACAAGCCAATTGACGAGCCAGGAAAGCAGGAAGCCACATATGTCCCGGAAGCACTTCACCTAGAGATAGAAGAGTGCCAGCGCACTAAAAGATGTAATGCAAAGGTCCGTTTTGCCCGGGTAATCAATGGCACAAAATATCAAGTAGATATCTCAAGATGTGGAACCACCAGCGTTCATGTTCGCACGGTAAAGTAGGAGGGGAGTGTAACAACTAAATTTTTATTAGTATAAAATTTAGTTATACACCCTGTATTTTTATAAGTAAGATACATGCAACATAGTAATAAGAGTGATAGAGAGCGAGAAACGAGAAACAACAATTTGCGAGAAATAACTTTAATACACACACACACACGCAACACGCTCCATATCACAACAGTAAGAAGGAGAGAGAGATTAAGAGAAGGCATACCAAACAACATAAAGAAGTCAGTTTATAAAACCGGTTTGAACATCAAAGTACAGCATGCAGCTACAAGCGAAGGCACAAAAGGCCAGTCACAGCATTGAAGCGGTCTCTTGTTCATAGTACAGTCAAAGTGATCGGACGTTCGGAAGCGCAAAAGTGGTGAGTGTAACCTTGTGGAGTCAGAGTTCTTTTGATTATTTATGTAGACATATTTCCGGTGGTTAAGTTTCATTTCCCCGGTCATATTTAGTTTCCACTCACAGGGTCGCGATTACGTATTGGTGGTTAAGTTTCATTCCCCAATATCGTAATCAAAATTCTTAGTCAGGATTTAGAATAGTTTCGCTCGATTTTTGTAGACATATTTCCGGTGGTTAAGTTTCATTCCCCGGTTATATTTTGTTTCCACTCACAGGGTCGCGATTACGTATTGGTGGTTAAGTTTCATTCCTCAATATCGTAATCAAAACTTCTTCTGCCGCAGCTATAGTCATTTAGTCACACTTCTTAGGTCGCAGGGATAGCTAAAAGTTTCAAACAAGGTCACACAAAACCCAGAAAAGCACTTCCGACAAGCAGAGACTCCAAGACATCACCTACTGCCACACGTCAAGGTCATCGTGCGTAGCTTCAACTTCGCCACAGAGACTCCAATACATCACTTACTATCGCTCGTCAAGGTCATCGTGTATTAACCTTAAAAGCGGCCGTAATCTACGCTTCAACTTCGCCACAGAGACTCCAAGACATCACCTACTACCGCACGTCAAGGTCATCGTGCATATACGCTTCAACTTCGCCACAGAGTTTCCAAGACATCACCTACTACCGCACGTCAAGGTCATCATTTGCACACTCATTGACCTCAAAAGCGGCTGTGATCCACGCTTCAACTTCGCCACAGAGACTCCACGAAATCACCTACTGCCACACGTCAAGGTCATCGTTTGCATACGCATTAACTTCAACTTCGCCACCGTAGTCTACGCTTCAACCTCGCCACAGTGCCTCCAAGACATCTCTTATTACCACCAGTCAAGGTCATCGTGCGTACACTCATAGGAATGTATATAAGACACTAGGATTAAGCCGTATCTTGAATTGTCAATAAATAATCAGCATCTTACAAGCGAAAGGGTTTCTTTTAATATAAATTTTCTGCAACGAACGCTGGACACCGGCGAGTATATCCCAGCTCTAAATCCGGAAAACGGAACTTCGTTACAATAGATTCCACCTGCTCCATTGCCAATTTATGAATTCGTTTTGCTTGTTTCAGCAGCTCAGCAGTTTCAGCTTTGATATTGCAAACTTTTCCCGGACCATCGGCTCTATTGATTGCAAGCACGTACGTATTCAATCGCCAGGCGATGATGAGCCTGAAGTGTTTCGCAATTGGAAAGGGTGGTTTTCCATCAATGTGCAGACGGTAAATCGGCGAATTTAAAAATCATTAGCTTGGTGTGTCGTTGGCCAGAATCCACACATGACCAAACTATTTTTAATGGTTCGCGGTTAAAGCATCGCTTCGAAAGTGGGGATTTTGGTAATTTTATTTTGGTAGGCGATTGTGGCTATAAAAATACGATGTATTTGGCAACTTCTTTTCTCGAAGCAAGCAGCGAAGTGGAACGGCTCTATAACGAAAGCTAAATTCGCACTTGGAATGTGGTCGAACGTTCGTATGGGGTATTAAAGCGGCGTTTCCCTGTACTGGCCTATGGCATCCGACTTAAATTGGAAACGGTAATGCCCGATATGCAAGTAATAGCTGCGTGTTGTGTTTTGCACAATATTGCCATAGACAAGCGGGATTTTTTACCAAGAGCGGAAATGAATGGCTTCGACGAAATGCTGCAGCGAACAGCAGAAGTGAATTTTGAAGAAGCACTCGAGCAACCAAGGAGAAATAAGAGAAATGTGCGAACTAACTTTGTAAGCCAATATTTCCAAAGATTATTTACTGAAAATCTTTAGATATAAAAATAAAATCAGTTTTTAATATAAAATTTAAATTTCTATTCAATAAATCTAAGTATCCCTGAGGAAGCTGAAAAATAATCATGGAAACGTAAGAAAATATATGAAATAAATTTATATTTGCATAAAAAAAACACTGACCATTTAGTCTAAGCTTTATTTCAAAAACGAACAAAGAGATATTTATTTTTCAAAATACATTTATTCAAACGAAATATTATTTAGATCTTGTTCCGATCCGTCCTCTTCACCTCTTGATATGCGATCTAATGGAACTTGCAAAATTTTTTTTGCGAATGCAATGTAGTTCTGCATCTTGGGCAACTTTAATGCGATGTAGTTCTTCTTCGTGTGCCATTCGGGTCAAATGTATTTCTCTGTCTTGACTGCACTGTTGTTTTTCGATTTCGAGTCGAACGTTCTTAGCCTCGCAGATTGTATCCATAGATATTTTTCGTGGGCTTTGGTCTACATTAGCATCTGCCGCTTGCCACGCCAATGCACGGTGGCCGCCAGTTCTCATCGCGTACTGTTTTTGTTGAGATGCTCGGTTCCGCAAGTTCAATTTAATTTTCGCATACTTGTTTCTAAGTGAATCCATCGTGCGGCACTGGCAAACAAGCAAGCCGAACTAGAAACTCCTCATCCGAAATTGAAAAATTTAATTGCCATGGTCCTTTCGGCTTATTGCTCGTTTTTTTCCTCCATAGTATATTAAATTTTTGAAATAAACAAATTCAATTTCAAACTATTTAAAATTGAAACGTATTTAAAATTGAGAAAACTCTTGTTAAGGTGCGTGTACTGTGCATGCATTCTTTCTAGCCGAGAATACATGCTCGCCTTAAGCAAGCATGCCCTGAACTTTCCATTTTAACAATTTTTAGCATAGAGAGAAGAAAACGGTCCTCATACTCTTATACTGTGTTATCACGACATACATATATTAAAAAGGAATAAATGCAAGTCAAAAATATATCCAGAAGTATCCACCCTAGAAAAAAAGTATCAACGGATTAAATTCAAAAGTTCCCTCCCACGAGCATAAGAAAGTTTCATTATAATTTTTGATATCGTAAATACAAAACAAAGAAGAAGATGAAGTTTCTGCCTCTACAACAAATCAGGTTTTTGCTACTTTTTTACGCGCCGCTCCGGGCCCCCTTAAAACTACGGGCCTGGAGGGAAATACCCCGCCCCCTCCCCCTCTCTCGGCGGGCCTGATTTGCGCAAATATTTTTAATATTTCTCTAAAGTATGTTAAAAATATGTTAAATAAATCAAAAACAGAAACAAAAACCCAACTACTCAAAAATATTTGGATAGAAAAACTCGAAGAACAAAATGTAATGGATTGTATCTAAATTGAATTATAGCGTCAAATTTTTCCATGAAACACTTCAAAATCTTACTTATCTACCATATTTTTCCCTTGTAATTATATTTTTTTCTGGAAATATATTTTGAAACAGGCTTATTTTGAAGTTCAAGTAACTTGCAATCAAGGCCTTTAATTTTCGTTTGGAAATAATTATATGCTTTTATATTAATTACATGAAATTAGTTATGCCATCCAAAATTTCCTCGTTTGTGTAGCTACCCAAATGAAAATTTGCTCTAAATATAAAGGAAATATAAATTTGTACTTAAAAAAGATACAGTAGTTTCGACTATGTCGTAACACAAGACGTAGAATTATTCAATTCGCTTTTGATGACATCTTTTTTAAAAATATTTATTCCATACACCTGAGGATATGACCTTTAAGAGAGTGCCGGAGAGGGTTAATATGTATCACCAACCCCCATTACTTTTGCAAAAGGAACATTTTTGCCTTTGACACCTATTCCCTCCGACCACTCCTTAGGGGCGCTCCCATACAAATTTTATGCTTTTGTCGATAAAACCGGAAACTGTCCATAAATAGGTAGAAAACTTAAACAAGCAAACAAAATTTGTTCAATGCTATCAAGTTCAACAACCCATGTGTCAAAATTTCACTGTCGATAATATGCCCGTATATTTAATTGGCTGCGTTTGACATTTCAATAACAGATTCTGTTAAAAAAGCATGACCCTCAAAATTACTCAGTATTACTGGGCTACGCGAGTCTGTTAAAAACAACATGCCCCCAAAAGTATGCTTTTTTTTAATTATAAGATTTATGTCTTCACGCTAGATGGCGCTGTCTTCGCCGTCGAAAAAACCGGAAGCCGTCGATAAATAGGTAGCAAGTTTAAGCAAACAAAAACATCAAATGTTGGCTTTATATTTCATGTAATTGTGTAAAATTGATATAAGTTAGACAGTTCTAACATGAATTTTTGTCGCATTTAGGATCAAGCAGACCAACAAGTGCTAAGAACAACATTGTACAATTAGTACTTTAGGCCCACCAAAGGCTCAAAAAGTAAGGTAAATACCGACACCTGATCACTATCAACCACCCTACTTACCTCCGAGAACGACGTATTCTACGTCAAAAGAATTAAAAGTATGGAAAAAATATTTTCCTATAATTACTATAAAATACTATGTTTACTAAATAAGAACATTAAAAGTTTTCAACAGGAGGATATCAAATCAGGATATGCGGATACGGGTGGTGATGTCAAATTACCATGATGTCAAGAACGGTAATCGATGTTCGCATAACTACCTACATATTTAGTTATGAATCTCCATCCTTCATCAATGGTTCCATTGATGAAATATTTTTGGACATTAGAAGATTATGCAGTATAAGATGTTATGTATAGTTAAGAGATTTAAAGCATATAATTAAGGGCTTCTTCTGATAAGAATTACATATTTTCCTCAGTTTAGTGCTCTTCTAAAAAAATCGAAAAGTTGTTGAAATGCTGGTAGATATGGCGATTATTGTTGAATTATTGAATGTCTATCAACATACAGATGTCTGCAAGACTATAGGGAAGACTCATCAATAATTCTGGTCCGGGATCTCGGACAATTTAAGCCTCTTTAAATCCGGGATCCCGGGAAATGAGTAAGTAAAGTTACATTTTACTTTATATTAAAGAACTAGAGAACCTGGCAAACTTCGTCCCGCCCTAAATTCGAGCAATTACGATTTCAGCCGAAATTAATTTTTTATCGAACATTCATGATCGATAACAAATGGTGCCAATCGAATTTCAATTATTGATTGAATGAAACACTCCAATATCCCATATTAACACGGAATGTAATAGGCTGCTATTATTCGAATTCAAAAGATTGTGCTGTCATATCATTTTATTGCGAATTCTATTAGAAAATTTTTTAGTACATTTCAATTTGAATAAAAATAGTCAGCTCAACTGTTAGTTTTGAAGCCATGAGGTGGTCCAAGGATCGATCCTCACAATGGGCAAACAAATAATTTTTTTTTTAAAGTTATTTTTTATTTATTGAAATGACAGCTTTTGTGATTTTTGGAGTAAAACATGAATACGTTGGAGCTTTCTTCAAATATGCTTTATTAAGTGCTTAAATTGAATTTATCAACGAAAAGAAATTGGATGAAATATATTAACGGAGTTATTTTCATCGAAAGTAATAAATACGAATTTCTGATAGTTTTTTGTTATTCTAAGGAAACGAAGTTATTAGAAAAAGACGCTGTACTAAAATTTTGTGCAATTTTGAAGATATGTGAATGTTTTTTGACAGAATTTTCTTTTAATTATTTAGACGCACAGTTTCGCTAATAAAAGTACGCTAGTAGGATAATTTACGTTTCTTGCAAAGGGGCAGAAAAAGAGGCGTGGTAAAAACCAAGTATGCCATAACCTAATCTAGTATTCAAGTAATGTGTGTGCCGAATTTGAGTTAAATCCACCCAGCCGCTAAGATTTGTTGGATGTTTAAAGTTGTCTGATGTGGCAATTCCCATACAAAATTAACAATTTCAATTTTTTCGATTTTTCCTTTGTTTCTTGAAGTTTTTGTAATTTTTTTATTTCTAAACCACATCTGTATTAAGACAAACAATACAAAAAAGGAATTATTAAAATCGGCCCAGCCGTTTCTGAGCCTTAGCAAGACTAACGCACACGCATTTGATTTTTATATACATATATTACTTAAAATTTAGTATTTCTGTTTAAAAATTAAAAAATTTAATAAATAAATTTTTTTGAAAAACTTTTTTAACTTTTAAACTTTTTATAAAAATTATTTATTTAACCATTTCAGCCCTTGAAAGGACTTTGAAATGACTCCGAAACTAATCCGGGCCCGACTAATGCGGCTAATAATATTTTCAAGAACTTTGCATGGCATTATTTACTCTATGAGGTTCCATCGCACAGTACTTTGTCCCATAGGAATAAATCAAGATTTTTGTTGTAACAGAACCTAACAAATTTGGTACCGTTTTTAGATAATACTTTCACTAAGGCCGTTGTTATACAGACGCTCACGGGCACATCACGGGCACGCATTGTTGTTGTTTCAATGTAAAAGGGAAATTTGAGAAAGTGAGCGAGGGAATTTATTTTGCTCAGACTGGTCATGAAATGGAATCACGAGATCAAAACAGGGTTTCGCTGTGCAATTATTCACAACATTTGTGTTTTTGCATGAAAATAGTACACTTTTAGTTCGAAATGCATGGAAGCAGTAATGAAACCTGCTTAATAGCAACACTCACCATACTCATACTCGTGATACTTTTAAGTATTAAATCGGGATAAAGTATTAAAAGTAGCAAAAAGTGTACCAGTGTTCAGGGATCAAATGAGCGTCTGTATAACATACCTTCATCACAGAGCTCATCAAACGAAAAAAGAGCGTAAAAAAGGACGTGATCTTGAATCATATGAGCGTCTGTATAACAACGGCCTAAGAAAAATCCAAATTTTTATTGCAATTGAACAATTTTTGTAGCCACTATACCTCTTTGAAGTGAACTATTTTTATGTATTTTTATTGTTGTGGAATATTTGATTTTGCACATCTTGCAAAGAAAAAATTACTGTAAGGCATGTACACGTAAAAATTGAATCGAACATTTTATTATGTAACTTTGAAAGTTTTATTCCAATTTTAACAAAACTTAGATGAGAACAAAGAGAATTTCATAGACTCAATAAATAAATAAATTATTTTAGTTGTTTCTTATAGAATAAGCAAATTTTCGTACTTTAGATTTAATGCTCTTCATTAGAGTTTGCACAGAGGATCTTTTTAGTTCGGTGGATGCTTTAGGCCAAAAATATTTAAAGCTATTCACATCTTTTGTGTTTTTCTTATATTTGAGGAGCTCTCGTTTCATTTGAGCCCAGTATCTTTCAATAAGTCGCAGTTCTGGGCAATTTGGTGGGTTCACGTGCTTTGCGACCACATTTACATTATTTTGCTCGTACCAATTTAAGGTGAGTTTTGCATAATGGCAAGAGGCCAAATCAGGCCAAAACAGTGGTGCTTTTTTATGGCACTTTATTAAATTATATAATAAAGGAGACCCAGGTTCGAACCCCAGCACCGACAGAAAATTATTTGAATTAAAATAATTTTTCTGTACGTACGCCACCTCTCTGCAGACAATGGCAAACCTCAGAGAGTAATCAAATTGCCATGTAAAGCTTCTTGAGAATAAGAACATTTCGTTCATCGCCGTTCGGAGTCGGCGTTAAGCCTGTAGGTCCATTTCTCGGTCTATTGTGTACAAACTTAATAACACGCACAACACAATTGATTATAAGAAGCTAGGTCAAAGTCCTTTCAAGGGCTGAAATGGCCAGTTATTTATTTTTTTTTTATTTTTTTTATTAAATTATATTAAATTTATTTACTACGTTTAAAGGTAGTAAACGTTTTTGGAGGCACTCCCGGACATAAACTTCCTAGTTTATTGACCCTATGTCCAACAACGACTCGACTTTTAAGTCCGCATTGGCAAATTGCTTGCCAAATTATATATTTTTCGGAAATTTGTCAAGTTTCTGTTGCTTAAATTTTGAATGAACACTGCCTCTCTTTTTTGCAGACTAAAATTGTTGACCTTTGATCTGCCTGAGATCGGCTTTACCATATGTTTTATTATCCATTATTACGCAACCATATTTTTGCAGCACTGTATCGTACAATGTACGAGCTTTGCTTTTAGCGATTTTATTTTGTTTGTCGGTGCGGTTAGGGGCAGCATTGACTTTGTAAGAATGTATGCCATTTATTTTACGCACTTTTTGAACAAAGGCTGCGGACACTTTAAGTTTGTTAGCCACTTCTCTGATGGATAGGTTAAGATTTCTGTTGAACTCAAGTTTAACAGCTTTCGCCTTTCCTTTATATACAAACCCATGTTTTCGACCACTTCCATGAAGTCGTTTTATAGAGCCAGTCCCAGCAAATGTCTTCAATGCATATGTAACCCTTGATTTTGGAATTTTAAGCAATTTTGCAATGTCATTATGCGACATATGTGGGTTATTAAGTTTTTTGTTTAAAATTGATTTTCGCACTTCTTCTTTATTAGACCACATGTTGACGACTAATCATGTTACGAAGAAAGTACAAACGCAGTTAGAGAGAGGAAAGTTCAAGCTTTACATTAAGTATTAAATTAATATTTTACTGTTACTTTTACGGACTTGAGAGTTGCTTGTGTGCGATTCATTTTTTACGTGTACATTAAGCGGAATTTTAGCCGAATTCATTTGATTTTTGATTTTATTTCAAGAAAAATATTGTATAAATAAATAAATTTTAATATGTTTTCAATTTAGCTTAAGAAAATAAATTGAACAATTTCCAAAAAAATAAAAATTCTTTTAAATATTTTCAAAAACTTTGCAATTTTTGAGAGCAAATTAAAAAAAACCATAAAAAAAATCTCTCCCATTTTCTAACATGTTGTTATACATGTATTTATCTTTCAGATTCCAAAATTTGATAACCGTTTTCAACCGTTTTTCGGAGTTATCGCGTTTTGAAAAATGGTCTAAAAATCATATTTTCCTCTTATTAATGGAAATTTCTATTTTGCGCATCATTCAAAGAAAAAAAATGTTGTGAGCACATTGAACGAATTTTAGTTTTTATATTTTGTTAAAAAAAATTGAAAATTATTTTGAAAAAATTACTTAAATTTATAAAAACATTTAAAAAATATTTAATCTTAATATTTGTATACGGCCTTTTCGTTATTTGTATTGAAAACAAATTTTTCGAGCTCTAGGCCAAGCATGATGACAACAAGACAAAGGGAGGAGCTAAACAGCAAAAAAAAAAACAACAACTTCAATATGCTCTGATAGCAGCAAACCGCTGTGATCGAATTTCGAAGATGCACATGAATTAATGCTATGCCTAAAAAGTATGATACGATACGATCTAGGTTAACCTTGGTACAGTATACATCAAAAAGTAGATAAGAACTCAGTTACAAAAATTTAAGCGTTCTCTGCCGAAAATAAATTCCGGGTAACTTTTTCGGCATATTGGCAGTATATGTAGAACCTAAGTAACTTGAGTGGATCACAGTGTAAAGTCATACAAAGGCTACTGATGAGTTGGTGTAGCGGCCAATGAAACAGTCTGTATAGTCAAGCTGTGTGATTTGCTCTATACAGAGCCGTTGTTGTTGGTTGTTGCCTTCTTTGTTCTTCATGTTGTCTTGTTGTCAACATGCTTGGCCTAGAGCTCGAAAAATTTGTTTTCAATATAAATTTAAAAAATATTTTGAAAAATGTTCTATTTTTAGCAGACAAGAAAGAAAAAGCTTTCATGAAACATACCTCCAGTTTCATTTTTATATTTTCATTTTTTTTTGTTTTTAGTCTTTCAGGAACTGTTTTCACTTTATCCGACTTCTTCCGATTCTTAGAGTAATCGTTTTGAAAAATGGTCTAAAATTGATGTGTTCTCAAAAATTATGCTTTATTTTGTTACCATATTTCTTACACTCTACCGGAGTTTGTTTATAATTTTTAAAGAATTTTTAAAAAAAAATGTTTCTTAACAAATAAAATAAAATTCTGATATTATTTTAGACAAAAAAAAATTAAAATAAAGGATATGTTTCCTTAAAATATTCTTTTTAGCACATAATAAGAGAAAAATTAACACCAAATGAAATGGACCGATTTTGTAACACCGAAAATCGATTTTTTTCAAATGACCGCCATTTTGTTTTTTTTTGCGGCGGATAAAAATTATCTTAGTTCAGGCGGTGGCCACTTAAACAAGGATTAATTCGTTTTTTTATTTTTTCCTCAGATGTTCCAGACTGGTGATATCCTGCACACCGTCAATTTTTTGGCATTTTTTTAAAAAAATCAAATAACGTCAAAAACCGCTTCAAAAATAGGAAACTATGTGCCTATCTTTTTAAAAAAAAAAGATATTGCCAAATGGTTTTCAGTATTAAAAAGTTAAAGCCTTAATCGTTTAAAATTAATTTTTTTTTTCTTTTTCTTACCAGTTCTAATAACTTTAATATTAAATTTAATATATGAAAATTTCGTTTTTTTTTTATTAAAACCTAATTTTTGGCGCAAATACTTGATATACGTAAAATCTGATTCAATATTTGAAATCAGCAACCCAAAATTCATAAACATGCAGAATTCCAGAACAATCGAACCACTCCTTGTATTTTTTCCTCACTTTTGTATGGGCTCAAAGTACTGTGCAATGCAGTGTTAATTGTCCTGTATGCAACCAAATATTTTAAAAAAGACAGATCCTGATTTGGAGCTTTTATGCAAGTAGCTTCAAACCAGACTTTCGTGTATAGTAGAACTACAAAAATGCAGACTTGACGGATTCCGATAATAATGAATAGCATAAAAGCTCCAAATAAGGATCTGTCTTTTTTAATTAATTTGTATTTCTTATTATAATTTAACCCTCCAGGGGGCATACATTTTTGATATTTTGATATTTTGATAAAACAAAAACTATGATTTCGGTGGAAAAGCCGCAATAAGACTGCTTGTAGGTATTAGCTTGTTGCGCGCCCGCCGCAGGGTAAAATACTGGTTTTTTAATTTATTGTTAATTTTTGTAAGTACATAATGTGAATTCAATGAAATGTAATAATACTTTTAGCATAATAAAAATGTTTTTATTCATTGTTGATTTTAATACATAAATTGCACTAATTTCATGAAAAAGTGGGAAAAGGCTGCGGGAGCAATTTCGACGCAGCAGGGGCGGTAACCACGCCCACCAAAAAAACTTTGTAGATGCAAAACATTTGTAAAAAGCAGAAAAAAGATTTTTTTTTAATTTGTGCAATTATGGTCTAATATAGATATTTTTTCGAAACTTTCGGGCCCGATGGGCACGGGTAAACGTTGTCGTAAAAAAAAATTTGTTTTGGTTTCGTTCTTAGAATATAAAAACGCATAAAAAAACCTTTCAGCCCCTTGACATTTCCAAAAATCGGAAAATAAGGGACACTTTACTGTGCATCGATCAGATTTTGTGGCCCAAAACCCAAATTTTAAAGTTGCAAAAAATTAATTTTTTCTTGTTTAATCATAAAGTAAACATGCCAAAGATAACAAAAACACTTGTTGTAGTTGTTTTTACCTTTGCACCGTTAGTTGATACAGAGCTGAACTTGCACTTAAATTTTGTTTACATTTTGCTGTTTTTCTTTTCAAAGAGTGGAAGCAATTAAGTATAAAAATTTAGCAATTTTCTGTTTGAAATTGAAAAAAGAAAAATCATGGATAGTAATAATCATAGTAAGTTCTAGTGGTATTTGTGAAAACTAATGAAATCTTTTTCTTGTAAGAAGTAAAAACTGTATTTTTCAAAACGGTCTTAAATATAGAATTATTAATTGTTTGCAAACTTTTTTAAACCAAAACTAACAAACCTATCAAAATATAACCTTAGTTTTTATATATATTTTATATAGCGATTTTTAAAGTCACCATTATTTTTGTAGATGCCTACCGTTTTAAAAATGCCAATTTGTTCAACGCATGGCGTTCAAACGCAAGAACATCAAAAGCTGAGAGGGAAAAAGATGTTTATAACTTTCTTGTGACGAATATCACTAAAAACGAATCAAAAGCTTTTAAAAATGTTATTCGATTAAAAGCCAAGACTATTTCGTTTAACTTGTCTTTGCGATGGATAAGAAGTTCAAGAAACGTGTCAGCATTTCAATAGAAATATGCTAAATGGCTAAACAATGAAACTGAGATCAAAGGTAATAAGGGCTTAGGTGGGCGTCCTTCTCTCTCATTTAGTGAAAAATTAGGCATGTCGAAGAGAAGGGCAGAGAACTATCCAACGTGTCTTCTAATGAAACTGATTTATTAGCTGATTTAGAAGGTAGGCCTTAGCATTCATTTTTTCAGACTATTTTTGTCGCCATTTTGAAGCCAATTTCGAATTTTTAAGCTCAGATCAGTGATGTGATTCTGATTTAGTAAAAAATCCCGATCACATCCCGATTTAGACCTGTTTATCCCACTAAAATGACACAAAAAACCCACAAAAAATCCCACCCAAATATTTATACTAACAACGATTTTTTATGCAATTTTTGAAAAGAAATAAGGATGCTCACCTGCTGAACAGGCCCACCTACTACTGAACACTGTGAGTTCTGACGTCTGTATGATGCGCCAATGTGTAAAGTGTCGCAGTAACATCTCATCGAATGTTCACTTTTGATAAATCTTTGAGATGAATGCGCGTGCTGCTTTAGCCCTACGGCCCTTGAGAAATAAAATATTGGAATAAAGCTGAGCAAAAATAGTTCATCTCTATTTAGTGAATTTCAGAGTGTTTCTTATTGATAAAAAAAGGTGAATATGAGTAGAATTCTATAATAAATGTTTATTTTTCACAATTCGACGAGCAATCGAACAATATTGAGAAATGGAAAAAAAATATTTCACGTCATATCATGATGGCGTGCCTGCCCATCTACTGAACAAAGCGTTGGTCCACCTTCCGAATAAATTTTCAAAAATCGTGCAAGTAAAAAGTTGTCATTTATATGATTTAAAATAGTGTTTGAAATTAGTTAAAATAGTTTTCGTGATTCTCGTCCACGTTCAGATAAAATTTTATAATCGCCTAAAAAGAAGTGAAAAGAAGAACGAATATAAATTCTGATGCGATCAAAGAAATTCAAACCTCTATTGTTTAAAGTTCAGTGAGTCATTGTGAACAATTTTTGAACTTAGAATGAACTTTTAATAAACTCTCAAAAACTAGGGTTTTTACTTCATTTTCTAATTTTTTCAACGATTCAGTAGCTGGGCCGATTTTTTCAGCGGTCGATTTCGAGACTTTTGCTGGATCGACTGCCAAAATTATAGTTTTTGGAAATTTTAAATTCTGATTAAAATTCTCGTAAGTTATTGAACTTAGCTTCCAAATGAAACCAAGAGCTCTGAAAAGTTATGTTTTTAACCAAAGGTATAGCCTCCAAGCAAAACGTGTTTAGTAGGTGGGCATCCTCCCCTACATTTTTTTTTAACATTATAATAATTTTATAGTTTAATAATATACATACTAAAGTTTTTCAATAAATATAACAATTTTTTCACAAAAAAAAAAAAAAAAACGAAAAGTTAAACTCTGCGTTTTTTATAAAAACTCTCTTAAGTGTATGAAGTAATCGTAAGTTTCTTTCGTTGCATCAAAATGAAACTGAGCTTATATTTTTGTTTTTAAATGAGGATCTTATTTTCATTAACCCTAGAACTGCATCGCTATTTTTTTTTACCTATTCCTGTATCGCGGGGTGAAAAAACACGCAAACTTTCAAGGGCCAGTGTCTCGGACACAGTGTGACTTTGATGGTTCCATGGGGGCTCATTTTTTTCGTCTTTTGACCTAGAATCACGTGAACTAAATTGTTTGGCCAAAAGTTTGGAGGGTCCGGGCATATTGACCAAGAAGGGCAAAAAACGTGAAAAACTAGAAAACATTTTATTTTTCGTTAAGATTACGATATCTCAGTGAGTTTTTGACTAAATCTAGTAATTCCAACGGGGTTCTAAAGGGGAGATACTATGTTTAAGGGGTATTATAGTGGTTTTGGCCAATTTTCCAAAAATGCTATTTATTTTGAGAAATCAAATTGCGCAAATAGCAAGAATTTGAATAAACGATTTTTACCGCACAGATCGTTACAATGAATAAGAATTTCGTTCAAATTGGAAAAAAAACATATTTATTTGAAACTATAAAGTACTACGCCTCAAAAACACTTGATTAAAAAAATTTCATCATTCAAAGTTAACTTGCATCACTGAAAACTTTAATTTCGTACTGCGTCTAATCTAATGAACGAGTAAGAATTGTAATATTTTTTATATCTGTTTAAATACTTGTTAGCAGGTGCCGTTTTTTTTAAAGAGAGTGCACATTTTTGGTTGTTGTTGGTAAGTACACTCAATGAGTATTTATTCCAAGTAGTTGTTGTTGTTATTTTTTAACCAATATTGAGAGCAGAGCATTTTTTGTTATTAAAACAAGTGCGACTAATCAAGTTGAAGGGAGCGTATATGTAAATATATGTGAAGTGGGGCCGCTATACACTCATTACTTGTGCAAAAAGTTTAAACAACACGAAAATAAAAAAACTTAAAGATGACGAAAAATATACACAAACTGTATCGTGGGGTGAAAAAGCACCCCAGACGCACTTCTTATGTTCACTGCTTTAGCAAGCACGTGGTACGGATGCCGCGAGCATGCTCCCTCTACTCTCAGGCGTTGAAACAGAATTATGGTTACGGTCCCGGGCCGTAAACGAAAGGCGTTTGTGTCTGGCGCGAGATTAAAGCCAGTCTGGGGTGCTTTTTCACCCCACGATACAGTTCTAGGGTTAATTTTAAGCCTCTTGAATATACATATCCCTTTCTTACATATTTAGAATCAATTAAAAGCAATTTTTTTTACTTAAATTATTTTATGGTTTTTAGTCTTGTGTAAAATTTGACAATAGAATTTGAAGGTTTTATTTTTTTATTAGTACAAAATTTGTTTTTTTTTTCTGAGATGTTCCAGACTGGTGTTATCCTGCACACGTCAATTTTTTAGCATTTTTTAAAACAAATCAAAAACCGCTTCAAAAATTTTGAAAAAAATTCTTGTTTTGTATTCTTTAAATGTTAATAAATATACAGTAGACTTCCAATATAACGAATGGTTTCTTGTCCAGCCTTTTCGTTAAATCGAAAAATTCGTTATATCGAATGAATATTTTAAACAAAGAAATATAGTTTTTAGTAGTTCAGTTTATATTTATAAATTAATAAATTATTTGCATAGTTTGTCATTTTTTTTATCCAATTAATTTTTGAAAAAAACTTAACAAACTGGTTTGTTTCTTGACGCTATCCATTGATTTTTTATATGCTTCTTCTTAAAGCTCTTTTAAAAAAATTGGTTTTAGTGCAGTTTACATTATTTTCTGAAGCCCATTGTATAAAAGCCCTTAAGTGTTCGTTAAATCGAATGACAACAAAAAATTGGAATTCGTTATGTATGAAGAGATTTTGCCGTTCGTTATATTGGGCATTTGTTAATATCTTTTTACAAATAGACAAATTGTACTTTTTTGAATTGAAATTTCGAATTGTTTAAGAAGTATTTTTCCCAGACACATTCACGCACATATCGGTGATTCCATGTCAAATCGGACGCTTTTCTCCAAAAATGGATTTCGATGATGCCGATTTTTTTCAAATTTTGCACGTCGATAGTACTTTAAAAAATAAAAGTATTTGCATATTTTTTTTTATAAATTTTTTTTGTAAGTTATACACAGTGGAAAATTAAAAAAATTTATCAAAAATTGTGGATAGGACATGTAGTCAAATAACTATATCTGCAAAACCGTTAGTCCTACAAAAAAATTATTGAGACTTATTTTAAAGATCTTGAATTGGTCTTCTTTTTGGTGTACTCTTTTGCTAATACTTTCAGAAAATATTTCAATTTTTTGGCTACTAAAAATTTCATTCACATTTTTCATGGTCAGCACCATTATTTTTTTTTGGCGTTTTGAAAACGTTGTCGTATTAAACCTTTCATTCTTAATGCACTCCCAAAATTTCATGTTGGAGAATCAATGTTTTCTATTTTAAACGAACTTTTCAAAAACTGTCTATACAATTTTTGCATAAAAAATACTTTTATTTAAATATGTGAGATTCGAAAAGCGTCCGATTTGACATGGAATTACCGATATCTGTATTTATTTATTTCGCCCTTTTTCTGGAATAATATCTTAGCGAAAAGTGAATAAAAACTTTAAATTTAACTTATTCCGGAATTAAGGTTGATTTATTCAAATTTTTCACGTTTATTCCATTACAAAAACATTTACAATTATATTTTCAAGTATGTGCAATGGAAAAACATAGTACTTCTCAATAAAAAAAATTATTAAAGGAATTTGAAACTTATTGTTCCGACGTTTTGACTATGATATCGTACACTTTGAAAAATAAATGAACAATACAAAGTGTATACTGATTATTAGATAGTCATTAGATAGAGAAAAAATTACATGACAAAATCATCGCAGGGCTTCTTTTTTGCAGCAAAGTTATCAATAACTTCGTTTATATTTATTTAAATGTCTCTATGTATATGCAATAATGCGAGTCCATTTAATCGTTCTTGTTGCATAGTTGAACGTAACCATGTTTTTAATCGCCACAGTGTTGAAAAACTTCGCTCAGCTGTTGCTACACTGATAGGAAGCGTGGCAAAGATTGCAAACGTTTAAGAAATTAGTGAAAAAATGTCATTATCACAAAGAGTAAAAACGGTGTTGATATCATTAACATTAGTTTCGCTCGCCCATTTACACTTCCAAATTTGAAGTTCATGAAATAATTGAATTGGAATTAGTTCCTTATTACCGTCACAAAATGGAATTACTATCTTAGAAATGTTAACACTCAAATTGTTTAGCTTTTCATTGTTGTGTTTATCAATTTTGTTTGGCAGGAGTCCGTTAAGATATAGTTTTTGGAAAAATTTTTCGCTGAAACGAGCCTCCATATCAGCAATGATATCATCTATTAATGGTACAAATATGGAAATTCGAAAGTAGTCTTCTGGTGTCGAAGCGCTGACATTACTACGATGAACTTGTCTTCCAGCAATACGAGGTATATTTATTGACATAACTAACCTTTCGTGTAATTCCTGCACATCTGCAAATATTGTTTTAAAATATGATTCTGCGTTTTCTCTTTTTTTTATCAAGCAGTGATCTTAAAGTTATTATTGAACTTTCTGCTGCATACTTATAGAGGTTTATTTTTTGCAAGATGCTACTAAAAACCTGAGATGCTCCCAATAAATCCGAAAGTACACATATGGAAACAATACAACTTGTTGACCAGTTTTTTTTTTCAGATGACTACAGATCATGATATTCTACAAGCAAAATGATCCTACTCTTATCGCATCGCTTCATAAAAACGTCACATACACGCAAATGACTTCACAAAACAAAAATTCTTTAAGAATTGTTCAAATCAATAAAAAAAAAAACTTTTATTAATATCTCTGACCATTTTTTTGTAGTATTCTTTCAAAAAACGCCTTCAGAATCGCTTATGTATACATAAAAGTACCCTTAAGCTGTGGGCACAATTATTTACTTCATATAAAGTATTAAAAAGTAAAGTATTTAAAAGTTCTTGGGGGGGGGGGTAATTACCCCCTTTAACTCCCCTTGTAGCCGCGCCTGGTTATATTGGACGTGTACTGTATGTGCAAAATTTTAAAACGATATCTTTTTTCCTTCTATGAACAAAAATTCCCGCAAAAAATTTTTTTTTAAATTTGTAACCTATATGTCCCCATAAATTGCAATAAATCAAACTACTTTTTACGATTTTTTTCCACTTTCTGTGGTGAATTCTTTAAAATTTGAATTTGTTTCATAAAAAGACAAAAAATTCGTCAACATTGTCGAGGCTCGCTTTACGCTCTGAGCTACAGAACTCACACCAAAATATTTTCTAAATGAGGTAACAAATTCACTTCAGTTGTGAATTTTTGAAATTTTAAAATGTCAATGAGCTTTTTATGTTTTTGTTTGACTTTTTATATGTATGTGTATATGTATCAAATAAATTCGCATTTTAGCCAAACAAATAAACATACAGATATGAAAATAAGTTAATATTGTGTTGTCATCCAGTTATGAGCTATATTTTAAGTTTGAATATTCTAGCTCATCGGGAAATTAGTTAAACATGGATTCCAAGATTTGTACAGAACAGGCATATGAAGTATTCAATATTCTTCTAATTTCTAGAATATTGAAGTCTAGGCTCTAGTGAAATTGAACAAGACAATTTCTTTAAATCAAATCTTTTTCAAGAGTCAATCCTTTTTTTGCAGGTAAATTTGTGTTGCGTCAGTTTCTTTTTAGACATCAGCCCAGGTGAAAAGAAAGCAGAGGAAAGTAAAGTCATTTCGGAATTTAAAAGACATTGAGCACCAATTGAGTACACAATTTTATTATTTCAACGATTTTATTTCTATCAAAATAAAAAAAAAAGTACCTGGACGGTGTCACCCCTAAAATGGTGTCACCCGGGGCGGACCGAAATAAGAACGCCTCTGGTTCAGATCCCTGAAAACTTTCAGGGCACCAAATTTTAAATACATGGCAAAGTTATTACAACAGTAAGCATGCTTATGGACGCCATTTTTAATTTAGAATTTCGACTTCAGATTCGTGATTAGCGATTTGAAAAACCTAAATATCCACATTTTTGTGCAGATAAGAAAACTCCTTGAGGTTTTGGCCTTTTTTTGTCGATTTGGAACCAATGTACATTGTCCCCAGAGGAGTGACGACCGATCAGAAAAATGAATTTCAATTGAACAAATGTTCTGTGTCTGGCGGAGAATCCGAACCTCTCTTGACCTCGGTGACTACTGTTGGACTGCAACATGCTAAACACAAAATAAGACGATTCTGTGATGCAATTAGCTTGTTTGCCTGACAAACACCGCCAAAATTTTAAAAAAATTTACTAAAATAAGAGTTTTGGATGACGATCTAATAGAACTTTTTACTTTAAGTCATTTCTAAGAATGTAGAAATACTTGAGAAAACATGATTTTAAGTATGTGCGAAAAATATCGGGAGTTTGTTGAGCGGTGTTGAGTAGTGTGTTCAAATAAAAAAATCTCAACTTACAATCTCTGAAATAGTACAACCCTTATCGTTTGGAGCTAGAGATAAACCTATTTCTTTTCCAGGTTTTTTCATAAATTCTATTGTAAACTTCTCTACTTCCGGTGGATCAGCTCGATAAACTACGAATGTGACAGACTTTTCGTAAGTGGCATGAAATTTCTGGTGAACTTTCAGAGTTGTCATCGATGCACAATCTATTGGAGCGCTATTCATATCGACAATATGATCAAATATTTGGATACGTTTATCCAATGCTATTGCACCATCTGGGTAAATATGTGTGACAACGCATCCAGTCTGTCAAGAATAATATATTTTAACAAGATAATTTAAAGCTTTCATTAATAAAAATATACCTTAACATTATTGTTCTTGCCTCCCACCACTATTACTCCGAGTGCTTTCTTCTCCACTTTGACTTCGATTACAATTTTTTTGTTAGCCTTGATTTCGGCAACAGACGGATCTTGAGGCTTTTCAGCTTCTACTTTGATTTCTAAAATATATTTCTAGAACTAAATATTTTGTAATAAAATGTATTAAATAAGTATCAAACCGGCTTTTTGTTTCTCTTCAGCTTCCTTTTCGTTACGAATGGCCTCTTCACTCTTAAGGCTTAATACGACCAGTGTCACTATTCCTTCGGCTCTTTTTATCATTGCTGTTGCCTATGAATGGGTTTCGGCAGATAAACGTATATAGATTGTTGAATTTAAATAATTTTTACCTCATCATAATTTGACTCCAATGTAACGTCTTTATTTACAGCCAACAGCATATCACCCACTCTTATACCAGCCTTAAATAGAGGATTGTGTATAGTTAGAAATTTGTATGAAATTCGAAAAATTATAGTATGTAAGGTTAACAAAACTATCTATAGTTAGGATTACCCAAATAATTCTTCGTGTATTTCTTTGTTTTTACGATTGATTAGAGCTACTCTGCCTTACGTAAATTTCTCATCTGAAGCTTAGAGAACGCATCTATTTGATTCAAAATTGTACTCTTTTGTTTTTTTTTATGATTAATTGACATTTCTTTTGACAATTGAGTTAGTCAAAATTACGGTATTTAGAGATGTGTTTGGTAATTGGAAATTTGGAAAAATCCAACATTGGAGCAATATAAGAAAGCACTAAAGGGGGGTTATATACCCAGAACTGTTTTTTGAAAACTTTTTACATTTTCTTAAAGCTTCAGTTCTCAAGAATATGTGGTTAAAATTTCAACTCGATATCTCAAAAAATAACAAAGTTATAGCCTAGTGAGTGAACCGCCTATGAGAGAGCGAGTTACGTCCCCACAACTTCACAACTACAGAAACAACAACAACTACAATAACAACTACAATAACAACTACAACAACAACAACTACAGCTGCACGAGCCACCCAGAAAATCAAAGCGACAGCTGGCCCAATTTATTAAAGTTATGAAATATATTTAAACTGTTAATTAAGCAAATGCATTTACACAATAATTAAAAAGAATTATTAATTGCACAATAATTTTGACCCATTAAAATATTTTTGTACATTAATTACCAACTAAGCAAAAATACCAACTAAGCAAATTAAACATTTAAATAGCTGTATTAAAGTCACAAAGAATCCATCAATGAAGTGTACTCCAAAGTGAAGCACCTGGTGCAAAATAAAAGTGTTGGTTTTTTTGTAAACGTTTCCCACCACGACATAATTGGCACAGTCTCCGGTCTTATAGTGGAATAGTTAAAAAAACTAGTGTTAAGAGGATCATCGACTGTTAATCGACAGGACTCTAGTGTTGAAGGAACCAAAATGCACTAACCACTATAAGCAACGAACAACAAAAAAACAGCAGAAGTACACAGGATCGAGAGAACATCGATCAACAGAGAAGAAAATATCGAGAGAACGTCGATCAACGGACAATAAAACATCGAGAGAATATCGATCAACGGACAAGAAAACATCGAGAGGACATCGATAAACAATAAAGACTATCTATGATAAGTGAAATACTTTCAATTCGGATGTATGTTAGTTAAAGTTTTGTTACTCTTTTTATGCAAAAGAAACTAGGATCCATCCTATCATTTCCCAAACGATCAGTTAGCTTAAGTTCAATCCCAGAAAATTTCGAGTTAGAATTTCCAAGCGTGAGTTTACCTGACTTAAGTAGAATAATGACAAATAACGGACAAGAAATGCCATAAATATCGCAACAAACTTCTAGTGATATAATTAATTGCTTAAGTATTCCGGACGTTATAAAAGATTTACCTAAATTCGATGGAAACCCGCGATTATTGTATGAATTTATTAATAATGTTGAAAAAATTCTCGGATTCATTTCATCTATTGAAGGTTCACCATTTTCATTTTGTCTGTTAACACATGGTCGAGTAAGTTCCGAGACTAACTACTACGTAGCATTAGATCCTACGTGTAAAACACGAAAATTCACAATACGTGTAAAAATTTCATGACAATCTAAGGTTTAGTTCAGAAGTTGCAGTGATTTAAGTGACGCTAGTGTGGATATTTTCAAAGTAATGGATTCAAAGTAATTCCGTGTGTTGATTTATCACTGTTTTTTTATGGGAAAAAATACCGTCTTAGCCGAGCAATGGCTTCGAAAGTGTTATTCAGACTCTGCTCCGTCAAAAGCAACCATTTGCCGATTGTATGCTGAGTTCACTGATGTTAACGGCACAGTAATTACTGTTTTCTACAGTAATTTGACTGCTCATACAGTACGACAGTAATTCTTGAAAATATCAAGTAATTTCAATGTACCCCCAAATATATAATGATTTTTTATAAACAATTTGTTAAAATCACATTTGTAACATCTCTGTTCATTTCAAAATTTTAACATCCCTGGAATTTAGTATAAAATGAAACGATGCGTTGCTAACTTTTCAAATTATAGTATACACATGGCTAGCGCTAGCGACCGTACAATTCTAAAGAGACCATTTTGCGCTTTTAGGAAGATCTATGTACGATGAATAATATCTAAAATTCCTAATTTTTTAAATGCATTATTTAAGTATCTAAACATATTTGTGACGTTTGTATATTATATTAATAACAACTGAAGACTCAGAAATACATTTTAGTTATATTATTTTTTATTATATTCACGTAAAAAATAAATAAATAACTGGCCATTTCAGCCCTTGAAAGGACTTTGACCTAGCTTCTTATGATCAATTGTGTTGTGCGTGTTATTAAGTTTGTACACAATTAACCGAGAACTGGACCTACAAGTTTAACGCCGACTCCGAACGGCGATGAACGGAATGTTCTCGTTCTCAAGAAGCTTTAAATGGCATTTTGAATACTCTCTGAGGTTTGCCATTGTCTGCAGAGAAGTGGCGGCCGTACAGAAAAATTATTTTTAATTCAAATAATTTTCTGTCGCTGCTGGGGTTCGAACCTGGGTCTCCAGGTTCTTTGACATAGCGGCCACGCACTTTAACCAACTACGCCACGGACGCCACATTATATTCACGTTCTAAGAACTAATAAGATAGCAAAATTGTAAAGTTAAGTTTAATTCAATTGATGAAATTGAAAACTGCTGTTGGACTTTTGACATTTATTTGCTAAATAAATGGTCCTGACATCAGTTATATACATATCATAAGACAATAACATAAAAATATGCATTTTAATTGATTTTTTCTTCGTTTTAGTTCTGCAGCAATTCCACAGTAATTTTTGTTCCAATTCACAGTAATTTTTCATCAAAACCAGTGATTTTTCGTGTCTAACACAGTAATTTGAACAAATTATGTTAACATCACTGATGCTACCTGTATAATTGTATCATGGGTTCAGCGCAATAGTGAGCACAACTTGGTTGCACGGCGCATCAAACAGAAGTTGCATGTGGACGACGGTTGCAAGCGAACATTGAAAGTTTGCATGTGGATTGGAAAAGAGGTTGCGGGGTACATGCTCAAGAGCATAGGGCGATGTTATGTAGACGGTCACGGGCACGGCACGGGCACGAATTGTTGTTGTTTCAATGTAAAAGGGAAATTTGAGAGAGTGAGCGAGGGCATAAATTTTGTCCACCGCGGTCACCAAATGATTCGGCTGTCGATACCAAATCACTGGATCAAAACAGTGTTGCGTTGTGGAAATATTCACAATATTTGTATTTTTGCATGCAAATAGTATACTTTTAGTACGAAATCTATCAAAGCAGTAATGAAACCTGCATAATAGCAACACTCGCCATACTAATACTCGTCATACTTTTTTGCATAAAGTATTAAAAGTAGCAAAAAGTGTGCTAGTGACCATAGATCAAATGACCGCCAGCATAACATACTTTTGGCACGACATTCATCAAACGGAAAAAGAGAGTAAAAACTCGTGCCCGTGCCGTGCCCGTGACCGTCTACATAACATCGCCCATAAATGCTTGGTGTTTGTTTGGTCCAGTGTTGCCAGAATGGCAGTTTTGCCTGCAAATGGCAGTTTTTTAACTCTGAGCAGGTTGGCAGTTTTTTTTTTTAAAAATACAGTTTTTCCATTATTAATGAAGTTTTTCAGGGTAAAATGCAGTTTTTATGAAAATATAAAATCTTATGTAGTTTTCATAAATTCTCTTTACCAAAACATCATTATGTTTCAATTACTTCTTTAAAGCAGATCTGCTTTAAACTTCAGCAGCAGCTTCAGCACACTTCACGCATTGAACATTGAACATGAACCAACCTCACTTCTTCATTTGCGCCAATTTGCGTGTTTTCTTTTCAAGCCACAAGGCTGCAAGCCTTTAATGTGGCCAAAATTTTAATAGTGATATGTACAATGCAAATATTAATATATGTACAAAAACAAACATTAAAAATACCTGAATTACTTATCTTAAAATAATCTGAAATGTGAATAAAAACCAAAAGTTTTTTATATATTAAATACAACAACAATTTTATGTACAAATGAATTTGTTTTATTTCTGTTTTTAATACAAAATTAAAGAAACTGCTTAACAAATCGTTTTTTCGAATGGCAGTTTTTATGTTCAAAATGCAGTTTTTTTCTTCAGATTTAGCGGTTTTTTTAAAAAAACATCTGGCAAAGCATTTTCTGCGTTTTGATATTTTAATTAATAAAATCGCCCAGTTTTGAATGTGAATATTTCACTACTGAAAAATTACTAATTTTTAAATGAAAAGAAAACGCACGGGTTTCAAAAAGGAACAAGTTTGCAACTTTATTGACCGACGTCAAAAATCATAGTAATTACAAGAATATAAAAACATAAACAAAGTTTTATATGTTGAGAGCGAGAGGCGCTGCTCACAAAAAGAGAAGCTATATAAAACCAAAACAAAACTTGACGAACACCGCTGTACCGACATACAGGGTGTTTGTTTACTGGCGTAAACATGCCGCCCGCCTTGCAAGGATGCAACTTTATGTTACCAGGAACCTTGCCCAGATAATACCCAACCAAAAATTGAATTTTGGGCTAGTAGCATGCCAAACCCAGATGGGAAGATCCCAGGCTGCATTACTCGGGCATACACATCGCTCCCAAGCAGAATACGGACCGGCGATGACACGTAGAAGTTGGGATCGACCAAATTCAAATTTGGGAATCCCTGCCTGATCCGCTCGTCGATGGTCTTATTTGGTGTCACGACCTCCAACCGCCGCTCGACCCTAGCTGTCGTTTCGATGTGGACGCTAGACTCATGTTGACCCCGGATCATCAGAGTGCACACCTCAGTGTCATCAACCATAGATGTCGGCAGCTTCCACTTTAAAACTAAAGCTTTGGCTATTGTCGTCTGCGGGAGACAGGCATCAAGGATAGCGCGCTCCGAGACGAGGCGACCATTTACCCAGGTCCGCACCATGACAGTGGGGAGCAGTGAGGTGACGCGTTGGAGGGTTCTGGATGTCGGTGGCTCAAGTGGAGATCGCTTCGGGAAGTGGTCCCTAGCCAAAGACGCTTTCGGTGCTTGCGACTGCAATCTCTTTTGAGTGTGTGATGTCGATGGCTCAGGCAGAGATCGCTTCGGGAAGTGGTCCCTAGCCGAAGACGCTTTCGGTGCTTGCGACTGCCATCTCTTTCTAGGGGGGGACCGCTTCGGGAGGTGGTCCCTAGCCGAAGACGCTTGCGGTACTTGCGACGGCGGTCCCTGCAAAGACGTACGTCTTGGCTGGTAGCCCCTAGGCCTTGAGCTGATGGGCTCCTCTTGAGCATGGACGGTTGCCTTCTTGGCTCGAGAATGCCTACCACGGGGCCTCCTGGAGTGAACTCGACCAGTTCGGACTCGTAGACGCGAGTGGAGCAAGCTGTGGTGGTCTTCACCACAATGACGACATCTTCCATTGCTCCGACAGTCCCTTCGCATATGAGAGCTCGAGAGGCAGTTGGAGCAGTGAAAGTTTAGTAACACTGTTCGCAACCGCTCCTCGATGTTCATAGCCAGGAACTGCCGGCACGATGGAAGATTATGCTCCGACGAGCACAAGCTACATCTAGCCATAGCGTCATTGCTGGCTCTAACCGTGACCACGCTTGTCACCGAAGCTCGTTGTAGTGCGAGTTTTTCCGCGGGCGACTCTAGCACCGTCTCCGTCTCACTGGCGCCAAACTCGGATTCTGTCTGGAGAATCATCTCCTCCAGAAGATCGCTGACGATGTTGGTGGTGGACATTCTGAAACGAGACAAAAAGAAACGAAAAAGAAAAACAAGAAAGGCAAGTGGTTCAGAGAATAGTGACTTAGCTACTCAGACGGAAGTGCGACAAGCTTAACTATAGGTCGAGTTATACAACCTCGCTCGGTTCGGACATCGGCAACGCGAACTCTATTATCGCTACCAGTGTAAGTCTTAAATATTCGACCTAATCGCCATTCATTCGCGGGTAAGTTGTCTTCTTTCACGACAACTAAGTCATTTACTTTAAAATCCAATTGAGGACCTTTCCACTTTACACGCCTATGCATCTCCTTCAAATATTCATTTTTCCACCTGGTGCAAAAATGTTGATGCATTGCCTTGACCTTCTGCCAACGGTTGACGATCGTCAGAGGCTGATCAATTATTTCTGGCTCCACTAGTGAGAGAAGTGGGCCTCCGACCAAGAAATGGCCTGGAGTCAGAGATTGAAAGTCACCAGGATCTTCGGACATGGCGGTAAGAGGCCTCGAGTTCAGACAAGCTTCGATTCTGTTAAGCAAAGTTGTGAATTCTTCGAAAGTATAGCTCATACTTCCGGCCATTTTCTTAAAATGCGTTTTGAAACTCTTTACACCTGCTTCCCAAAGGCCTCCCATATGGGGAGCACCTGCTGGAATGAAGTGCCATGCAATTTCTTGCTGCATGTACTGAGCTAAAAGAGCATCATGAGATGCCTTCAGAAAATCTTTAAAATCTTTCTTTAGTACTTTGGAAGCGCCAACAAAGTTAGTACCATTGTCAGAATAGACCTTTGCTGGGCAGCCGCGTCTAGCAACAAAGCGAGAGAAAGCTGCTAAAAAGGTGGCAGTTGACAAGTCGCTTGTGGCTTCTAGATGAATTGCCTTCGTAGAGAAACAAACAAATAAGCACACATAGCCCTTACTAATTCGACAAGACCTACCGATGTAGCTTTTTATGTCGAAAGGACCAGCGAAGTCGATGCCAGTGGAAGAGAATGGACGTGAAATAACGGTTCTGTCTATTGGTAGAGCAGCCATTATTTGAGTTCTCTGTAGCTTTTTATGAACAACACAAGTCTTACAATTGTGCAAGGTTGTCTTTATCAGGTTTTTAGCACGTGGAATCCAGTATTGCATTCGTAACAGACGAAGCACTAACTGGTTTCCTCCATGAAGGGAAATTTCATGAACAAAACGTACTAAAAGGCGTGCAAACTGGCAGTTATATGGCAAGATAATCGGATGCCTTTCATCAAATGACAAAATTGGCGAAGAGGCTAATCGCCCACCAACACGTATTAATTCGTCATTATGCAGAAATGGGTTCAGACTTAGAATCGAACTCTTGGCGCTGATAATATTTTTAGTTTCTAAACTATAATATTCATCAGGAAAGTTAGTTTTTTGACATAACAATACGAGTCGTGTTTTTACGTGTTTAATTTCTGCGTTGTCAAGACATGTTGATTGTTTGACAAATGACGCACGAAAACGTGGATGCGTGCGATGAAGAAAACGAAAGACATAAGCTAACACTCTTAGGCCTCTCGAGAGAGAAGAAAAACGCTCTAAAACATCTTCGTATTGAGCAAAGTATGCAAGGTTTACCTTCACAGCTTTACGCTCAAGAGACGTGTCTAAAACTGCAGGTTGAGTTTTTCTTTGCCAAGACGAGCGTTCGAGTGAAAGCCATGATGGCCCATGCCACCAAAGATCGTTATCGATTAGCTCTTGGGGTGTAACGCCACGTGTGGCTAAATCCGCCGGGTTTTCATGTGACTCTACATGAAACCAGTTTCTTACGCCAACCTTGTCTGCTATTTTAGAGACTCTATTCGCTACAAAGGTTGTCCAAGAACAAGGGGGCTTACAAAGCCAGGCAAGTACGATTGTGGAGTCTGACCAGCAATATAATCGATGCCTATCTATGTCTAGGTGTGATAACAGGGTGTCAACCATATCAGCGAGCAGTGTTGCACCGCAAAGTTCAAGACGAGGTAATGAAATCGTCTTGACTGGGGCCACTTTGCTTTTTGCGTAAAGCAGGTGAGTGACAATGCACTCACCTTGCTTAACACGGATATAAACAGCTGCAGCATATGCCTTTTCAGAGGCATCAGAAAAGGCATGAAATTCTATCTCAGAATTGGGTGAATAACTAACATAACGGGGTATGCGAATGTTATTAATGGTTTCATAATCCATCAGAAAAGTTTGCCAAGTTTAAAAACTGTGGGCAGGAACATTTTCATCCCAATCGATTTCATCCAACCAGATACGCTGCATAAGAATTTTAGCTGTTACTACAATAGGTGCCAGCCAACCTGCAGGATCGAAAAGTTGTGCGATGACAGATAGAACCTCGCGTTTGGTGTAGGATGTTTTAATTTCTAACTGTTTGGCAGTGAAATAAAACAAATCGGAGGTGGCATTCCAACGAACACCCAAAGCCTTGGCGCAACTAGCATCTTCTAGCTTTAAAAAGTTTTCTCGCAGAAGATGCTCTGTCGGTAGGTCTGCTAAAAGGCTAGCTACATTTGCAGTCCATTTACGCATTGCAAAACCGGCAGAGTCTAGAGCAGCTATAAGCTCATTTCTAGCCTTAATTGCGCTTTCCACGTCATGAGCTCCTGCTAAAGCATCATCGACATAAGTGAAATGCCGCAAAATTTGAGCAGCAAGAGGGTACTGCTGTTGAACATCATCTGCTAATTGCAGTATGGTTCGAATGGCTAGGTATGGTGCGCAGTTTACGCCGAACGTAACAGTTTTTAGCTCATAATCCTGAATCACATCATCAGGAGAGCTTCTGTATAGGATTCGTTGGAACGCAGAATGCTTTGGATCAACAAGGATCTGGCGGTACATCTGCTGAATATCGCCATTGAAGACATATTTAAAAAATCGCCATTTTAATACCAGAAGCGTCAAGTCAGCTTGAAGAACTGGACCTGCGTGCAGGATATCATTCAAGCTTAACCCGTTAGAAGTTGAGCTTGACGCATTGAAAACTACTCGAACTTTCGTTGTAGTGCTCTCTGGCTTCAATACCGCATGATGCGGCAAATAATAGTGAGATGGTGAAATCTCAAACTTAGGAGGCGAGACCCGTTTCATATGATCCGATTTTAGGTAATCCTTCACCACTTCATCATATTGCAACTTAAATTCTGGATTTTTAGTCAATCGAGCTTCACCACGAAGAAATTGCTTCAAAGCGATGCCTCGAGAAAATCCTAAATTTATTTCCGTAGGGTAGCCACTTTTGAATGGCAAAGTGACTATATATCGACCCTTGTCATCACGTCTAGTAGTTTTCTGATAGTTTTCTTCACAAAACTTATCAGACGCCGATATATACTTCTGCTTAGGAAGTTCCTCCAACTCCCAAAAGCGAGCAATCTGTTGATCGATTGCCACTTCACTAAAGTGTGTCAAGCACGTTGTAAAACTTGATATCTCGCTACGAGGAAGGGGCCCAGTAAACATCCAGCCAAACACAGTTTCTTGAGCCAAAAGTGATCCCAGAATATTCCTCTTAATGCCATCAAGAATTATGGCAGGGTACAAATCGCCACCGATAAGTACATCTATTGGACCGCTTCTAAAGAAGTGTGGGTCAGCCAACTGCAAATTGGGCAAACTTTCACACAAAGAAGGATCGACGGAACATGACGGTAGGTTTCCAGTTAAGCGTGACAGCACAAAGGCTGTAGCTTCTATTTGGAATTGCCTGTTTTTAGGAGAACTAATGATCAAGTCGCAAGCTTTTGTGACTTGCGCCGACACTGCGTTATTTAAACCCGACACTTGAGCATTCACAGATCTCGTGGGTAATTTAAGAAGCTTCTGCAATTTTTCAGATACAAACGTACCTTCAGAGCCAGAGTCAATAAGAGCTCTGGTTGTATACGCTGATCCTAGATGGCATATGGTCACCATTGCAGTACCAAGCAATACGTGTTTGGTACTAGAAGCAAAACAAGACTGAATGTCGTCGATAGTGGACTGTAGTTGTGTAGCGTGAGATTGTGAGCTATTGCTGGAAGGGTTCGGGCGCGAATTCGGCCTACTCGAGTCGACACTCGAAGCAGGAGAAGGCGATGGATTTGAATCGCGATGCAAAAGAGTGTTGTGACGCTGCTTGCACGTCATACACGTGTATTGACTTTTGCATTCGTTTGCTAGATGGGCGTTCGATAAGCAATTGATACACAAGTTATTTTTGCGAGCAATTGTTAGCCGCTCCTTCGCATTCATTTTCAGAAAGCGTGGGCAAGAACGTAGTGGGTGCTGCTCTGTAGAACAGAGCTTGCAATTTGTAGGGTTAATTTTAACTTGGTAATTATTAACCCTTTTACCAGATGAATTGCTCTGGTTTAGTCTGGAGTTGGAGGAAGAGGGCAATGAATTTGATTTTGGTACCGTGCCGGTTGAGCTGCGAATGTCGGACACAGTTTCGAGTCAAAAAATTATCGAGGTCGGTCCACTTTGGAATCTGATTTTTATTCACAATGGACTGCTCCCATAAGGAGAGCGTGACCTCCGGCAATCGCGTAGAGCAAAGGTACACAAAAATTGCATCCCAATTGGAAATATCAATGTTGTGCATTTTAAGTGCAAAAATACAACCATTGATATCTCTTTGTAGCTTTTTTAAATCTGTGCCAGATTCTTTTGGCACATGTGGCAAATTAAACATTATTTTAAGCTGGCTGTTGACCAAGATACGTTTGTTTTCATATCGGTCCGACAAATTTTGCCATGCTTGCGCAAAACCCTCATTGGTTAAGGGAGATTGCCTAACAATCTCTTTCGCTTCACCACGAGTTTTATTATTCAGGTGGAACAGTTTTTCCACTGAAGTAAGCCGCGAGTTTGTGATATAGATGGCCGTAAACATGTCCCTAAAGGACGGCCATGAGAGGTAATCACCACTGAAAACCTCAGTATCGCATGGCGGCACAGGCATACTGTGACCCATTGCTGGCGCAGGCTCTGGAGCAGCTGATTGCTTTGGAGTCTTCTGTTGAGAGAGCTCAGATATTTTTGCTGCTACCCGAAGATATGATTGGTAGCAGTTTTTATATTTATTTTTTATGGGCTCAATATCTGAGTCCTCATCAGAAGCCATCTTCTCCATGCAAGTATCGTATGCTGCTTTAACCTTTCTCCACTGGGCTTTAAGCTCATCACTCTCAGCTTCCAGGGAGAAAACGTCATGAGTTTCAACAAGATTAAAATCTGTTTCGAACTCAACTAGCGCTTCGCACAGACGAATAAAAGTCTTTAATTGCGACATATTTAGTTTATTTGTGTTTCTCGTAAACACTTTGTCGAACTAAAAACGACGAGAAAGAAGAAAAAAAGGAAAAAAAAAGTTTTGTTTAAAAAAAAAAAATTTGATAAAAAAACAATATATATTAAAACAATATATATTAAAGCAATATAAAATAAAATTTTTTTTTTTTATTGTGCACAAAACAAATTAAGAACAATTTTATAAATTATAACAGAAAATTTAAAATTTAAAAAAAAAAAAATTTTTTTTTTGTTGTGTTTGTCCCACTGTGCAGCTTATATGCCCTCTCCTGTATTTTTCTAAGTCTTTTTGCGCTTTCGAAATGACTTAGAAAAATTTTCGCAAATATATTTTTTTGACCGAAAAATTTGTGTCTTCGTCCCACTGTACCACTTGTGCACTCTCTTACTACTAAGGCGTGCACTCAGTCACAGACAGTAAAGAGCACGACTGCGAGCGCGGCAAGTTCGATTGCAGGCTCAGCTGCGGACAAAGCACAAAACGAGTGCAAAAAAAATGCGTGGGCGAGAGCGTAGAAAATAGATAAGCATCAAATGGGGGTGACTTCTGCAAGCACAAGCCGCGCTTTTGGCTTTGAACGATGCGTATATCGCACAAAGCGTAAAAGAAAAAAATACTTCGCTCGCACTGCAGATGACTACAATTTGTTGTTGTAGCTGCCTTAAACAAAGAGTCCAAATGGGAGCTCAGAAAATGTTTTTGGCAAAGTCACAAATTAAAACGCAGCACTTTGCACAAAATAAATGTATATATAAATATATATATATATCTTCGTAAAATCGCGCACTCTTATTGTAAATAAAACTGTATATATATAATTTTTGGCGGCAACACAAATTATACTGTACTTATGTACAAAAGAGGAAAAAAAAACGCCAAATTAATATATCCACAATTCTATTAAATATGAAAAATTCACAACTCGAATTTCAAAGTATTTGACAAAAACGCGAGAATATATTTAAATGGAAATCCCGAACCGAGCTAGTCACTTTCTCTTAAAAGTAAGTATTTAATTGTAATAAAAAATCTTACCTTATTTTTCCAAAAATTTGCCTTTAAATTTATAAAAAAGCGCAAGTTTTTGTGTTGCTGGTTAAGCTGCTGGTTTTTGTGTTGCTGCAGATGTTGCTGCTGGTGTTTGTTGATGCTGCAGATGTTGTTGATGCTGCAGATTTTGTTGAAGCTGCAGATGCTGTTGATGCTGCAGATGTTGTTGCTTTTGGTGTTTGTTGATGTTGATGCTGCAGGTGTTTGGTGTTTGTTCTCAAAAAAAAAAAAATGTTTTTTTTCTTTTTGCACAGCACTTTGTGTCACTTGTTTTTCTTTTTTTTTTTACAAAAGCTAAAGCTTTTCCTTTTTTTTTTTTTAGTTTTTAAAACGCGGCGGGCTCGCGTGTTTGTTTTTATCTAAAACGGCTCGCGAAGGACCAATGAATACTTCACTACTGAAAAATTACTAATTTTTAAATGAAAAGAAAACGCACGGGTTTCAAAAAGGAACAAGTTTGCAACTTTATTGACCGACGTCAAAAATCATAGTAATTACAAGAATATAAAAACATAAACAAAGTTTTATATGTTGAGAGCGAGAGGCGCTGCTCACAAAAAGAGAAGCTATATAAAACCAAAACAAAACTTGACGAACACCGCTGTACCGACATACAGGGTGTTTGTTTACTGGCGTAAACAGAATGAAATTATTAATTTAAAGGTTCTTAAAGAGATTTATCTTATTTTTACTTTTTTATGAGCAATCGTTCTAGATTACACTACTCAACAAGGTTTTCCACAACGAATTGCGATAACATTTTCCGTAGTAAAATATCCCATAGAATCCGAATATCGTAATGATTTTTTTCCATTGACCCCAATTTTTTATGTAAATGGGAAAATTCAAAAAAATCCACTATTGGGAACACATACTTCACATAAATGCTTGTAAAAACTTACACGTTTAGTAAATGAATTTTAATTTAATTGCATGTAGTAGAGGAGTCAGATGAACATTTGAAGGTATTATATAAGCCAATAGCATCTAATTATAACGGAGAGAAAAAGTTAGCCCTCTTATGTGATAGAGAATTTTATTACAAAAATTTCAAGTATATACATTTAGAGTGACCCTTATTTTGCGATTTTTGGAAATGTCAAGGGGCTAAAAGGTTTTTTTATGCGTTTTTATATTCTAAGAACGAAATTAAAAAAATTGTTTTACGACAACGTTTACCCGTGCCAATCGGGCCCGAAAGTTTCGAAAAAATGTCCATATTAGACCATATTTGCACAAATTTAAAAAAAAAAAATCTTTTCTCTGCTTTTTATAAATGTTTTGCATTTTTTGGAACACATACATAAGATATATGATATCTACAAAGTTTTTTATTATGGGAGTGGTTACCGCCCCTGCTCCGTGAAAATTTCTCCCGCAGCCTTTTCCCACTTTTTCATGAAATTAGTGCAATTTAGGTATTAAAATCAACAATAAATAAATACATTTTTATTATGCTAAAAGTATTAATAAATTATATTAAATTCACATTATGTACTTACAAAAATTAATAATAAATTAAAAAAACTAGTATTTTACCCTGCGGCGGGCGCGCAACAAGCTCATACCTACAAGCAGTCTTATTGCGGCTTTTCAACCGAAATCATAGTTTTTTTTAATAAATAAAAAATATCAAAAACCAAGAATGTATGCCCCTGGAGGGTTAAATTATAATAAGAAATACAAATTAATTAAAAAAGACAGATCCTTATTTGGAGCTTTTATGCTATTCATTATTATCGGAATCCGTCAAGTCTATATTTTTGTAGTTCTACTATACATCAAAGTCTGGCTTGAAGCTACTAATAGCATAAAAGCTCCAAATCAGGATCTTGGTTTTTTTTTAAAATATTTGGTCGCATACAAGACAATTAACAAAACAATATCCAATGCTGCAAGTCAAAAATTTGGTCGGCATCTTTTGTACCTTGGCGAAGAACTTGTAGCACTCGCTTTTTTCGATGATGCAGTTTCTATTGAGAGAAAACGCAGTATGGTGACAGCATTGCAAGCTCAGAAGTTTCCATGTAATCATCCAATCGCAAACCCAAATTCTTTAAATGAATGGACAAAAAAAAGATTTAGATTGTTTTGCTTCTTGTCGAACAACAAATCTATTTCGTAGGTTTAGTTTGACATGCAATTTTTTAAAATATGATCCTGACGAATGGGAAAAAGATGAAGAATACCAGAGAGTAAGAACTTATTTTAAAGATCTTTGTGTTGTTAATGATGTTGCGGAGCGTGGGGTACAACTTTCTCAAGAATTTCCCGAGCTTACAAAATCAGAAGCGCAGCTACAAAACCTACTTATTGTGGCCCAAAATACTCGAAAAATATTCTCGAACTGTCAAAAAAAATACAGTACACTCTCACAAATTAGAACTCTCACAAATGCGAACCAGAAATTAGAACCTGCCATTTCAATATTGAACGCTCTGAAATCAGAACCGGGTTCTAATTTCTGGACGTTTCCTTATTTATTAAATTCAACAGTGATTTTTGCTCATTGATAAAAATATAAATAGGGGAATTATATAAAATTTATGTTAAAAAACCGTTAAATATTAATAAATAAAAGTTCTTTTGTGTTAACATAAATTTTTTTAATCAGTTTCATTATTTTCTTTCACATTTCTGTGAAAAAAAGTCAAGAAATTAGAACATTTCAGAAATTAGAACCACGCGTGAAACAAAGTGGTTCTAACTTGTGAGAGTCTACTGTACTCTTAAAAAAACTTATCATTAATTTGTATTTCTTTTTATAATTTAAGCCTCCAGGGGGCATACATTTTTGGTTTTTGATATTTTTTATTTATAAAAAAAGCTATGATTTCGGTTGAAAAGCCGCAATAATACTGCTTGTAGGTATTAGCTTGTTGCACGCCCGCCGCCGGGTAAAATAATAGTTTTAACGTAGAATACGTTATACGGGGGTGTTAATCTGGAGCACAAAATTTTGAGAAAATGTTTGTCACTTTCATTATAAGTTTTTAATACTTTATGCATGCATTGAAGAAAATTCAAGTATGGTCGTAACATATTTAATATGTCTTCTTTTGATTTGTATTTAAATAATCATATTGCTACATATAATTTTTTTGATTCTATAAGTAAATCAAAATTTAACTCCATCAAATTTTGTATTAATTTTCATATGCTTTGTATTTTATGTATTATAACATCATGTGTAAGAGCAGTACGATTATCTGTGTGTTCATTACAGAACCAGTGTGAGAAAGAGAAGAAGTATAATGACCAAGTAGCGAACGATGTGTATATATACAACATTGATAAGCGAAGCAGAGAAACAAAATTGTGTTTACCCAGTTGGCCACGTCTTTAAGACATCCTCAATGTCTTACAGCCTTATTCATAAACACATTTTAGAGGCAGCGTTACTTTAAACGGGCTTTAAACAAGAAAACGTTATTCATAAACATTTTTCGTAGTTGTTTAAGAGCTGCGTAACTTAAACGCCGAAATTGGCGTTTAAAGGTTACGTAAATACAACCATGATTTTTGTTTGTCTTTTCTTTTAATATCAAAGACATGCTCCATATGCGCCCTTTGCAGCATTTTTTATGAGGCGGCCATTGTAAATCCATAGGAATTCTTAATTTTTGTAGAGATTTTCTATAGTTCAGACACAAACCTTACAATCATAAGCATAAAATGAAAAAATGTTTATGAATAACAATGTTAGCAAGGTTGCATAGAAGCTGCGTAAAGCCTTAAACAGTGCGTAACTAAACAAGCGTTTAAAGGTTGTTTAAGGAAATCTATTGAATAAGGCTGTTAATGACTAACGTATTCTACGTCTGACCTATGTGTTATCTAACACAGGCTTAAGCTTTTTTTTTAATTTATTGTTAATTTTTGTAAGTAATGTGAATTTAATGAAATGTAATTGTAACAAAACGACCTTTAATATTATTGCAGAACGACCTTAATTAAGTATTCATTTATCTTTTCTATTTTATTACATCATATCACCATGTGTTTTCACCACAAGGCTCGAAAAGTTTGACTTTGCCGAGTTGATTGCCATTTTGTAATCTGTAGCCAGGAGGGTGAGAACACTGCGGTAAGAACCATTTTTATTGCTTAAGAATATTGAATTTATAATCTTAATTTGATTTAGAAATAAACACATCACTGCAAGTAACATATCCCGCATATTTTACTTGTTATTTATTTATTACTGATTTTAATGCCTAAATTGCACTAATTTCATGAAAAAGTGGGAAAAGGCTGCGGGAGCAATTTCGACGCAGCAGGGGTGGTAACCACGCCCACCATAAAAAACTTTGTAGATGCAAAACATTTGTAAAAAGCAGAAAAAATATTTTTTTTAATTTGTGCAATTATGGTCTAATATAGATATTTTTTCGAAACTTTCGGGCCCGATGGGCACGGGTAAACGTTGTCGTAAAAAAAAATTTGTTTTGGTTTCGTTCTTAGAATATAAAAACGCATAAAAAAACCTTTCAGCCCGTTGACATTTCCAACAATCGCAAAATAAGGGACACTCTAATATACATGTTTAAAGAAAAGTCATAATTCACTAACTTTTTTAAAATCAATTCAAAAACCATTTTGTATTAAAAAAAATATTTTATTGCAGGTAAATTAAGAAATATATTTATAACTACGTAAAAATGGGTCGCTGAATCCGAATTCGATGTCAGAATTTAAAAATTACTATCTTTTAACAATAGGGTTGCCACCTAATAATATATTTTTTGAAGAGTTTTAAACATTATCGAACAGTCTTAAGGGGTCGCTGATTTCGAATCTGATGTCAGAGTTTTAAAATTTAAGATGGCTAATAGGGTTGCCACCTATTTTTTATTTTTACGAATTCGGTGCTGGGGCGAACACTCGGTATCCGTTTACCTAGTTATAAAAAAGAAATCATTGTATGTATGCATTTCTTAATTTAACTGCAATAAAATATTTTTTTTAACAAAAAATGGTTTTTGCATTGATGATAAAAAAGTTTGTGAATTATGACTTTTCTTTAGACATGTGTATACTTGAAATTTTTGTTATAAAATTCTCTATCACATAAGAGGGCTAACTTTTTCCCTCCGATATAATTATTTCGAGATATAGGGCTTTAAACATAACATATGTTTCTAAAAAACGAAAAAAGTGATTTTTTTGACCTGTTTTCGATCATAACAGCCATGCATGCGATCATAACTGATGCTATTGGCACATATTATACCTTCAAATGTTCATCTAACTCCTGTACTACATGCAATTAAATTAAAATTCATTTACTAAACGTGTAAGTTTTTACAAGCATTTATGTGAAGTATGTGTTCCCAATAGTGGATTTTTTTGAATTTTCCCATTTACATAAAAAATTGGGGTCAATGGAAAAAAATCATTACGATATTCGGATTCTATGGGATATTTTACTACGGAAAATGTTATCGCAATTCGTTGTGGAAAACCTTGTTGAGTAGTGTAATCTAGAACCATTGCTCATAAAAAAGTAAAAATAAGATAAATCCTTTTAAGAACCTTTAAATTAATAATTTCATTCAAAACTGGGCGATTTTATTTATTAAAATATCAAAACGCAGAAAATGCTGAAAATTGAGATTTTGCTTTGATGACACACATACTTTCATAACAAAGCATAAACACGATCAAACCCACCGGGAAGAAAAGTTAGCGCTTGTCATATAAGCTCTTTGTAAGTGCTTACATCAAGCATACGAGAGATGCTGCGAGTAAGCACTAGACGAGATCGTTGATTTTCGTTACTGAGCAAGACTGTCGTAAACAGCAACAATTGAAGCCGATAACAATGCTTTGCCATTCGCATTTGTAAAGTCATTGTGGAAGAGAACAGTCAGCTTAAAACAAGTGTAATTAAAATTAAATTCAAATAAAGTAAGTAATTAAAAACAAAGAAATGAAAAAACAAAAACTCAAAATATGTGGTGTAAGCCCAAGACAATTTAAAAGATTAGTGAAAAAAGAAAAAGAAACAAGTGACATAAATAGATGCGCTGCAAAAGAAAAATATGTAGAAGAAACACAACACGCTAGCTGCACAATGGCTGAAAGTCCCGTTACTGACGCCAATTTCTTATCTGTTTCATGTCGCACCAAAAATATTTCCACTGTTGACAAAATAAGGGAATGGAATGTTAAAAACAAAATTACTAGGCAAGCGTGTGACGAAATATTGCATATTTTTAAAGATGCTGGCGTGGATGTACCACAAAGTACAAAAACATTAATGTGTACAGAAACAATTCCAAAAGAAATTGTAATAAAATCACCAGGACGGTATTTGTATTTTGGTGTCGAAAAATCACTGCAACAGATGAAAATAAATGTTGTCGATACTTTAAATACAATTTTTTTGGACATAGGCATAGATGGATTGACCCTTTTTAAGAGCTCCAACATTCAACTGTGGCCTATATTGGGATCAATTTCCAATTGCAGATTGATAAATCCATTTATTATTGGTGTGTTTGAAGGGTGTGGAAAGCCCGATGTAAACGAATTTTTAGCAGAATTTGTTACCGAAATGAAGAATTTAATAGTAAACGGTTGCACTATTAATCAGAAAATGTATTTTGTAAAAATTGAAAAAATTTTATGTGACGCTCCAGCCAGAGCATACGTTGCAGCGATCGTTGGTCATACGAGCAAAGTAGGCTGCAGCAAATGTGTTCAAAAAGCTGTCGTAATTGATAGGACATTAACATTAATGATGAGCCCAAAACATTTAGTATAAAAGACGTATTATGTAAAGTTCTTGCATTACCGTATGGTGAAGATTTAGTGTTAATACCAATTTTACATCACTGCGTGGATTGATGGAAATATTATATTATTTGCACACTGTTTTGTTTATTCCGTTATATTTTATACAGAATGGAGAAACTGGATTTAGTTTTGTCACTGTTAAATGGATTGAATAATGATATAAAAAGCATTACCACAAATATTGCACAAATTCAAGAAACCCAACACGTTCATTCAGCAATTTTAAAAAAACTGGAAGAAAAAGCTTTTCCGCAAACGCATGCCATCAACATTTTTCCTATAACAAGCTTTAAGGAGTTAGAAGAAGCAGAAGAGACTTCGAAGTCAATTCCCGAGGACATATTGGTATTTATATTTTTATTTAAAAAAATATTGTAAACTAGTACTTACTGGCAGTTGTTTTTGTAATATTTTTTCAGATACAATACATTAAAGAAATTGTGGGCGTGTCACCAGTTTATAAGGCAATAAGATGTTTTTTTCAGCGAAGAGCTCGTCTTGGAAATCAATTGGGATGGTAGCCAAAACAAAATTGCAGTTAAAACATTGGCATTGTTTTATAAATATGTTTATGGTGAGATGATTGATTCGCTTCTTTCCGTATTTTATTCTAAATGCAATTTTACTTTCTTTCAGCGGCTGTGAAAACCGAGCGTTTAGGGTTTTTAGATTTCGAAGGCGAAATGCGAAAAGGTTTTCGCCAGTATAAAAATAGAACTTACAAAAAAACGTTTGATAATAAAAAAAAAAGAAAAAGAAAATTGTATGGCAAATAAAAATTAATGTATTATGAAAATGAACACGGTAATGCATTAATTTTATTTTATTCAGGAAATTTGGAAGCGCTTGAATTGAGCTTCAAAGTAATAAGGTAGTAAGCGCTTGAATTGAGCTTCAAAGTAATAAGGTAGTAAGCGCTTGAATTGAGCTTCAAAGTGATAAGGTAGTAAGCGCTTGAATTGTGCTTCAAAGTAATCTTGCAGTAAGCGCTTCAATTCAATGACATGCAATGTTAAAAACGAAGTGAAGCTTCCTATAAAGCGTAAGCGCTCATTGCTTGCAACGAAGCGCATAAAGATGCATTTATAAGCGCTTTTTTCCCCGTTGGGAACAAACACCAAGAATTTATGCTCTTCAGCATATACCCCACAACCTGTTTTCCAATCCACATGCAAACTTTCAATGTTCGCTTGCAACCGTCATCCACATGCAACTTCTGTTTGATGCGCCGTGCAACCAAGTTGTGCTCACTTTTGCGCTGAACCTTTTTATTTTCGATTTTTGCGTGCATAAAAAATATTGCTTTGAACGCGTCACTTATACTGTAAGTTCGCACAAATATGATATTTCAAATGAGAATTTGGCACTTTTGGATTTTTTCTGGAACAAATAAATTTCGCTTCAATTTTATATAATAGTATAGATAGAAACAACGCAAAATATAACGGGTGTTTCGATTGAAGACAAAGAAGGCAACAACCAACAACAACGGCTGTGTATAGAGCAAATCACACATCTTACACTACACTAAGGGAAAAAATATTAAATTTATTCAAAAACTTTTTTAATTTATCCAAAAAGCGAGTCATTTTGCACCAATAACGCATTTGCATAAATCGACTACGTAAATATTTAAAGTTTATTTGAATACTTTTTTAATTAAATTAAATATTTAAATATTTAAACAGAATTAATAAAAAATATATTAAAATTATGCACGATATTTTTTAAAATATCTTTTATAATTTACTATTTGAAAATAAACTATCGCATTTAAAGAAAATTTATATAAAAATATTGAATTTAAAAAACAACATATTTAAATTGAATATGTTATTAATGGTTGTATGGTATTATTTTCTTCATATTGCGTTCATCAAATGCTATTGCCTGTATAATTTCTTCTCACTTCACTTTTTTCGTTCTTTGATTTATACTATTTTTGACAGTTGGTGCCCTAATATTACCCTAATATTGCACCAACTGTTAAAAATAGTATTAAATAGAGAACGAAAAAGTAATGTACAAAAAATATGTAGGTAAATGACAACCGGTGTAAGATATTTCATAGGAAATATCAAGTTGTCACTCCACCCTACATCATTTTTATTCTTTGCCAAACTTGCAAGCTATATTACCCTTGCAACAAAAAGTAAATGAGAACTATAAAGCTGCAAATGCAAGAAATAAACTGCAGGAACAGTGCGATGCTGTTGCTGCTTGTCGGAATATGTGTACGTGTGCGATGCTGTTGCTGCTTGCTTGTGTGGAATATGTGTGTACGTGTGTGGTATAAATAGAATTCAAATACGAGAAAAAACGAGTTGTAAGAAAAACATTTGATTTATCCACGTAAATATTTAAATAAAATTTATACTGAGGCGTGGATAATGCTAATATGCGTTATTTCCCTTAGTGTATACAGACTGTTTCGTTGACAGCTACACCAACTATCAGTAGTCTTGTATGACTTTTCACTGTGATCCACTCAAGCTTCTTAGGTTCCACTTATACTGCCAATTATGCCGATAAAGTTACCCGGAATTTATTTTGACAGAGATTAAAGAGAGAGCACGCACATCAAAATGTTAAGAAAAATGATTAGCTGTGTGTTTCTCACATAAAAACAACAAAGTCTTTCATAACAAAATGGTCTCCACACCATCTCAGGTGTACCATCAGTAAAACTAACTGAACCCTAAAAAATGGAGGTGTGGAAAAAGGGAGGAGCTAAACAGCAAAATAACAACAACTTCAATATGCTTTGATAGCGGTAAACCGCTGTGGTCAAATTTCGAAGATGCACAGGAATTAAGGCTATGCCTAAAAGTATGATACGATCTAGGTTAATCTTGATACAGGGTGCATCGAAGTAGATAAGAACTTAAGCGTCTCTCTGTCAAAATGAATTCCGGGTAACTTTCTCGGCATACTTGGCAGTATAAATAGAACCTAAGTAGATTGAGTTCTCACAGTGAAAAGTCATGCAAGACTACTGATGAGTTGGTGTAGCGCCCAACGAAACAGTCTGTTTAGTCAAGCTGTGTGATTTGCTCTATACAGAGCCGTTGTTGTTGTTGGTTGTTGCCTTCTTTGTCTTCATGTTGTCTTGTTGTCAATATACTTGGACTACAGCTCAAATTCGTTTTCAATACAAAATTTAAAAACTATGTAAAATGTTCAAAATGCATCATATATTATTGGTTTTCATATAAAACATAAGGGGGTCTGCCCAGACATCATGAGGTATGATGGTGATGTGTACACCAAAATATCCTTGTAATTATCGTTGTATGCCATATATCCTTCTAATTTTCTCAGAAATAATAGTCACGAAATTTCAAGTCGCAAGCTTAATTAAATCTGATTGGACCCATGCGCCCAACGGAGGGTTAACACTGCTCTATAAGCAAAAATATGAAGTATATATCTTGCATATGTAGAAAATATGCAGCATAGTTCTTGCATATGCTTTTGCATATTTTTTTGCATAAAATTTGCATATCAAAGATATGGAGTAAAAAATGAATTAATGAAGTCAAAATTATAAAAAATCCAAAATTTGACTGCAATCAGACTTCAAATAAATTTTGCAAATACCGCTGTCTACTTACATATAAATAAAAATGAATGTACGTTTGTGTGTCTATAATACATTTCTACACCGTTCATCCGATCGCGATGAAACTTTGTGTATGAAAGTTTTTTGGTGGGTTTTAGGGCTATCAATTTTGATCCACCTTAAACACCAGAGGGCGCTGAAGTACAAATTTTTTACAAAACCGTCTAAAACTCACAAATCGCTTTTGCGATTAGAAATAAAATTGATACATATTACGCTTTTCATGTACGCTGAGTGTTTTAATGTTACCTTTTTTGGGCCATCTTGAACACCACAGCGCGCTGTAGTAGACATTTTTTGCAAAACCACCTAAAACTACCAAACCACTCATGCGATTAGAATGAAAATTGGCATAAAGTCGTTTTCAGGTACGATGAGTCTTTAAGCACTATCTTCTTTGATCTACCTTGGACACCAGATGGCGCTGTAGTACAAATTATTACAAAATCGGCTAAAACTACAATAGGCATATTTTTAGCTGTGTTTTTAAGGTTACATTCGCAAATATTTACAATATATAAAATGTTTCTTAAATTTAGTAAAATTAAAATAATTTCCTTTATTTTGATACCAAAAACACTTTCAATGCTGCGAAAACTTTTATTACAATGATATTTTAGAAGCGTGATCTATCCCTTAGTAAAACCGGTGCACCAAGATTTGATGAATAAAGATTTTTCGTTTAATTAACATAAAAAAATTCTTTCAATTTGACACCAAAAACATGAACATATCTTGAAAACTATGACAAATTTTAGTACAACGATATATTTAATGCAACATCTCAATTTTGAGCAACCAAAATTGAGAAAAAAACAATCAGAATTTAAATTTTGTTATTTTCGATTCAAATATCTCTGTTGTTTTTTTTTTATACAAGTTATCACGCGGGATTCACACGATGCACCTGAAGATCCAGTTACAATCGCACAATACGTGCCGATGCAGTGCACGCGCATCCGGCAGCGCAGCAGCGAGTGCAGCAGCGAATTGGTCACCGTGGGAATCGCCATGTCAGCAGTATTAGGTTAGGAGCTAAGCTAGGGCTTTTAGGCAATAAGCATTAGTTAAGTTTATGTTAGAGTCAGGCTTATTTTGAGCTACGGAATAAACAGTTGCAAAACTAAAAATCTTGGAGTTCTAATTTAACAGGTTGGCCTGTGTTAGCTTCGGCTAGCCAACGCGGCCTTTTATTTTTATAACTGGCGCCCGAGCTTCAAATGCAGGTTCCTTGAACAAAAAAACTTTGCGAACTTTAAAATTGTGAAACTTAGAGGATAAAATAAAAAAATCCTGTGGTGTTGTGGCAAGCGATAAATCAATGTGACAGTGTTAATGATGTGGCATTATAGAAAAATTATAGTTTGCTAAAGTGAAATAAGTCAAGAATCAATTACAAAAAGCACAACCACTGTGCACTATGGTGTAAAGGGGTATAACATAATAACCAGCTCTGTGACCCCGAAGACCCTCAGAGTTGTGTATATAAATACATAAGTCTACATCCTGCTAGTTCAGGATATAACAAAAAAGCCTGTGACACCGAAAACCGTCAGGTTCAACTAAAGAAAAAAATTAATGTTGCTGCCTGACTTATTTAAACAACCAAAAAATATTGCCAGATTGGAATAACGTTAATTTTGTGAATTAAGTAGAGCCAATTGTTACAAAAAAAAAGATTAAATAAATGGACACTGACACATATTCAGATTAAAAAGAGCCACATGTAGCGTTAAAGAAAAAATGAATAAAAAGAAAATTTTGTTGAAGAAAAAATCCTCTAAGCTTCTTATAAAGTTCTGAAAAAAAAAATCTCTTGAAAAATTAAAGCAATACACTCCTGACGAAAAAGGTTTAAGGTTTCGATTCCTCGTCAAGGAGTCAGCTGTTGATGAGACCGGTCACGAGGGATCCTTTTCTAATTTCTGGTTTGTTCATAATATTGATCACGCTCTGCGAAGTGAATATTGCCGTAACCATGGGAACACGACAATTATGTACCAATATTTGAGCAAATTCCTACATTGGAGACAGAGGGGAAGAAGGAAACCTTGCGTGAAGAGAAATCGTGCTTAGTAGGTTGCCTACGATTATAAAAGCAAGCAACTAAAACGGACAACACGATCCTTCCATGGCCGGCTCAAAAGATTGAGCGGAGCTCTAGAATAAATTTTGGTTTCAATCTTTGAAACATAAATAATCTTTAAAATAAAAATCGAACTCCAGTCAAGCTATAAAACAATCTTAAATCTTCAGATAATCCGAACATATTTTATAAAACAATCCGTACACGCCTGTGCGCAACGAAGAATGCGCGCAATCCAGCACAGAGAAAGCTAGACGTCGAAAAGCTGCAATCAAAACAAACAGCCGAAGACTTCGCTAATCGACTCTCACTCCTGCTTCAAGAAATCACTCCTCCGATCGACGATATATGCGCGCAGTGGAATCACATTTCCCACTTGATGCGTACGGCTGCCGAAGAGGTGATAGGGTATCACCGCCCTCGCCGAAACCAGTGGCTCGACCAGGAGTGTCGCAACGCCACTGCAGAAAAAGACGCCACCTATAAAGCCACTTTGCAGTCGGTTGTAACGCGTGCTGCTAAAGAGCGATACAAAGAGAAGAGGAGGAAAGAGAGACACATTTTCAGGCGAAAGAAAAGGGAAGCAGAAATGCGTGAGTGCGAGAAAATTGAGATACATGATGACAGGAATGAGGTCTGAAAATTTTTCGAAAAAAGTAAGACGCCTGGCCGATGGTTTCAAGACCGGGGCCTCTTCCTGCAAGGATGAAAATGGGAATCTAGTGACAGATATCCAGAGTACACTGATGATGTGGAGGGAACACTTCTCTAGGCTTCTGAATGGTGACGACGACAACAATCCCACCAATAGAGATGATATCCTGGAAACTCCAATTGTGGACGACAGCGTTGAAGTTCCGCTGCCCGACCATAGTGAAGTCTTGAAAGCTATAGCTCGGCTTAAAAACAACAAAGCCGCAGGAGCCGATGGCTTACCGGCTGAGCTCTTCAAGAATGGAGGCGAAGCTCTATTTAAATGCATTCATGTGCTTCTATGCAGAATATGGTCGGAAGAATGCATTCCAAACGATTGGAACCTCAGTGTGCTCTGCCCAATCCACAAGAAAGGCGATCCCACAATTTGCGCCAACTACCGTGGGATAAGCCTTCTGAATATCGCATATAAGGTTCTGTCGAGCGTACTATGTGAAAGACTGAAGCCCATCGTAAACCATCTGATTGGACCTTATCAGTGTGGCTTCAGACCTGGCAAATCCACCATAGACCAGATATTTACGCTACGACAAATCTTGGAGATGACCCTAGAAAAACAAATCGACACACACCATCTTTTTGTCGATTATAAAGCCGCCTTCGACAGTCCAATAAGGAATCATCTATATTCCACCATGTCTGAATTTGGTATTCCTGCAAAGCTCATCCGTCTTTGCAGAATGACACTGAGCAACACCAGCAGCACATTAAGATCGGGAAGGATCTCACTCCTCCGTTCGATACCAAACAAGGTTTCAGACAAGGTGATTCCTTATCGTGCGACTTTTTCAACCTGATGATGGAGAAGATCATCCGAGCTGCTGATTTGAGACGCAGTGGCACGATATTCTACAAAAGTATTATGCTGCTGGCGTATGCTGATGATATCGATATCATTGGCCATAATACGCGCAAAGTCAGCGCAGCATTCTCCAGATTAGCGAAAGAGTCGAGTCGAATGGGTCTTGCAGTGAATGCAGATAAGACGAAATACCTAGTGTCACCAAATAAACAGTCCCAGCGTCTTGGAAACCACGTCACTGTTGACAACATCTCCTTCGAGGTTGTTAAGGACTTCGTCTACCTGGGATCCAGCATTAACTCTTTCAACGATGTTAGTATTGAGATAAAACTAAGGATAACTCTTGCCAACAGGTGTTACTTTGGGCTAAGTACGCAATTGAGAAGCAGAGCCCTCTCTCGACGAACAAAACTCACGCTCTTTAAGTCACTAATCATGCCCGTCCTATTATATGCAGCACAAACCTGGACGTTGAGCAGTTCTGATGAAAAGACTCTGGGAGCCTTCGAGAGAAATATCCTTCGTAAAATCTTCGGTCCAATCTGCGTCAATGGCGAGTACCGAATTCGATGGAACCACGAGCTGTATGAGCTGTACGCTAACATCGACATAGTTAAGCGCATCAAAATCGATGCTCCGCTGGCTAGGTCATGTTGAGCGAATGGAAAACGACGCTCCAGCGAAAAAATATTCGATTCGGTGCCCGGTGGTGGTCAACGCAGAAGAGGACGCCCACATCTTCGTTGGAAGGATCAGGTGTTGGATAACCTGACCACGCTTGGTGTTTCCAACTGGCGCCAGCAAGCGCAGAACAGAAATGGCTGGCGCAATTTCTTATACGAGGCCAAAACCGACTTACGGTTGTAAGCGCCAGATAAGTAAGTAAGTAAGTATTTTATAAAACAAAAAACAATTTTTTTAAAAAACTAAAAGCCAACTGCGATTCACCACCGAAAGGGGGACCCTCCAGTTGAGCTATAAGAGTCCCCGCTTCAATCATAAAATAACAAAAACGAACTTCTATTACAGATTAATTGAAAGCAACAAGAAACAAAAGCAAAGGAGATATAAACATTGAAACCCAGCAACAAGCAAACTCAAGAAAAAAAAATGAAATCCTTGTGAGTGGTGAACAATTAAAAAGAGAAAAAACAAACAAAAAAAATAAAAACAAATTTATGTTAAAATTTCTTACAGAGGAAAAATATATCCAAAGAATCATTATAATAAAAAAAATATAAGAAAATCAAAAGAGAAATAAAAGCAGATTAATTGTGATTGTGATCTTAATATATTGCACATCTTAAAACGTGTAACCTCTGAGGTAAGTGCTTTTGAATAATTCTTTGCCTTTCTTTTCTAAGTATACGAGGAAAAATGGAAGATATTAAAAATACTTTGACGGGCTTGACTGGTGCAGTCAATGCTCTCATAGAGCAGGTTAAGGGATTAGAGGGCCGCGTAGGCAGAGTAGAAAGTGAAAACTTAGTTTCCAGCGCAGTAAGGGCTGAGTTAAAAAGAGTTGAGGACCGCATTGCCCAGGTTGAGTGTAGGGAATCGGAATCTGGTCTCAACCCATTCGATGAAGAAAATTCTGTTGCGCTTTGCGCACCTAGAAATGAGCAAGAATTAAAGGAGATATGCAGGCTTCCTGACTGTGTCAAGGAACTGCAGGTATTTGAGGGCAATCCGGTAAGGTATGTGTCTCGGATACACAGTGTTGAATCCATTCTCAAGGACTTTGAGATTGTAAGAGACAAACCCATTTACCGAAAAATCCTGCAGCACATTAGGCAGAAGATTCGGGGTGGTGCAGACACAGCCTTGGTGTCTTATAATATCTTCGACGATGAGTGGCCAGCCATAAAGAGGGTTCTCTCGTTACATTATGCCGATAAAAGGGATATTGGAACCCTTGAACACCAGCTCAATCAATTGGCACAAAAGGGCTCAAAAGTTCTATGCGACGGCCAACCACCAATTCTCCCTCATCATTATTAAAATAAAAACAGCGACATATTCCCAAGAGACAGTCAATGCTTTGGTAGACACCTACCGCAATCGTGCTTTGGATGTTTTTATTCGAGGCTTAAATGTTGACCTGTCCAAAATGTTAATAATTCAGAAACCTAGAACCTTACCCGAAGCGTACTCTGCCTGCTTGGAGATACAAAATCTATCTCTGAGAAGCAACGCTATCCACTCAAATGCTATTAATAGGATAACCGCCCCATTGAATCAAATACCTCGAATAGAATCTAGACCACAGCTTCCACCAAGGAAATTTAACAGCTTCCCTCATAGAGGATATAACAATTTTAACAGCAATACTCATTTCTCATCGAACTACCCAAGGAGACCAACAGTATCCACTATACCCGAAAGAATGGAAGTTGACGAATCCACACATTCAAGAAGGATGAACTACCCGACTCGTCCTCAAGGCAACAATCCATTCAAACGAAGGGCGATGACAGCGAACTATGCACAGAAGTATCAAAGGCTGAACAACAAACAGATGCCGGAGCAAGATTCAGGGGAAGAAGTTGAAGATAAGCCAGAATCCTGTGGAATCGACAATTTAAATTTTATGTCGGGTGCCTCTCCAGTGTTCCTTATATAGAATATCGAACGCGGGACGGCTCCATCTTTAATTTTCTTGTTGATACCGGAGCTAACAAAAATTTCATAAGTCCGTCTGCAACCAACACGTCAACCCCTTTACAGAATCCTTTTCAGGTACATACTGCTGCTGGCAATATTAAGATAAATAAAAAAGTAAGCGGTAAGTTCTTTGAAAAAGCTGGTAACAACACAGTTGTAACCTTCTACGTCTTACCGGGTCTAGTGTCCTTTGACGGAATTATCGGTGACGACACCTTGAAGGACCTGGAAGCGGTCATCGACCGTAAAAATAATATTTTGACCCTTAAATCAGACATACAAATTCCATTAAAGGCAAAAGTATCAAAAGAAGTCAATTTAGTTGAGCCAGGTAGCGTGTCTGCTAGTGCCGAATTACGTATAAAGAATTTATTAAATAAATATCAGAAAATTTTTGGCCCAATCAGCGAATGCAATATAATAAAAACTACAGTGAGGGCCGAAATCAGAACGACAACTGACGAGCCCGTTTATACCAAAAGTTATCCATATTCTGTTCCCATGAGAGAAGAAGTAGATAGGCAGGTGAATGAACTCTTGTCCGAAGGTATACCTCATACAAATAATTATATGTATGTGCACCATTGGTCAAACTGTTTTTGCGCTAAAATAAAAATGTTTCAAAATTCTGCTTTTGCAGTTATATTATTTATGACAACAGTAACATAACATAACAACGACTTTATTCAATCTTCCTTTAAATTAAATAAAAATTTAACATAAAGAATTTTTCATAGTAAGTAATTATATGTGCACAACTCAAGTATACATATATGTTTTTTTGCTTTATTTTCAAGCTTAATAATAAAAAAAATTAAATAAAATTTCAGGTTAGTAATTTGTTTGCTTTCGTTTTTTTAAAATAACTTCGCTCGGCCGGAATGGCATAGAATTAATCAAGGATTTTAATGGGGGGGTGGATTGATATTCTGCCATTCTTGCTCTATTGCTATTTTTAACTCTCTATCTGTCTCAAATTCCCTTCCATTCTTATATACTTATCCAGAGAGGATTCCCCAGAGATCCTCGATGGGGTTTAAGTCTAGACTTATTGCTGGCCATTGTAGAAATGGTATATTTCTGGCTGTAAAAAACTCTTTTGTATGCTTTGCACAGTGTATTGGCGCATTATCCTGCTGATAAGTCCAATTATCACCATAAAGTTGGCCGGCAAATTGTCTTAGTTCATTATCCAATAAACTAACGTACATTTTAGCAATCATTTATGTTGATATGAAACACACTGGAGTCTTTCTTTCATAACAAAACGCAGCCCAGATCATCACCGATCCTCCCCCATGGACACACAGGTGGCAGGTGCGCCTCAACTGATCCTTATGCTGCCAATACTACTTGTAACAATCAAGCCCATCAAAATTGAATTTTTTTCGTCACTGAAGATAACGTTACGCCATTCCTTATCCCAAAATTGGTGCTTGGTAGCAAAGGCACACGTGCGTTAATATGTCGAGGCAAAAGGTTAGGTTGTCGCGTCATGGAAGTATGTGTTACTTTAGGATTTTCATGTAATATTTGAACTATTCTACTTCTTGTTACGTTAAGCCCCATTTGACTTTTTATTTGTCCGCTACTCATTGCTTCCACTACTGCAAGATGTTGAATTATTCGTTTACACCGAGTGTCGATGTTGGTTTTCCTACCACTCCGTCTAGCTGTGCCATAATTACTAGGATATTTTAAAAAATTTGTTATTGCGTTCCTGTTGTTATTAAGTTTTTTGGCTATTTCTTTTATTTCAGCTCCATTTTCACTCATTCCCAGTATTATTCCCTGGTCATGTTCAGAAAGGCTCGTTCCGCGAGGCATTTTCAATATCTTATACGTAATATACGTAATACGGGAGGACGATCCTCACAAGGCAACGCGTGAGGGTCAAGGGGGCGATCTTCACATGGCAACGTGTCTGACTGCCTCAACCTGGTGAGGCCAGCATTATCCATGTCGAACTCGTCTCAAGTCGACTCAAACCTCTGCGTGGTGTCCTCTAGAAACGGCAAACTGGCAACCGTTAGTTTGACGGCTAATCTGAGTGTCGGGCTCCCCCTGCCTTTAAAGGGTTGTGCGTTGGGTTTGATGCCCACCACGTAAAAACAAATTTCAATGAAACGACAAAGAAATAAGATAAAAATGATCCCCAAATCTGATGACGACTACCGCTAACGAAAAACTGACAATGATTTACGGATATGCACCTGGAACGTCCGAACCCTTAATTGGGATGGTGCCTCTATCCAACTGATAGATATCTTAGAAAGATACAAAGCTGATATCACTGCAATCCAAGAAATGCGATGGAAGGGACAGGGTTGCTCACGGCAAGCATCCTGTGATATCTACTACAGCGGCCATGCGGAGAAGCACGAATTTGGATGCGGATTCGTGGTTGGCAAGAGACTACGACATCATGTTCTGCGATTCACACCTGTGAACGAACGACTTGCCATAATCCGTGTCAAGGCAAGATTTTTCAACATAAGCCTGATTTGTGCGCACGCTCCGACAGAAGACAAAGACGATGAGACCAAAGACAGCTTCTACGAGCGCCTTGAAGATGCCTATGAGCGCAGCCCCCGCCACGACATAAAAATCGTGCTTGGTGACTTCAACGCCAAGGTGGGAAAAGAAAATATATTTGGTCCAACAGTCGGAAAGTTCAGCCTCCACGACAATACCTCCGATAACGGAATGAGGCTGATTGACTTTGCCGCAGCGCGAAACATGGTCGTTAGTAGCACTAGATTCAAGCATCTCAATATTCATAAAGCAACTTGGCTGTCTCCTGATCAAAAGACGCGCAACCAAATTGATCACGTTTTGATTGACGGAAGGCACTCTTCCAGTGTTTTAGATGTACGCACGATCCGTGGTGCCAATATAGACTCGGATCATTATCTTGTCGCAGCCAAGATCCGTACACGCCTGTGCGCAACGAAGAATGCGCGCAATTCAGCACAGAGAAAGCTAGACGTCGAAAAGCTGCAATCAAAGCAAACAGCCGAAGACTTCGCTACTCGACTCTCACTCCTGCTTCAAGAAAGCACTCCTCCGATCGACGATATATGCGCGCAGTGGAATCATATTTCCCACTTGATGCGTACGGCTGCCGAAGAGGTGATAGGCTATCACCGCCCTCGCCGAAACCAGTGGCACGACCAAGAGTGTCGCAACGCCACTGCAGAAAAAGATTCCGCCTACAAAGCCACCCTGCAGTCGGTTGTAACGCGTGCTGCTAAGGAGCGATACAAAGAGAAGAGGAGGGAAGAGAGACGCATTTTCAGGCGAAAGAAAATTGAAGCGGAAATGCGTGAGTGCGAGAAAATTGAGATGCATGGTGACAGGAATGAGGTCCGAAAATTTTTCGAAAAAATAAGACGCCTGGCCGATGGTTTCAAGACCGGGGCCTCTTCCTGCAAGGATGAAAATGGGAATCTAGTGACAGATATCCAGAGTACACTGATGATGTGGAGGGAACACTTCTCTAGGCTTCTGAATGGCGACGACGACAACAATCCCGCCAATAGAGATGATATTCCGGAATCCCCAATTTTGGACGACAGCGTTGAAGTTCCGCTGCCCGACCATAGTGAAGTCTTGAAAGCTATAGCTCGGCTTAAAAACAACAAAGCCGCAGGAGCCGATGGCTTACCTGCTGAGCTCTTCAAGAATGGAGGCGAAGCTCTATTTAAATGCATTCATGAGCTTCTATGCAGAATATGGTCGGAAGAATGCATTCCAAACGATTGGAACCTCAGTGTGCTCTGCCCAATCCACAAGAAAGGCGATCCCACAATTTGCGCCAACTACCGTGGGATAAGCCTTCTGAATATCGCATATAAGGTTCTGTCGAGCGTACTATGTGAAAGACTGAAGCCCATCGTAAACCAGCTGATTGGACCTTATCAGTGTGGCTTCAGACCTGGCAAATCCACCATAGACCAGATATTTACGCTACGACAAATCTTGGAGAAGACCCTAGAAAAACAAATCGACACACACCATCTTTTTGTCGATTACAAAGCCGCCTTCGACAGTCCAATAAGGAATCATCTATATTCCACCATGTCTGAATTTGGTATTCCTGCAAAGCTCATCCTTCTTTGCAGAATGACACTGAGCAACACCAGCAGCACAGTTAAAATCGGGAAGGACCTCACTCCTCCATTCGATACCAAACGAGGTTTCAGACAAGGTGATTCCTTATCGTGCGACTTTTTCAACCTAATGATGGAGAAGATCATCCGAGCTGCTGATTTGAGACGCAGTGGACGATATTCTACAAAAGTATTATGCTGCTGGCGTATGCTGATGATATCGATATCATTGGCCATAATACGCGCGAAGTCAGTGCAGCATTCTCCAGGTTAGCGAAAGAGTCGAGCCGAATGGGTCTTGTAGTGAACGCAGATAAGACGAAATACCTAAAGTCAACAAATAAACAGTCCCAGCGTCTTGGAAACCACGTCACTGTTGACAACATCTCCTTCGAGGTTGTTAAGGACTTCGTCTACCTGGGATCCAGCGTAAACTCTTTCAACGATGTCAGTATTGAGATAAAGCGAAGGATAACTCTTGCCAACAGGTGTTACTTTGGGCTGAGTAGGCAATTGAGAAGCAGAGCCCTCTCTCGACGAACAAAACTCACGCTCTATAAGTCACTAATCATGCCAGTCCTATTATATGCAGCACAAACTTGGACGTTGAGCAGTTCTGATGAAACGACTTTGGGAGCCTTCGAGAGAAAGATCCTTCGTAAAATCTTCGGTCCAATCTGCGTCAATGGCGAGTACCGAATTCGATGGAACCACGAGCTGTATGAGCTGTACGCTGACATAGACATAGTTAAGCGCATTAAAATCGAGCGGCTCCGCTGGCTAGGTCATGTTGAGCGAATGGAAAACGACGCTCCAGCGAAAAAAATTTTCGATTCGGTGCCCGGTGGTGGTCAACGCAGAAGAGGACGCTCACATCTTCGTTGGAAGGATCAGGTGTTGGATAACCTGACTACACTTGGTGTTTCCAACTGGCGCCAGCAAGCGCAAAATAGAAATGGCTGGCGCAATTTCTTATACGAGGCCAAAACCGACCTTCGGTTGTAAGCGCCAGATAAGTAAGTAAGTAAGTATACGTAATAATTAAATTAACTTTATTGATTTTAAAAGGAAAACACCTTACCTTGTATTTCGCAACAATTATTTCCAATGCGAGCACTTGAAGCTATCAATTAAACAACCAAACACCAATTAAATGCGTTATGCACATATAATTCTTTACTACTGATCATTCAATGCACCGAAACATTTTTCATGTAACGGTACCTTAAATGGAAAACGAACTGCATGCTAAAATTTGGTAAACAAAAATTTGGTAAACAATATCAAGGAATTACAAAAACAAACTGCATACATAAAAATACTGTACTATTCCAGATGGAGAAAAAATACAAAGAAATATTTATGCACATATAATTATTTGTATGAGGTAATTCGCCCTTCTAGAAGCCCATATAATTCGCCAATCTGGGTGGTGCCCAAAAAACCTAAGCCCAGTGGTGAAAAACAATATAGAATGGTTGTCGACTTTAAGAGACTTAATGGCGTTACTATATCGGACGCATATCCTATACCGGATATCAATTCAACTCTCGCTAGCTTAGGAAAAGCAAGGTACTATACCACGCTTGATTTAACATCTGGCTTCCACCAAATTCCAATGAAGACATCCGGTATACCCAAAACTGCCTTTTCGACCATGAATGGCAAATTTGAATTTCTGAGATTACCCTGCGGGTTGAAGAACCACACCCAGGATATAAGCGACATTATGTCTCCATGGTAATTAACAGTACTAATCTTATATCAATGTTCGACTCCTGTCAATGTTAGGAACAAAATAACAAAAAGAAAATATAGCAGGTAAAAAACATCAGGAAATGGCAAAAGAGTTCTTAAGCACTAATTAAAGGTCACTACCTCACTTATAACTATTATGCGTACAATAATAAAATAACTAAACTATCGAAATAGTCACAAGGTCACACGCAAAAATGTGTACTGCTCAATATTTATATCATAAGATAAACATTTTTAACTTTCTCTTTTTTATTAAAGAAAAAAAAAGAACCAATAAAATATTAGAATTTGAAATATGTTTACATATAATATTACTATTTTAATCAAGCTGTATATATTTTCTTTTTAATTCATCTTCTTACATTTAAAAACAAAAAAAAATATTATAAGAAACGTGTAAGCATATTTTGACTATACTAAGTATTTTTACTTTTTTAATTATGCTTTTTTGTATATCTTTAAATAAAAAAAAAAAAAAAAAAAAAAAAAAAAATATAAAAAAAAGGGGAAGGCAACCATAAATATTAATTCAATTACATATATCTAATTACAGTTTAGGTCTATTCTTGGCAATAACTGCTGCACATGGCTTCCAGGTATTTAAATACAAATCACCAATAGTATCAGTTCGTGAAAGTGACGGTTGGATCGTAAATGGATGCTTCAAATTCGTGCATGTCGTGGACCTCGATTCATACAGGGAACTGCTGATGAATATTTCATCAATAGCCAACTCCAGCATACACAACGGTGATAAAAGGCTAGTTTTCGAATATCATCTTAATTGGATAGCCAATCGACTGGACGAATTGAGAGCAAGAAGTTCAAGAAGGACACGATCAATTAATTGGTTAGGCTCTGCTTGGAAATGGATCGCAGGTTCACCCGACGCTGATGACTGGAACTCGATTCTTCAAAGTGAAAGTAACATAATCGAAAATAACCATCAATATAAGGTTAATGAAAAACTATTTGCCACCACTCGCGAAGCACTGCAGAGGGTAAATCAGATGGTGAACAAGATCAACAGTATTTCGAAAGATAACAGAGAAGACCAAATCGAGGGTGACATTTTGATCAAGATACTTGTTATAAGAGCCGAAGTCAGCGAAATTGTCAGAGCATGTCAGATGGCCAAAACCGGAATCGTCAACGGTAATATGCTGGACAAAGAGGAAATTAACCAAATCTTGGCAGAAGTTGAGACGCTTCCTTATCAGAATGTTATCGAAGCGATCGAGTTTGGAAGACCTTCAGTTTATACGAATGGCTCCCTCCTGTTGTACGTCCTTGCGATGCCAAAATTGAACTCAGCTAAATATCACCTGCTTATTACTAGAGCTACAATATTCGATGGCAGGCAAGTAGATTTAAAATTCTCACAAGTGCTGGTGAGTCACACGGAGACATATGGCCTAAAAGAAAAATGTCTTGTTATCAGTAATTCGACTGTCTGTGAAGAAAAGGCGTTGGAAAAGGTACCAGAGGATAGCCCTTTGCCGAGAATCTTAAAGGGAGGACACGCAAAATGTCAATTCTGAACGAACAAAGAAGTAGTAATTGAAATGTTAACTGGTAGTACAATTTTTTTAACCAACTTGAAAAAGGCGAAATCTTGAATGGGAACACGACAACCTTTCTCGAGGGCACAAATGTTTTCCAGCTAACCAACGAAACAATATCCATTCGAAACCAGACGTTCACGAGCAAAAGCATCTCACATCTCCAGGCACTTTCGCTAGTTCTAACAAATGTCACCAGTCGAGGACTCAAAGTGGACATCGACTACTTACACGAGCTTAGCATCGAGAACATTAAACGCCTTGGCCGTTTAAAAGGTACACTTGGACTCTACCTCATCGCAGACATCGTTATCATTATTGTGGTGATCTTAGCCTTCATGGCAATATGGCAAATCATGACTAGAAAACTTAGCATACCACCGATTAAGACACTTGAAGAGCAACCTAACGTCGCAGGACTACCACAGAAGTCACCTAGATCCTACCATTCGTATTTTGATCTGCGGGACGCAGACCTTTGAAGGGGGAGGAGTTATCACGCGGCACTCCCACGATGCACCTGAAGATCCAGTTACAATCGCACAATACGTGCCGATGCAGTGCACGCGCATCCGGCAGCGCAGCAGCGAGTTGGTCACCGTGGGAATCGCCATGTCAGCAGTCTTAGGGTAGGAGCTAAGCTAGGGCTTTTAGGCAATAAGCATTAGTTGAGTTTATGTTAGAGTCAGGCTTATTTTGAGCTACGGAATAAACAGTTGCAAAACTAAAAATCTTGGAGTTCTAATTTAATAGGTTGGCCTGTGTTAGCTTCGGCTAGCCAACGCGGCCTTTTATTTTTATAATACGCGTTGTGTTCGCGTTAACTTACATTTTGTTAAATTGTTTTTCATTTGCGGTGTGCTTGCTGATCTATACCTATATGTATATAAAAACCAAAACGCTGCCGATAGAACTGACATTTTGGCACATTGTCGGCAACTGTACTAAAAGTAGGTTGCCATACTCCCTTTTACCTTCCCAAAGCAATAAAATTGCTATATTTCCGATGGTTTTGGCCGTATAAGGCTACAATTTGGTAATTTATTTTATATGAGTATAAGAAAAGTTTTGAATATAATTATTATGTTCCGAAATAGTAGCTGGCTACAGCAAGAAGCGCCGGGAAAAAGCTAGTACAAAATAAAATACAAAAACATAAATCTAATCTAGGAAATATTCCTCTTCGCTTTAACACTACTTTTAGACGGAGAGCCAGCGCACAAAAAATTGTTTGGATTTAAAAAAGCTGATTTTCTGGCAATTGGTTACCGTAGTTGTGTATACACACATACTGCGGTCAGTCAAGCCAACTGTAGAACAGGCGGGTCATAGCTGCTGTCAAACATGTAATTTTTTCGGTGGTAATGAAATTAATTTAAAGGGCTGAAAATTGTTTATATAGATTGGATATCGTATATAAATAACAGATATGACAGTCAGTCAGTTTAATGTCGGAACAGAGCTGGTCAGTCAGACCCAATATATGTACAAAAAATAGATTACGTGGAATTTATTTGAAAAACTTTAGAAGGGGAACTTTTTGTAGGGGTACCTAATTGCATAGTTACCATAAATAAAATAGTCAGTCAACCATATTGTGTAACAACTCCCGTCAGTCAGCCCAAAAACTTTGCAATTTTTCTTACTTTGCTTAACTGAACCAAATATTGTTCTTAAAATCAAAGAATCTCGTTCATAAAGCGAAATTCATTGATTTTTTAGAACTATTCATTGCCCCAAAGAACGAATTCTTTGGTTCAATGAATCGTTGTTCTTAATTTTAAGGAACAGTTCATTGTTCGTGTTCATTAAAATTTTGTTCCAATTCTTGTGTTGTAATATCTAAAAAACCATTAGAGAATTTTATCTCAATAAGAAACTGATTTTTTAAAATATATCTTGATATTGTTCTAAAATTTCTAACTTATTGTAACAGTTGTATGTGTCATTAATTAATCATTTTTCTTCATAACATATCAAAGAAATAACGTAAGAACAAATATTCATTGAACCAAGGAACTCGTACTTTGGACCAATTTTAATGTATAATACATTGGGACAAAGAACTTTTTCTTTGTTATTAAGTACGTTTTTGGTTCTGTGTTGAGAGCATGTCGACTCTCCCAGCTCCGAAGTGTTGTTTGATGCATCAACACTTACTGTTTTCCTGAAAAAAATGTTATAAATGAAATAATTGATAAGTTATATTAATATGTAACCAGTGGTGGATTTAGGTTCGATTCCGCCCGAGGCCCTTACTGATGTACCGCCTTTTTTTCTGTGTAAAAGTGATTGCCAAAATTATATAACATATCTAATTAGAGGATAATTATAATTATAATTATATCAAATTTTAATTACATCTAATTATAATTATATCTAACTAGAACTGTACAATAACTGTACAACAACAACAACATAGGCAAAACAAATTGCAGCTACAGCACAGGGCAACGCACGCTTGTTGACCTACTTTTATTTATTATTAAGTTTTGTTATTTTCATTTTATATATTGTGAATTTTGCATGTTTTTTAATTGTTTACATTATTAATACCAAATAAGCAATATTTATCATGAATTTAGGTTTTGTCATTTATTGAAGTTAATGTTAAGTAATCAATATTTAGTTTTGTTTAACTAAGCAATATATTTTATATTTAAGCAGGTACAAGGAAATAATAAAGTTAGTTATTTATTTTACACAATTCATCAAGTGTCTTCTTTTAACTCTCTACATAAACAATCCAGGTTCAAGTGCCTGTGTTTGTTAAGTGTTCAATCCAGAGCAATCCAAGTTCAAGTGCTTGTGTTTGCGCCACTGGAACGAAACATTTTGGTGACCCCGACGTGATCGGAAGGATAACTGGTTCAAGTGCCAAGTATCCATCAATCCATTGATCACTCATCACACAGGCGTGATTCATTTTGGTGACCCCGAATATTAAGGATACGTTATCCTTCAACACCTTCAACAAGAAGGACAAGCCACATCGATCAACATCTTCAAGGGTGCCACAAGGACACGCTACAGCGACCGCCGCATTCAAGGGTGCCACAAGGACACGCCACAGCGACCGCCGCAATCAAAGGTGCCACAAGGACACGCCACATCGACCGCCGCATTCAAGGGTGCCACAAGGACACGTCACATCGATCGCCGCAATCAAGGGTGCCACAAGGACACACCACATCGATCGCCGCAATCAAGAGTGCCACAAGGATACGCCACAGCGACCGCCGCAATCAAGGGTGCCACAAGGACACGCCACAGCGACCGCCGCATTCAAGAGTGCCACAAGGACACGCCACAGCGACCGCCGCAATCAAAGGTGCCACAAGGACACGTCACATCGATCGCCGCAATCAAGGGTGCCACAAGGACACACCACATCGATCGCCGCAATCAAGAGTGCCACAAGGATACGCCACAGCGACCGCCGCAATCAAAAGTGCCACAAGGACACGCCACAGCGATCGTCGCAATCAAAAGTACGACTAAAGTGCCACAAGAGGCACACTACAGCAAAAAATGTCAACATTCAACGCGTTATTGGAATTACAAATCAAGACTGGCGAGGAAATACAGCGGATTGTAACAAATTTCAAAAAGGATTCGGTTGGAAGAAAGTCGAACGCCGCATATTACAAAGAGCGGTTGCGTCAGCTCAACTTAGTTTGGGATGAATATGAAAAACGAGACAGCGAGTTGAGATGCAAGATCGACCAGCCAATGAATCACGAGTATTTCACAGATCACTATGATAAAATACGTAAAATAGCTGAATACCACATCGAGCTATTCAACACGGAAATCATACGATTTGAATCACAAGAGGCATCAGGACTAAATCCTGGTGCTAACAAACCTGGACCCAACCATGGGGCTGGTACAAAATCAGAGCAACAACAACATGATACGACAACTACTCAACATCAAGGCCTAATTCGAAAGATTGCAGCACGCATGACAGCTTTACGGCGATTGCTCAATTCACTAGCAGCTGCACAAGAAGAGGAGACATCTCAATTCTACAAGGTCAATATCAGCACCATAAATAAATTATGGAATCAACTTGAAGGCCTTCAGGATGAAGCATTGGAAAAACTGGAGGACCAAACACCATTAGGTTTCGATGAAACTGAATTCAACGAATTAGGAGATATGGTGAGGCAACAACTGGTCAAACTCTCCATTAAGAAAGATCAGCTTCAATCAAGAAACACATCATTATCAACTTCAGGAAGATATCATCCTGCACAGACTACACTACCATTGCCAAAGGTGACAATTCCGAATTTCAACGGCGATTACCTAAAATGGCAGGAGTTCTACAATATATTTAATCAAATGATAGACAAAGAACCATTACCACTAGTCCAAAAAATGTGGTATCTAAAATCAAATGTTTCGGGAGAAGCCGCAAAGCTCATCAGTCATTTGTCACTGACTGAAGAAAACTACAATGCAGCCTGGACGCTGTTGCAAGATCGATATAACAACAAACGAATCCAGGTTGGAGCCTTGGTCCAAAAATTATTAGAGCAACCTCTCGGTACATCAACAGCTGGTTCAGTAAAAAATCTACATGACACAACAAGAGAATGTTTGTTAGCTTTAAACAATCTCGGAGTGGAAACAACTTCCTGGGACCCACTCCTGTTGCACATACTGATTAAAAAATTGGATAGAGCAATGCACATTAGATTCGAGCAATCATTAGCAAGACCAAAGGAGCTATTGAAAATCAATGAATTTTTGTCATTTTTGGAGCTACAATTCCAATCAATGGAGTCGATCGGTTCTAAAGATAAATCGTCATGTACACAGGCAACGACTAGATCATTCACTACAGTTGCGAGCACACAAAGGAATATAAATACGTGCAGATTATGCAACATCAGCTATCATCCATTGTATTTCTGCAAAAAATTTCTGCAATTATCTACACCAGAGAGACTGAATTGGGTGCAAAAAAATAAACTTTGTGTCAACTGTTTCAAGCTAGATCATACAGCAAAGAACTGCCCATCACGAACCTGCACTAAGTGTGACAAGAAACACAATTCATTGGTGCATCTAGAAGGAAGAAGCGATGTCTCAAATGCAACAAAGGCAACTGATTCAAGAATAGCAGCCACATCAGCTGCAGCCAACACGATGCCAGCACGTAAAGGTTATGTCTTACTAGCAACAGCGAAAATAAAAATAACTGCGGCTAATGGAAGATCAGGTGAATTTAGAGCAATTTTAGACTCTGGTTCACAAATAAACATTATCTCTGAGCGTCTCATCAGAAGGTTGTCCATCATTCCAAACGACGCATCACTCTGCATTGAGGGCATCGGTAAAGCAAAAAGCAGAGCCACACAACGGGTCAATGTCATGCTGCAATCTTTGGACAACAATTTTTCAACTCATTTGGAGGCATTCGTACTTCCAAACATCATTCCTTGTCAACCAAACAATAATCTTGATATTTCTAAATGGCCAATTCCTACCAACATTCAACTAGCGGATCCAGAATTTCATCAACCAGGAAAAATTGATATTCTGCTTGGTGCCGAGTTCTATTTCAAGCTAATATCCTCAGGACAAATCACGCTGTCTCCTGACCTCCCAGTCCTACAAAATACAGTTCTTGGTTGGATCGTTAGTGGAAAGATTGGTAACAACTCTGAAGCATCGGACACATTGACTTGTGCTGTTGGTGGTCAAGATGCCAGTGATATAAATTTCTCATTGGAGGAAATGGTGGAGCAGCTGTGGAAAATGGATGAAGTAGAATCAAATGAAAAGGGCTTATCCCCGGCGGAGCAGCGATGCGAGGCACACTTTACTCAAAATGTTCGCATCAATGAAGAAAATCGTTTTGTCGTTAGACTACCGTTTCTTCAAACTACATCAGCCTTGGGAGAATCGAAAGAAATGGCTTACAACAGATTCTTAAGCCTAGAACGTCGACTTCTCAAAAATGATATGGTTCGAAAACAGTATGTCCAATTCATGGAAGAGTACAAGCGATTGGGGCATATGAAGGAAGTTAATCTTGATTCTGTACTGACGCCTAATTATTTCATCCCTCATCATTGTGTACTAAAGCCAGACAGCACAACAACCAAACTACGAGTGGTATTTGATGCATCAGCCAAAACTTCGTCTGGCTACTCCTTAAATGATTTAATGTTCACAGGTCCAACAGTCCAAAGTGAATTATTCCCCATACTTCTTCGCTTTCGTTGGTCACGCTTTGTTTTTACTACGGACATTGAAAAAATGTATAGACAAATTTTAATACATCCAGAAGATCAGCAATACCAAATAATTATGTGGAGAGCTCATCCAACGACACCTGTAAGCTACTACCAACTCAACACGGTTACCTATGGGACTCGAGCAGCACCATATCTTGCCACAAAATGCTTGCAACGCATCGCAAACGAAAATATTAATAGTTTTCCACTAGGATCTCAGATTTTGCAAAACAATTTCTACGTTGATGATGGGCTTGGTGGATCAGACAGTTTGATAACAGCTATCGAAGCTCAACAGCAGCTCATACACATCTTGAAAAAACATGGTTTCAATTTGCGCAAATGGTGTGCAAATCATCCAGCGCTCCTTCAGAACATTCCTCAAGATGACCAGGAAGTAAAATTAGATTTCAACAATACTAACAACGATTCAATTAAGACACTTGGATTATTATGGCTACCAAAAACTGACCAATTTTGTTTTAAAGTAAGACTGGATCCAGTAAAGGTTGTCACAAAACGAGCGATCACATCTGATTTAGCTAGGCTGTTTGATCCATTGGGAATCGTTGCTCCAGTGATAGTAACTGCGAAGATGTTTGTTCAGGAACTGTGGCAATTAAAAATTAATTGGGATGATGCCTTACCAGCTGAATTACATACAAAATGGATAAAGTTTCGCAGTGGCTTAAGTGATTTAGACGATTTGAAATTTTCACGTCACATTTTTAAAGGAGACATTCCAAGGACAATCCAAATTCACGCATTTTCGGATGCATCAGAGAAGGCGTTTGGCGCTGCAGTGTATATTCGTTCAGAATTTAGGGATGGGAGAATAATAGTGAAACTTTTGTGTTCTAAATCACGAGTAGCACCACTTAAAATACAAACACTGCCTAGACTCGAACTATGTGCTGCAGTGCTAACTGCTCAACTGGTAAACCGAGTAAAGAACGACCTTAATCTCAAGGAACATCAAACATTTCTCTGGACAGACTCAGAGATTGTTCTCTCATGGATTAATGCGCAGTCATCATCTTTCCAAACATTTGTGGCAAATAGAGTTGCAACAATTCAAAATTTAACATTGATGGAACAATGGCGTCATGTCAGCTCAAAAAACAATCCAGCTGACATCCTGTCTAGAGGTCTGCAACCAAGTACTTTAGCCAATTGCAATCTTTGGTTTTATGGACCACTATTTTTACATGGAAAAGAAACTATGTGGCCACCAAGATTCAACTCCGCATTGGCAATTTCAACCAACATGGAAAAGAAACGGAAACCTTCACCAGTAGCCAGCAAAAACATGGTGTTCACATTAACCAAAAACGACGGGCTACTAAATGAAGATTTTGTGTACAAAATTAACCATAGAAATTCATTCCGCACACTTCAAAGAATTATGGGATACGTTCTACGGTTCATAAATCACACCAGGTGCAAAAGAGAGCTAAGACAAACCCAAACGGTACTTACTCCCACCGAGCTTGATCATGCATTAACTGTCATTGTTAGAGCAATACAGACTTCTGATTTCAAGGATGAAATAACACATTTGAGAAAATACGCGGAATTCAAAAAGACAAGTCCATTTAGTAGTTTGTCACCATTTTTAGACGAAATGAACATTCTGAGAGTCGGTGGACGCTTAGAGGCATCGACATTACCATTCGATGCTAAGCATCAAATGCTGCTGCCATATAACGATCCTATAACAAAACTAATTTTGGTTATGTTACATAACGATAATATGCACTGCGGTCCACAGACTTTGCAAGCATTATCTAGGCAGCGATTTTGGATAATCAAAGGAAAATCAATGGCAAGGAATGTCGTACAAGGTTGTGTTCGCTGTTCCAGAGCAAAACCAAGACTTTTTCAACAAATTTTGGGCAATCTTCCAGCATCCAGAATAACTCAAGCACGACCATTTCTTAAAACTGGAGTAGACTTTTGTGGACCCTTCTGGATACATTACAAAATTCGTGGTAAGAAACCGCATAAAGCATATATTGCCATATTCTGCTGTTTCGCTACAAAGGCTGTGCATCTAGAGTTAGTCAATGATTTGACAACCGAAGCCTTTATAGGATCACTAAAGCGTTTTACATCTCGACGTGGGCGCTGCGATACATTATACTGTGATAATGCCACCAACTTTGTCGGAGCCAAAAATAAATTGAAGGAATTAAACGACGCCATATTCGTAAATACTTCTCAGAAGAAAATCACCAAAACATGCAGCGACCGTGGAATCGACTTCAAGTTCATACCACCTCGGGCCCCACACTTTGGCGGACTATGGGAGGCGGCCGTGAAATCAGCAAAACATTTATTACTGCGAAGCGTGTCAACCGAATCCCTTACATACGAAGAGCTTGAAACTGTAATCATTGAGATTGAAGCCATCTTAAATTCTCGACCAATAACACAAATGTCCACAGATCCAAATGATTTGACTGCTCTGACACCAGGACATTTCTTGATTGGTGAACCACTAACTGCACAAGTCGATAGAAGATCACCACAGTCCAAAATATCATTGGCAACAAGATGGAAGCTAGTATCACAGGTTAAACATGAATTCTGGAGAAGATGGAATCTCGAATACCTCAACCAATTACAAGAAAAACGAAAATGGAAGAATCATTCACAAAATGTTCGAGAGAATGAATTGGTTATTATCAAGGAAGACAATGTTCCTGTCATGCAGTGGCCTCTTGGCCGAATAGTAGAGGTACATACTGGACCTGATGGAGCAGTGCGTGTTGTTGACGTAAAAACAGCAACAGGAATATGGAAACGAGCAATCCACCGACTAGCACCACTTCCTGTAGAGTCTGACCCAACATCTGATCCAACATCGCCATCTCAACAGAATCATGAAGAAGAAGAAGAAGAAGAAATGAGTGACATTCCAACTAAACGAAAGAAATTCTCCAACAATTCACTGATCACAACTCTTGTAGTATCGTTACTGCTACTACCAATGATACTAGCAAATCCTGTCGACATTAAAAAATTTGAAAATGGTCCTGGAATTTATTTTGAAGATGTTGGTACAGCACCCTTGGCGACTGCCGAATGGAAAATTGTTGCATACTATGACCTTACTCCGTTCTGGGTTGAACTCGAAGCTTTCACTAATGGAACATTAGCCTTTCAACAGCTATGCAACCAATCACGCCAAGGTTCAGGCTGCACTGCACTTGCCAAACATTTCCTGCACACAAGAAAGGAATTACAATTGGACAGCGAATTGTTAATAAGGCGACGCAAGGCTAGAGCTGCTTTAGACATTGTCGGAAACATAGCCAATACACTGTTTGGTGTTCTTGATTCTGATTATGCCAAGGAAATGTCAAAAACAATTAGCCAACTACAGAATAACGAAGAGCAGATGGTCAACATTCTTAAGAAGCACACCTCCATTATTGATTCGACAATTAATATAATAAAGCAAATCGAAATATGATACAGGAGGAACTAGCTAATCTTGAAAATGCAATCAACAAGGAAACTGAGACACAGCGAAGATGCCAAGTTCTTATGTCATTAGGACTACAGTTGTCTCTCATAGCTACAAACTTACAACAGATCCAAACTGCCATTCTAAATGTCCTCACCGCTACCCATCACGGCAAAATAAGCCCATTGCTATTATCTCCTCAACAACTAAGCGATGAGATAATCAACATAAAAAACAACTTGCCACCATCAAAACAGTTGCCAATCGGAAAAGATGACCTGTTGCATTTTTATAAATTAATGACATCAGAAGGAGGAATAGCAAATAATCATGTTATATTTGTGATAAAATTCCCACTAATGGATCAGGAACGTTTCAACATTTTTCGAGTTATACCAATTCCTACCACAATCAACAATACTTTGATAGCAATTAAAGCAGATACCGAACTTATGGCCACAAACCTTCACAGGGACCATTACTTCCCGATGAGTTTCACTGAACTCGAAGCATGCCTTGTAATAACTGCATCAACTTATCTTTGTTCAAATAAACAATCCATGTTTAACAAGGGATCAAATGCCTTCTCTTGCGAATTCAATTTGTTAAACAATAGAACATCGGCAGATTGTAAACTCACCAATTTACATGATGATTTCGTATGGACTCAACTGAACCACAAAAATCAATGGATCTACGGGACTAAGGAAACTAATCAAATGAGCGCTGTATGCGGAACCAATGCTTTTCAAATAAAAATAGAGGGATCTGGACTACTGTCACTAGATCCAGAGTGTATAATAAAACATAACGTCATAACCATTCAAGGACATTTTGTCATCAAAAGCACCATTCATTCATCTTACGCAAAACATGGCAATCTAACAGCAGTCGCGTTTCCCAGCGAAATCAGGAAGATCTTCAACTCTTCTTCCGATTCTACAGCAAAAACCCTGGAACAACTTACAGCTCTACAAAATGTCTTGAAGTCAGGAAAGAGTTCAGAGCTTCCAGAACTGTCGCTGTCTACCAACATTCATCATTACGCAATCAGCTATACAGCCCTTATTATATCAATTATAATAGCAAGCTGTATTATCTGGCAAATAAAAACTGGTGCGTTTAAAAAAGAACAACCCATCATCATAAAGCCAATACCAAGGCCAAGACGACACCTGTCCGAATCTGTATAGTTGAATGCGAGCATTCAACGCGCGGGAGAATGTACAATAACTGTACAACAACAACAACATAGGCAAAACAAATTGCAGCTACAGCACAGGGCAACGCACGCTTGTTGACCTACTTTTATTTATTATTAAGTTTTGTTATTTTCATTTTATATATTGTGAATTTTGCATGTTTTTTAATTGTTTACATTATTAATACCAAATAAGCAATATTTATCATGAATTTAGGTTTTGTCATTTATTGAAGTTAATGTTAAGTAATCAATATTTAGTTTTGTTTAACTAAGCAATATATTTTATATTTAAGCAGGTACAAGGAAATAATAAAGTTAGTTATTTATTTTACACTATTCATCAAGTGTCTTCTTTTAACTCTCTACATAAACAATCCAGGTTCAAGTGCCTGTGTTTGTTAAGTGTTCAATCCAGAGCAATCCAAGTTCAAGTGCTTGTGTTTGCGCCACTGGAACGAAACAAGAACTATGTACTAGTATCGCAAATTATTTAAAATTATGCAACACAAAGGTTTTTAATTTTTACCTTCTTTAGGGGGATAACGTATATGGATAGCTACCTCTCTCTATCTTACAAAGGAAAGGATTAATTTTCTTGATTCTAATTCTTGATTATAAAGCTGGATTCACTGACCACCTTCAGCAAGTTTTTATGAAAATTAAAATAATAGCTGCATTCCCGTGGTCGTTGATCTAGAGCGCGGCTCTATTTTATTCACAAAGCAAAAACAAAAATTACAACCAGCTCTTCTTCTGGATCTATTTCTGACAGCCAAGTTTAAAGCATTTTTTAAAAAAAACGAACAAAGTTGGCTAATTTAAAGTATGCTGTGTTGTATTGTGATTGGTATACAGACAGCTGTTTCAAGACAGTGGTGCAAATTGTAATAAAGTTGAACTAAAGTTGTTACATTGAGATTTGATCTGATCCAGTGCCACGGGAATGCAGCTAATGTAACCTTTTTCGTACGGGAGTGGTTATCACAAATAAAAAACTAGTCAGAAATGATCTTGCTGGTTCGAAGCAAGAATACCGAAATACCCCCACGACCGAATCAAAGTATATTTAAAGTCTTATGGAGCCTGTTTAGGCCGCAACCCTAAAGAAAATGGGTAATATATTCATGCCCACCAAAGGTAATAGATTCCATACTCATTTATCGATCGTATCTATATATAGTATATAGCTATAGTATCGATCCTCGATAGCCGAACGAGTCCCTCGGTTGGTACTTCGGAGGAGCCTTCGTGAGCTTTAATGGCCGCCCCTTCTCGATGTTCATCCGAAAATTAGCGTTCATCGTATTCATCTGTACGAAAAATTGTACAATCCGAAAACAAACGTAAGTTATTATAATAATAAACCTAAATTACAAACAAATATCCTTACCTGTTTTCATTTTTCTTTGCTTCTCGGTATTTGCGAGTAAATCTTGGTCACATATTGAACAAGATTTACTTGCAAATAAGCTTGACGAAAATCATTCACGCAGCACATATTGCCGCTTATCCACCAGCCACCTGTGCGAAATAAAAAAAGGAACAAATCCATCCGCATATGTTTAAAGCCAATAAAATGTTTTGTATGGGGGGTAGGCTGGGTTTTCACTCGATTTCGTTGAATTATTTACTCAGAGTGCATATAAAAGCTTATTTGCAAATTTCAAGTCCATATATTAATTTTGTGGAATTAAAAGAGATTTTACCTTTTTGGTAAAGTACTTTGTAGGCGAGGTAAGCGTTTTTATTCGATTTGGTTGAATTTCATACTCAGAGGGTAATGTTTGTGGAATTCTTAGAGATTTTACCATTTTGATAAAGTCACTTTGTATTGCAGGTAGGCGTGGTTTTCATCCGACTTGGCTCATTTTCGAATTTGATCTTTATTTTTTACATACAAGCTTAAATATCGAATTTCGTGATGATGGCTTGAAAATTACTGCTGTAATTACAGTGTAAATTGTAATCTCATTAGATTCAGTCGTCTTTTAATCATGTCGCTTAGATCGCGCTGCTTAGTTTGCAATAAATCGTTAGCTAAAGACACTTTTGTTACTTGCAATATCTGCAAATGTCAAGTTCATAAATCCTGTGTTAATATTATTGACAATAATTTAATAAACATATTAAATACTTATCCAAATATTGTGTTTAATTGTTCTGAATGCTTAAATTCATCACTTAATTTGGGTGTTTCAGTGGCTCAAATAGTCACCGAAATAAGAGACTTAAAAACAATTATAAGTTCGTCAAATTTTGTTAGTGCAAAAAACGACAATAAATCTGCTCAATCTTCTAACAAAAAACGCAATCGGGCAGCTTCGTGCACTGTTGCTTCAAATTCAGCTCCATCTAATGCTGCTCGTAATTCAGTTCATTGCCAATCTGTGCCTAGCAGTTTTGTTGTTCCTGTTGTAGCTGATACTAATTCTCCGCAAGTTGATGTTGTTGCTGCTGCTGCTGCTGACGAAGTTTATTCTAAGTCTTGCTCTGTTTCTAATCCAGTTGTTGTGCTTCCTACTTTAGACGATAATTCTACGTCGATGCCTAGTACTGACACTGTTGTTGGAGAGGCTAAAACCGGTTTGGAGAGTGCTGCTGAATCTCATGCTGCGAAAGCTTCTGTTTCTATTGTGCCGGTATCTACTGACTGCAATGTGGTCTCATTTTTTAATGTTTTGGAACAAATTGAGAATGAAATGAAATTCGCGCATTACACTACTCAATTCGGATGCTGTTCTTGATCAAGTTTGTATATCAGTAAAAGGCTCTTCGAAGTCTCTCTACGCGTGTGTCTCATACATTCCACCAAAAAGTCCTTTGGAACTGTACAGACAGCATGTTAATAATATTTTGTCATTGGATGATAATATTCGGAATCAAGGTGATCAGTTGCTGGTACTCGGTGATTTCAATATGCCTACAATTTCTTGGACTTTTCAACCAGCGAAAAACTATTTAACTCCTTCTAATGTTATTAGTGATATTGATTTGTATCTTATAGATAATTTTTTTAGTATTAGTCTTATCCAGATTAATAACTGTTTTAATATTTTGAATCGTTTATTAGATTTAGTTTTTATTTCGCATGATATGAACTATAATGTTGTTTAATCTCCATTTCCAATATCTGCAGTTGGCGTCCATCATATTCCCTTAGATATTCAAGTTTCTTTTTACAAATATCTTAGGTTAGTTGATAATTGTGATACTATTGCTAACTTTAATTTCAATGCTTGTAATTTTGATATCATTAATGAAGCCATTGGTCGCATTGACTGGATTGGCGAATTTAAGTATCTTAATACTGCCGCGTGTTTTAATATATTTAAGTCTCGTATATCTTCAGTTTGCACTCAATTTATTCCTAAGTTCAAGATGCGGGTTAGTAAAGTACCTTGGTACACTTGCGGTCTAAGGAAAATAAAAAATCTGCGTAACAAATTCTATAAAAAGTTTTTGTTAACTAACAACAACTCTTATTTTCTTAATTACAGGTATTACATGAGGGAGTTTAACTTTTTACGTAGAATACGTTATACGGGGGTGTTAATCTGGAGCACAAAATTTTGAGAAAATGTTTGTCACTTTCATTATAAGTTTTTAATACTTTATGCATGCATTGAAGAAAATTCAAGTATGGTCGTAACATATTTAATATGTCTTCTTTTGATTTGTATTTAAATAATCATATTGCTATATATAATTTTTTTGATTCTATAAGTAAATCAAAATGTAACTCCTTCAAATTTTTTATTAATTTTCATATGCTTTGTATTTTATGTATTATAACATCATATGTAAGAGCAGTATGATTATCTGTGTGTTCATCACAGAACCAGTGTGAGAAAGAGAAGAAGTATAATGCCCAAGTAGCGAACGACAACCATGATAAATACAACGATGATTTTTGTTTTTGTCTTTTAATATCAAAGACATGCTCCATATGCGCCCTTTGCAGCATTTTTTTATGCGGCGGCCATTGTAAATCCATAGGAATTCTTAATTTTTGTAGAGATTTTCTATAGTTCAGACACAAACCTTACAATCATAAAGCCTAGTATGCTGTAGAAACGAAAATTTCTTGGCATATAATTCTACACCCGAAATATTAGTGTAGAGTCAAAAATGTTTGTGTGGAGAAAACAGCAACTACAGTACGACATAGCTCAATGCAACTAATAGAAATTAGGCCAGTTGACGTAGTTAATGTTGAAGAAACGCAATTAAACTTCTAAACATAAAGCTTTATGGCTCTGAATCAGGCGCGGATCCAGGGGGGGTTTTGGGGGTTCAAACCCCTCCCGAAATTCTAAAAGAACCTGTATTTAAATGTGATGTCCTGATGTTTATTATGTGGGCTAAGAGTACCAAAAAGAAAAACATTGGTTTTTTATAATTTACTTTAAATATTCACACCCCTATGCTGTAAACGTTTGTAGCTGTTTCTACACGTATTGCTAAAATACTGAATTCTTTTCCAGTTTTTGTTTGTTTTTGCGATATCGCGCCTGTAGCTGTAAACAGTCACACATATAATCTCAATCTGAAATCACAAAAACAACGCATTTTTTGGATAAAATATATCCAAACACCGCACAGTTTTAATTCAAAAACCCACAGTTTCGATAGTATCGGAAGTGTAGACGTAAAATTCCTTTTTATACAGTAATGGAGAAAAATTCCGGTTTTTGCAGTTTTTATTTATTTTGATGTTGGTTTTATGTTGGCCTTTTAGATTTGTATTCGGGTCAAATAAACAGAGAAATAACTTTTATTATTATAATTATCTTCACCCCAGCGTCAGCTTCTGGTATTTAACACAAAAAAATAATCCTGAGCACCACACAATCATATGGAGTGAATATGTAGTGAAAGGTGGATGGCTATTTTTTCCGTAGCAAAGTTTTTTCCAATAAGTGGAATAATTTTTTCACATATTGCAGCAAAACACAAATTATAACCATCTTTTGAAAAACCAGAGGCTCGAAATAGATTTTAGACTAACGGTTTCTTGAGCAAAGTTAAATTTGCTTCGTAGAACATTATCCACGCCTACGATTTTTTGAAAAAAAAATTAACCCGCTCTAATGTATATAAAGGGTGGTTAAATTTTAAGGGCCGACGTTGAATATAAACCACACTTAAATGTCAAGTTTTTTTCTGCATTTCATTTGACATTTCTCAATTTCAGACTAATTCAATTTGAACCGTTAAAGTTATTCAGGCTTATTATGAAAATGAGCTTTTAAATCAAAATGCATATCGAGCACTTCGTGTTTTTTTCGGTCAATTTAATCGTCCAAATGTGCGTACAATCGGAAAAATCGTGCAAAAATTTGAACAAACCAGGTCTGTAGGAGATGTGAAAACACCAGTGCATGCTCGTACAGCTCGTACTGCAGAAAATATTGCTGCTATTCGCGATAGTGTGGCTGAAGAGCCGTCCATCTCAACTCGTCGTCGTGCCCAACAATTGCACCTCTCACGCTTGTCGTTGATGAACATTATGCATAAGGACTTGCATTTACACGCTTACTCAAGAACTTAAGCCTCTTGACCATTTCAAGCGTCGTCAACGGTCAGAATGGTGGCAAGAAATGGCAACAGTGGGTGATAAATTTTCGAAGAAAATCATCTTCAGTGATGAGGCACATTTTCACCTCAGTGGATTCGTCAATAAGCAGAATTGCCGCATTTGGGCGAACGATAATCCAAGAGCGATTGTCGAAAAACCAATGCACCCACAAAGAGTGACTGTTTGGTGCAGTTTATGGGCTGGCGGCATCATTGGGCCTAATTTTTTCCAAAGTGAGGCCGGTCAGACAGTAACTGTGAATGGTGTTCGCTATCGTGAGATGATAACGAACTTTTTATGGCCCGAATTGGAAGATATGGATGTAGACGATATGTCGTTTCAACAGGACGGTGCCACTTGCCACACAGCTAACGAAACAATGGCTCTTTTGCGAGACAAATTCAATGGCCGTGTTATCTCACGTGATGGCGATGTCAATTGGCCGCCAATCATGTGATTTGACACCGTTGGACTTCTTTCTTTGGGGTTATTTGAAAGAAAAGGTGTACGTCGATAAGCCAGCAACAATTCAAAAGCTAAAGGATGAGATAATTCGGCACATTAACGGCATAGAACCTCACTTATGCCTCGGCGTCATCGAAAATTTGGACCATCGGATGGAGGTGTGCCGCCGAGGTCGCTGCGGCTATTTAGTCGATATTTTGTTCCATGCATAATTGAACCATACCAATATTATCATAATAAAAAGAAACGACAATAATTTCCTTAATAATTTGTATTTTATTCAAAATCAACATCGGCCTTTAAAATTCAATTACCCTTTATATATACAACGTACATAAATATTTTTGAAACCCCCCCCGAAATATATTCCTGGAACCGCCCCTGCTCTGAATCCTAGATATTGTGGTTTTATGTATTAAGATATGCACTTTGTTTCCTTAAATATTGTTTTAAGAGATTTTTCGTACATCAAAAATGTATTTTACAAGAAAAAAAGAACTCAAAGTAAATAATATAAAAGTTTATGGAAGTGTACGCAAATGGAAGTTGCGATAATTGTGCATTTTTTTTTTAAGTTGCGTTTACTGAGTCAACAATGTAAATTTTTGAGTATTGCGATTATCGAGTGTTGCGTAAAGCGAGGTCGAACTGTTTTCTTATTGAAATGTCAAAATTCTGGTGCCAATTAAATGCCCGGACATATAATCGACAGCGAAATTTTGACATTTCAACTCTCCACATGGTGGTTGTACTTGCTAGCATTGAACAAATTGTTCACCTCTACAGCGTACTAAGCATGGTATAATAATACAAGGTAGTATTGACAGTTGCTTGGGCAACGACCATCTGTCAAAAAAAATGTCTAGAAAGAGAGTGTTCAATTATTCTTGATGTTTTACGCCATTGCTTGCGTTAACCAAACATTTGCTTGTAAAATGTTTTCTATTTTATTTAATAATAAATAGAGAGCATTGTAATAATAGTGATATATTATTACTTTAACGAAAATAATTTGTGATTTAGTGCAAACATAAAAAAAAATGTGGAAAATATTCAAATGCAGCAACCTCAGCAGCTGCATTTGATTATGGACGAAATGCAGAAGAAATGAAATAATTTTTCAATTAAAATTGTGCATAATTGAATAAAATTTAACGCTTCCGACTGGAAAACGTTTAGCACAAATCACACATAGTTTTTTCAAAACTTTCATTCTTTTATTTTTAACGCACAATTTTATTTAGGTTATGTTTTTCACTTTCGTTTCACATTATTCCACGAACAACTGTTTTTGACAGATGGTCGTTTCCTCGTTGCTGAGAAAATCAATACTTGTCAATGCTACCTGTATAATTGTATCATGCGTACTAAGTAGTGAAAAAAAAAATTCCGCTGCCTTTTCGCTGTCAAAACTCAATGCATTCTTTATGGAAAGTTTCTTTCCGCTTCTACAGCATACTGGGCTTAAGCAGAAAATGAAAAAATGTTTATGAATAACAATGTTAGCAAGGTTGCATAGAAGCTGCGTAAAGCCTTAAACAGTGCGTAACTAAACAAGCGTTTAAAGGTTGTTTAAGGAAATCTATTGAATAAGGCTGTTAATGACTAACGTATTCTACGTCTGACCTATGCGCCCGTGTTATCTAACACAGGCTTGAGTTTTTTAGATAAATTCTTATACAAACAATATATTTGTAAATTTGAAACCAATATAAAATCTAACCCTAAAGCTTTTTGGCATTTCATTAAGTCTAAAAGGGGCTCTTCTAACATACCATCGTCCATGTTTTTAAATACTCGGACCGCTAACAATGCTTTGGACATTGCAAATCTCTTTGCCGAATTTTTTCAATCGAATTATGAGAAGCCTAAACATTTTTATAACTATGATTATGTGGATGATGTTCAGTCGATTATAAACATTGGAGCTTTATCTGTAACCACAGATGAAGTTTTAAAAGGAATTTTTAGTCTTAAACCATCTTCTCGAATGGATGCTGATGGTCTTTGCTTTATTTTGTTGAAAAATTGTGCTGCCAATTTAGTTTATCCCCTAACTGTTATTTTCAATCTTTCTCTATCTTCGGGAACTTTTATTGATAACTGGAAGTTGTCATTTATTACTCCAATTCATAATGCTGGCTGTAAAAACAATATAGAAAATTATAGACCAATTTCGAAGTTCACAACTATATCCAAATTGTTTGGGTCAATTATTAAAGAAAAGTTGCTATTTACAATAAAGAATATTATCTCTCCCTGTCAACACGGCTTTATACCTGGTCGTTCTACTCTGTCAAATCTAGTTTTGTTTTGTATCTCAGCATTTAGCCAAGGATACGGAATTTTCCAAAGCGTTTGATAAAATTTCGCACGCCCTTTTAATCTTAAAGCTTCAAAGGTTAGGCTTTCACTCTAGTTTTCTGCGCTGGATAAAATCGTATTTAGCAAACAGACATTGTGTAGTATCGTTTGACAATGTGAAATCATTAAATTTCTTAGTAACCTCTGCAGAGGTTAACACCAGATCTGGTGTTCCGAAGGAAGTATCTTGGGGCCGTTACTTTTTGTGTTATTTATTAATGACATAACTTCTATTTTTTGTCATTGTAGATATCTACTTTACGCGGATGATCTTAAGATGTTTGTTAAAAGAAGAAATATAACTGATACTGTACTCTTACAGAAGGAAATTGATAAGCTACATTTTTGGTGCTGCAAAAACGGTTTATTTTTAAATCTAAATAAATGTGTTTCCATGACTTTTTCTAAATCTGATACTGTCCGTCCGTCCGTTTATCATATTGCCAACACTGTATTGGCATCTGTTCCTCAATTCAAAGATTTAAGTGTGGTTTTTGATCGCAAATTTACTTTTACTGTTCATCTTGACTACATTATTCCTAAAGCCTATGCCATGCTTGCGTTTATTCGTCGTAATAGTGCATGCTTTTTGGACCCATACACTCTGAAAGTTTTGTTTATTTCTCTTGTTCGATCTAAACTGGAATATGCAGCTATCATTTGGAACCCATTTTATGAGGCACATAAATTACGGCTTGAAAAAATTCATAAATCTTTCACAAGGTTTGCCTTGCGCTCTTTTAATACGGACGGTGTATCTCCCTCATATAATACCCGTTGTCTTTTAATAGGACTTAAGACTTTGGATAGTAGAAGAAGTATTTTGTCTTTACTATTTGTTTTTGGTATCATAAATGGTTTTGTTGACTGCCCTGCACTATTGGAAATGGTTGATTTCAATGCTCCTGCAAGAGCGCTCAGAAATAATTATCCTTTTTATTTGGAAATGTATCGAGCGAATTATGCAGTAAATGCTCGAATAAATCGTGCTTTGCAATTGTTTAATTCCTTAAATTCAAATTATAATTTAGATTTTTCTATCTCTAAGAATCAAATGAAATCCATTTTAAATTCCATCTTGTGAATTACTTTATTTTTATGTATTAGACCTTATATTTTACTAGTCTGTAAGTATATTGATGCATAGACTTATTTTCAATAAATAAATAAATAAATAATCGTAGTTACAGACACGCAGACAGACAGACAGACGGACAGAACGGATAGACAGACAGACAGACAGACAGACAGACAGACAGACAGACGGACAGACAGACAGATAGACAGACGGATAGACACATATACGGATATGGGTAAATCGACTCGGGTGGTGATGCTGATCAAGAATATAAATACTTTTCTATACCTACCATGCCTCCTTATGGGCGTTACACACAGAGTGACATCAATAATATACCCCTTTTACGTTTTTCAAACGTGGGGGTATAAATATGTGTATCAAACGAAACTTCGGAGCTGGGAGAGTCGACATGCTCTCAAGCAAAGTAAGAAAAATTTCAAAGTTTTTGGGCTGACTGACGGGAGTTGTTCCACAATATGGTTGACTGACTATTTTATTTATGGTTACTATGCAATTAGGTACCCCTAGAAAAAGTTTCAAGTTTTTCAAATAAATTCCACGTTACCTATTTTTTGTACATATATTGGGGCTGACTGACCAGCTCTGTTCCGACATTAAACTGACTGACTGTCATAACTGTTATTTACAAGCAATTTCCAACCTGTACAAACAATTTTCAACTTTTTTAAATTCATTTCATTACCACCGAAAAAATTACATGTTTGATCGCAGCTATGACCCGCTTGTTCCACAGTTGGCTTAACTGACCGCAGTATATGTGTGTACACAACTACGATATCCAATTGCCAGAAAATCAGCTTTTTTAAATCCAAACTGTTTTTTTGTGCGCTGGCTCTTAGTCTATTTCTCCCCCACCATATTTTTCGTTACAATTATAAATTAAAAACTAGTAAGAAATGATCTTCGAATGGTTCGAGACGTTGAGTATACTTTGATAAGCAGTCAATAAAATGTTCATTTGTAAAAACATTTCCGTCATAGTTTTAACAGAAAATATTCGCTTTTGGTTTTTGATAAAGTCATTTTGTATGGGAGGTAGGCGTGGTTTTCACTTGATTTCGTTGAATTATATACTCAGAACGCATATCGAGAGCTTATATTCAATATGACCTATCTACAAAAACACATTTTTTCAGGAGAGCAAAAAAACCGTTTTAATCTTCCAGTATACATTTATTTACTTATCAAAGTACTAGAATATTGTACAATTTTGTTAATAAGTTTCCATGCTAAAAAAAAATTTAATTTAATCTTATACTTTCCCTCTAGGTGTAGATACGTTATTTTGTATATTAAAATTTTTTATTTTTTTGTGTAAATATGTAGATAAGTCTTTTTATTCAATAGAAAAAAGAAGTTCTTCGTCAATTCTTTGATGCTTTTATTCAGATGTTCGTTGGTTAAAATATTATCAAAAAACTAGGAAAATATCGAAATAGCAGGAAAGAATAATAACGATTGCCTTTTAATATAAGTTCATTTTTTTATTTAAATTTTCCACTGTGATACGCTTGCTGGGCAAGATTGTAGCGTGGTCTTTAACAAAATCTTTCTGAGCCTCCCAGCTTATGCTCCAAAACATCCAGAAAATATTGTTGCTGGTTTCTTCATCAAACTTGTGACAGTGCCTTACTTTGCTTTTCAAATAAAAAGCTGACGAGCACTTTGGACCAATTTTTCTTTCTAGTTTTTGGGTTTTTTGTTCGCACTTGCGAGTATTGCTTACCCCTCATGCGGTCCGTTGCGTTTTCTGTCCTTTTATTAGACTTAGAGTCATGATTTCTCTTTTTTCTTCGAATAAGACTTATTGGCAATTTATCGTCAGCGTATAAAGCCTTAATATTTCAAGAAAACTTCATCCGATTATATAATAACCTGTTATTTGTCCAATTTCTTCCTCTGTCGATGATACATAATCAGTTGCTATGCTTTTCAATGCATTTCCTCCTTTATTTTGCACTGTCATTGTAATCTACCACGATTTTTTTTTTTAAATTTTCTTAGACATCTCGAAAGAATTGTGTAGATGAGTCGATTTGCATTCACAAAACAATTGTCGTGAAACAACATTCAATTGTAGTAGATAAGTAAAACAATTAACGATAAAAACTATGCTAAACGTTTTTTCTTCGTTTTGAAATTAATCTCACGAATCACAGATGAGTCAACGATTTCTTTGCGATAAAAAACGAATTTCGTGGAAAATGTAGATAGGTCATATTGAATATAAGCTCTCGATATTAAAACTTATTCGAAAAATTTCAAATTCACATACTAATTTTTGTGAAATTTAAGGAGATTTTACCTTTTTGATAAAGTCACTTTGTATGGGAGGTAGGGGTGGTTTTCATCCGATTTGGCTCATTTTCGAACTTGATCTTTATTTTTTAGATACAAGTATCGAATAAATAAATTAATATTATATATCGAGTTTCGTGATGATATACTTGAAAATAAAGGCTGTATTCGTGATCACAGACAGACATATAGACAGACTGACGGCAGGCGCGGATCCAGGGGGGGTTTTGGGGGTTCAAACCCCCCCCCGAAATTCTAAAAGAACCTGTATTTAAATGTTTATTATGTGGGCTAAGAGTACCAAAAAGAAAAAAAATTAGTTTTTTATAATTTACTTTAAATATTCACACCCCTATGCTGTAAACGTTTGTAGCTGTTTCTACACGTATTGCTAAAATACTGAATTCTGTTCCAGTTTTTGATTATTTTTGCGATATTGCGCCTGTAGCTGTAAACAGTCACACATACAATCTTAACCTGAAATCACAAAAACACCGCATTTTTTGGATAAAATATATCCAAACACCGCACAGTTTTAATTTAAAAACCCACAGTTTCGATAGTATCGGAAGTGTAGACGTAAAATTACTTTTTATACAGTAATGGAGAAAAATTCTGGTTTTTGTAGTTTTTATTTATTTTGATGTTGGTTTTATATTGGTTTTTAAGATTTGTATTCGAGTCAAATAAACAGAGAAATAACTTTTATTATTAGAATTATCTTAACCCCAGCGTCAGCTTGTGGTATTTAACACAAAAAAATAATCCTGAGCACCACACAATCATATGGAGTGAATATAGAGTGAAATGTGGATGGCTATTTTTTTCGTAGCAAAGTTTTTTCCAATAAGTGGAATAATTTTTTCACATATTGCAGCAAAACACAAATTATAACCATCTTTTGAAAAACCAGCGGCTCGAAATAGATTTTAGACTAACGGTTTCTTCCCACGCCTACGATTTTTTGAAAAAAAAATTATCCCGCTCTAATGTATATAAAGGGTGGTTAAATTTTAAGGGCCGATGTTGAATATAAACCACACCTAAATGTCAACTTTTTTTCTGCATTTCATTTGACATTTCTCAATTTCAGACTAACTCAATTTGAACCGTTAAAGTTATTCAGGCTTATTATGAAAATGAGCTTTCAAATCAAAATGCATATCGAGCACTTCGTGATTTTTTCGGTCAATTTAATCGTCCAAATGTGCGTACAATCAGAAAAATCGTGCAAAAATTTGAACAAACCAGGTCTGTAGGAGATGTGCATGCTCGTACTGCAGAAAATATTGCTGCTGTTCGCGATAGTGTGGCTGAAGAGCCGTCCACCTCAACTTGTCGTCGTGCCCAACAATTGCACCTCTCACGTTCGTCGTTGATGAACATTATGCATAAAGACTTGCATTTACACGGTCAGAATGGTGGAAAGAAATGCCAACAGTGGATGATCAATTTTCGAAGAAAATCATCTTCAGTGATGAGGCACATTTTCACCTCAGTGGATTCCTCAATAAGCAGAATTACCGCACTTGGGCGAATGATAATCCAAGAGTGATTGTCGAAAAACCAATGCACCCACAAAGAGTGACTGTTTGGTGCGGTATATGGGCTGGCGGCATCATCGGGCCGTATTTTTTTCCAAAATGAGGCTGGTCAGGCAGTTACTGTGAATGGTGTTCGGTAGCGTGAGATGATAACGAACTTTTTATGGCCCGAATTGGAAGATATGGATGTGGACGATATGTGGTTTCAACAGAACGGTGCCACTTGCCACACAGCTAACGAAACAATGGCTCTTTTGCGCGACAAATTCAATGGCCGTGTTATCTCACGTGGTGGCGATGTCATTTGACCACCAATCATGTGATTTGACACCGTTGGACTTCTTTCTTTGGGGTTATTTGAAAGAAAAGGTGTACGTCGATAAGCCAGCAACAAATCATAAGCTAAAGGATGAGATAATTCGGCGGCGGGGTGCAATAAGGCCAACGGCAATTTTATTTATTCTATTTGAAAAAGACATTAAGCCAATTTGGCCTTATTTCCCTTTAAAAGGAACCAATATTAAAACGCCATCAAATAAGTTTTTTAGTTTTATTTAATGAAAAATTAAAGATATAAAGTATTGGAATAATTGTACTTAAGGGCCCATGCTCCTTTTTTCTTTTTTTTCTAAATGTGCATTTGGAGCTCCTAATGCACATGCTGCAAAAAAAGGTCGGTCTCAAATGGTTTCGGAGATAAAAATCGTGAAAGTCTGAAAAATTTACATATTTTTTTATTGAGAAGACTAGGATATCTTATTCTAATAATAGAAATATATATCCGTTTAAAGCGAAAAATATGATCGTTTAAATGCTAAAGAACATACATCTTTTTGTAAGTGGTCGAGAAAAAAAATGTAAAATATAAACGTAAAAGTTATGAATGAAAATTTATAAAATATGCGCGATTTTTACTAAAATTTTTAATGAAGCTTTAATATTATAAAGAATGAGCGCCGCAGGTTTATAATAAATCGCCGCGATTTTTAATAAAACATTTTTTGCCTGCGGCGCTCATTCCTTATAATATTAAACTTCTTCACCTTCACTATTGAACTACTACTAATAAATTTTTCGCATTGATACGAAAACAAGCACATTGAGGTTGACAATGGCAACTGTTCTCTTGCAAATTGAGTACCTACTCTGAGTCCAGTAACTTTTCAAACAACAGACTACAGGGAGCGTACTTTTTATTAAAAATAATTATAAAAAATAATCCTTAGTTTGCAAAAATTATTTTTCGGCCTTATTACCATTTTGCTAAATTTTTTTTTTGGCTTTATTTCCTTTTCAAATGGAAATAAAACCAAATTCAGAATTTTGGCCTTATTTCTCTTTGAAAAGGAAATAAAGCCAATTCGGCCTTATTGCCGTTGGCCTTATTGCAACCCGCCAATTCGGCACATTAACGGCATAGAACCTCACTTATGCCTCGGCATCATCGAAAATTTGGACCATCGGATGGTGGTGTGCCGCCGAGGTCGCGGCGGCCATTTAGCCGATATTTTGTTCCATGCATAATTGAACCATACCAATATTATCATAATAAAAAGAAACGACAATAATTTCCTTAATAATTTGTGTTTTATTCAAAATCAACATCGGCCTTTAAAATTTAACTACCCTTTATATATATAACGTACATAAATATTTTTGAAACCCCCCCCGAAATATATTCCTGGAACCGCCCCTGACTGACGGACGGACAGACATGGCTAAATCGACTGGGGTGGTGATGCTGATCAAGAATATATGCACTTCTCTATACCTACCACGCCTACTTCTGGGCGTATTAAACGGAGTGACAGAATTAATATACCCCTTTTATGTTTTTTAAACGTGGGTGTATAAATATAAACTTTTTTTAAAAATTTTCAATTAACAGTGTTGGCCTAGTTTATTTAAACTGACTCTGAAGTTAAAACTTAACGGAGGTATAACCAAAATGGAAATTGTGTGAAAAATAAATAGAAAACCACAACAGATTTTTAATTTTTCCCTGGGAAGAAGAAATATAATCCTCATGCCAAAGCTGTCCTGGAGCAGTTATCATTTTTGTATTCATAAACAAAGAAACCATTGAAAAGATACCATACACAATATAGTATTCTCAGTTTGAATATTTTTGAAAACTCGTTTTATTACCAGCAATTAATTTTTAAAGAGAAATTAAGGCACATTATTAAAGTTTTTAAAAGTAGGGGTTTCTTATGGGGGTCTAAAAATAAATAAACCCTAAGAGAGCAACACTAAAAATAAACCGTTACCTTTAACCAATGCCGATTAATCGCCCTAGTGAAATAAGGCCATATGTGTAAAGCAATTTTTTTAAACCCCACGTTTAAAAAACGTAAAAGGGGTATATTCATTTTGTCATTCCGTTTGTAAAGCCCATAAGGAGGCGTGGCAGGTATAGAAAAGTATATATTCCGGACCAGCATCGCCACCCGAGTCGATTTAGCCATGTCCGCCTGTCTGTCCGTCCGTCTGTCTGAATGCGATCACGTTTACAATCGTAATTTTCAAGCTATCATCACGAAATTCGATATTTAAGCTTTTATCTAAAAAATAAAGATCAGGTTCGAAAGTGAGCAAAATTGGATGAAAACCACGCTTACCTTTCATACAAAGTGAGTTTATCAAAACGCTAAAATCTCTTAAGAGTTCCACAAAAATTAATATATGGACTCGAAATTTTGCATATGAGCTTTGCTATTTAATATACACTCTGATTCCACAAAAATTAATGTATGGACTTGTAACTTTGCATATGCACTTTGATATATAAAATGGACTCTGTGTATGAAATTCAACCAAATTGAGTGAAAACCACGCCCAACTCCCATACAAATTGACTTTATAAAAAAACAAAAGCGAATATTTTCTGTTAAAACTATGACGAAAATGTTTTTACAAATAATCATTTTACTGACTGCTTAAGACTTTGAATATACTTTGGTTCGGCCGTGGGGGTATTTTAACTTCGACTCAGTCGAAGATCATTTCTTACTATTTTTTTTTTTAATTAAAAATGACAGGTTTTTTTACTTTGATGAACCGGAGAATATTTGCCAAAGTGAAAGTTCGCGTTGTTTTTTTATCAAACTTTCTTTATACCTAACAGAAAAAGAAAAGGGGTGAGTATTAAAGTAAATTTTTTTTTACGACAACGTTTACCCGTGCCAATCGGGCCCGAAAGTTTCGAAAAAATGTCCATATTAGACCATATTTGTACAAAAAAAAAAAAAAAATCTAATCGCAAAATAAGGGACAATCTTGTGAGTATAAATAAACGTTAAAGTCAATTCAGTCCAAGGAAGCACCAAAACTTTCTCAATATATGCTATTTTAATTAATATTGTGTTACGGCCCGGAGTCCTGACCAGTCTTATTTATGCAGATTAATACTAATAATAATACTAATATTAAATTTAAAAATAATAATAACAATAATAATAATATTAATAAAAATAATTAGAATAATAATAATAATAATAATAATAATAATAATAATAATAATAATAATAATAATTATTATAATAATAATACTAATAATAATAATTACTTACTTACTTATCTGGCGCTTACAACCGAAGGTCGGTTTTGGCCTCGTATAAGAAATTGCGCCAGCCATTTCTGTTCTGCGCTTGCTGGCGCCAGTTGGAAACACCAAGTGTAGTCAGGTTATCCAACACCTGATCCTTCCAACGAAGATGTGGGCGTCCTCTTCTGCGTTGACCACCACTGGGTACCGACTCGAATATTTTTTTCGCTGGAGCGTCGTTTTCCATTCGCTCAACATGACCTAGCCAGCGGAGCCGCTAGCCAATACGCTTAACTATGTCGATGTCAGCGTACAGCTCATACAGCTCGTGGTTCCATCGAATTCGGTACTCGCCATTGACGCAGATTGGACCGAAGATCTTACGAAGGATCTTTCTCTCGAAGGCTCCCAAAGTCGTTTCATCAGAACTGCTCAACGTCCAGGTTTGTGCTGCATATAATAGGACGGGCATGATTAGTGACTTATAGAGCGTGAGTTTTGTTCGTCGAGAGAGGGCTCTGATTCTCAATTGCCTACTCAGCCCAAAGTAACACCTGTTGGTAAGAGTTATCCTTCGCTTTATCTCAATACTGACATCGTTGAAAGAGTTAATGCTGGATCCCAGGTAGACGAAGTCCTTAACAACCTCGAAGGAGATGTTGTCAACAGTGACGTGGTTTCCAAGACGCTGGGACTGTTTATTTGTTGACACTAGGTATTTCGTCTTATCTGCGTTCACTACAAGACCCATTCGACTCGACTCTTTCGCTAACCTGGAGAATGCTGCACTGACTTCGCGCGTATTATGGCCAATGATATCGATATCATCAGCATACGCCAGCAGCATAATACTTTTGTAGAATATCGTGCCACTGCGTCTCAAATCCGCAGCTGGGATGATCTTCTCCATCAATAGGTTGAAAAAGTCGCGCGATAAGGAATCACCTTGTCTGAAACCTCGTTTGGTATCGAATGGAGGAGTGAGGTCCTTCCCGATTTTAACTGTGCTGCTGGTGTTGCTCAGTGTCATTCTGCAAAGAAGGATGAGCTTTACAGGAATACCAAATTCAGACATGGTGGAATATAGATGATTCCTTATTGGACTGTCGAAGGCGGCTTTAAGATCGGCAAAAAGATGGTGTGTGTCGATTTGTTTTTCTAGGGTCTTCTCCAAGATTTGTCGTAGCGTAAATATCTGGTCTATGGTGGATTTGCCAGGTCTGAAGCCACACTGATAAGGTCCAATCAGCTGGTTTACGATGGGCTTCAGTCTTTCACATAGTACGCTCGACAGAACCTTATATGCGATATTCAGAAGGCTTATTTCACGGTAGTTGGCGCAAATTGTGGTATCGCCTTTCTTGTGGATTGGGCAGAGCACATTGAGGTTCCAATCGTTTGGAATGCATTCTTCTGACCATATTCTGCATAGAAGCTCATGAATGCATTTAAATAGAGCTTCGCCTCCATTCTTGAAGAGCTCAGCAGGTAAGCCATCGGCTCCTGCGGCTTTGTTGTTTTTAAGCCGAGCTATAGCTTTCAAGACTTCACTATGGTCGGGCAGCGAAACTTCAACGCTGTCGTCAACAATTGGGGATTCCGGGATATCATCTCTATTGGCGGGATTGTTGTCGTCGTCGCCATTCAGAAGCCTAGAAAAGTGTTCCCTCCACATCATCAGTGTACTCTGGATATCTGTCACTAGATTCCCATTTTCATCCTTGCAGGAAGAGGCCCCGGTCTTGAAACCATCGGCCAGGCGTCTTATTTTTTCGAAAAATTTTCGGACCTCATTCCTGTCACCATGCATATCAATTTTCTCGCACTCACGCATTTCCGCTTCCCTTTTCTTTCGCCTGAAAATGCGTCTCTCTTCCCTCCTCTTCTCTTTGTATCGCTCTTTAGCAGCACGCGTTACAACCGACTGCAGAGTGGCTTTATAGGCGGCGTCTTTTTCTGCAGTGGCGTTGCGACACTCCTGGTCGTACCACTGGTTTCGGCGAGGGCGGTGATAGCCTATCACCTCTTCGGCAGCCGTACGCATCAAGTGGGAAATGTGATTCCACTGCGCGCATATATCGTCGATCGGAGGAGTGCTTTCTTGAAGCAGGAGTGAGAGTCGATTAGCGAAGTCTTCGGCTGTTTGTTTTGATTGCAGCTTTTCGACGTCTAGCTTCCTCTGTGCTGGATTGCGCGCATTCTTCGTTGCGCACAGGCGTGTACGGATCTTGGCTGCGACAAGATAATGATCCGAGTCTATATTGGGCACCACGGATCGTGCGTACATCTAAAACAATGGAAGAGTACCTTCCGTCAATCAAAACGTGATCAATTTGGTTACGCGTCTTTTGATCAGGAGACAGCCAAGTTGCTTTATGAATATCGAGATGCTTGAATCTAGTGCTACTAACGACCATGTTTCGCGCTGCGGCAAAGTCAATCAGCCTCATTCCGTTATCGGAGGTATTGTCGTGGAGGCTGAACTTTCGACTGTTGGACCAAAGATATTTTCTTTTCCCACCTTGGCGTTGAAGTCACCAAGCACGATTTTTATGTCGTGGCGGGGGCTGCGCTCATAGGCCTCTTCAAGACGCTCGAAGAAGCTGTCTTTGGTCTCATCGTCTTTGTCTTCTGTCGGAGCGTGCGCACAAATCAGGCTTATGTTGAAAAATCTTGCCTTGACACGGATTATGGCAAGTCGTTCGTTCACAGGTGTGAATCGCAGAACATGATGTCGTAGTCTCTTGCCAACCACGAATCCGCATCCAAATTCGTGCTTCTCCGCATGGCCGCTGTAGTAGATATCAAA